>BDSI01000026.1:0-437717 GCA_003117195.1 Eudorina sp. 2006-703-Eu-15 | reverse complement strand
GGGGGAAGGATTGCAGGGGCCGGGGGGAAGGATTGCAGTGGCCGGGGGAGGATTGCAGTGGCCGGGGAAAGGATTGCAGTGGCCGGGGGGAAAGGATTGCAAGTGGCCGGGGAAGGATTGCAGCGGCCGGGGGAAAGGATTGCAGCGGCCGGGGAAAGGATTGCAGGCCGGGGAAGGATTGCAGCGGCCGGGGGAAGGATTGCAGTGGCCGGGGGGAGGATTGCAGCGGCCGGGGGAAGGATTGCAGCGGCCGGGGGAAGGATTGCAGTGGCCGGGGGAAGGATTGCAGTGGCCGGGGGAAGGATTGCAGTGGCCGGGGGGAAAGGATTGCAGTGGCAGTGGCCGGCAGGGCCGGGGGGAAGGATTGCAGTGGCCGGGGGGATTGCAGTGGCCGGGGGAAAGGATTGCAGCGCCGGGGGGAAGGATTGCAGTGGCCGGGGGAAAGGATTGCAGGGCCGGGGGAAAGGATTGCAGTGGCCGGGGGGAAGGATTGCAGCGGCGGGGGAAGGATTGCAGCGGCCGGGGGAAAGGATTTGGCAGCGGGGGGAAGGATTGCAGCGGCCGGGGGAAGGATTGCAGCGGCCGGGGGGAAGGATTGCAGCGGCGGGGGAAGGATTGCAGGGGCCGGGGGAAGGATTGCAGCGGCCGGGGGAAAGGATTGCAGTGGCCGGGGGGGATGCAGCCGGGGGGAAGGATTGCAGCGGCGGGGGCAGCGGCCGGGGGGAAGGATTGCAGCGGCCGGGGGGAAGTTTGCAGAGGGGGGAAGGATTGCAGTGGCCGGGGGAAAGGATTGCAGTGGCAGGGGAAGGATTGCAGCGGCCGGGGGAAGGATTGCAGCGGCCGGGGGAGCAGTTGCAGTGGCGGGGGAAAGGATTGCAGTGGGGGAAAGGATTGCAGTGGCCGGGGAAAGGATTGCAGTGGCCGGGGGAAAGGATTGCAGTGGCCGGGGGAAAGGATTGCAGTGGCCAGGGGAAGGATTGCATTGCAGAAGGATTGCAGAAAGGATTGCAGTGGCAGGGGGAAAGGATTGCAGTGGCCAGGGGGAAGGATTGCAGTGGCCGGGGGAAAGGATTGCAGTGGGCCGGGGAAAGGATTGCAGTGGCCGGGGGAAAGATTGCAGTGGCCGGGGGGAAAGGATTGCAGATTGCAGTGGCCGGGGGAAAGGATTGCAGTGGCCGGGGGGAAAGGATTGCAGTGGCCGGGGGGATTGCAAGTGGCCGGGGAAAGGATTGCAGTGGCCGGGGGAAAGGATTGCAGTTTGCAGTGCGCGGGGGAAAGGATTTGCAGTGGCCGGGGGAAGGATTGCAGTGGCCGGGGGAAAGGATTGCAGTGGCCGGGGGAAAGGATTGCAGTGGCCGGGGGAAAGGATTGCAGTGGCCGGGGAAAGGATTGCAGTGGCCGGCGGGAAAGGATTGCAGTGGCCGGGGGAAGGATTGCAGTGGCCGGCGGGGAAAGGATTGCAGTGGCCGGGGGAAAGGATTGCAGTGGCCGGGGAAAGGATTGCAGTGGCCGGGGGGAAAGGATTGCAGCGGCCGGGGGAAAGGATTGCAGTGGCCGGGGGAAAGGATTGCAGTGGCCGGGGGAAAGGATTGCAGCGGCCGGGGGAAAGGATTGCAGTCGGCCGGGGGAAAGGATTGCAGCGGCCGGGGAAAAAAAAAAGGAAATTGCAGCGGCCGGGGGAAAGGATTGCAGCGGCCGGGGAAAGGATTGCAGCGGCGCGGGAAGGATTGCGCAGCGGCCGGGGGAAAGGATTGCAGTGGCCAGGGGAAAGGATTGCAGCGGCCAGGGAAAGGATTGCAGGGCCAGGGAAAGGATTGCAGTGGCCAGGGGAAGGATTGCAGCGGCCGGGGGGAAGGATTGCAGCGGCCGGGGGAAAGGATTGCAGTGGCGGGAAGGATTGCAGCGGCCAGGGGAAAGGATTGCAGTGGCCAGGGGGAAAGGATTGCCAGCGGCCAGGGGAAAGGATTGCAGCGGCCAGGGAAAGGATTGCAGTGGCCAGGGGGAAGGATTGCAGCGGCCGGGGGAAGGATTGCAGCGGCCGGGGGAAAGGATTGCAGTGGCAGGGGAAAGGATTGCAGTGGCCGGGGGAAAGGATTGCAGCGGCCGGGGGGAAGGATTGCAGTGGCCGGGGGAAGGATTGCAGTGGCCGGGGGAAGGATTGCAGTGGCCGGGGGGAAGGATTGCAGTGGCCGGGGGGGGAGGATTGCAGTGGCCGGGGGAAGGATTGCAGTGGCCGGGGGGGAGGATTGCAGTGGCCGGGGGAAAGGATTGCAGTGGCCAGGGGGAAGGATTGCAGTGGCCGGGGGGGGAGGATTGCAGTGGCCAGGGGAAAGGATTGCAGTGGCCAGGGGGGGAGGATTGCAGTGGCCGGGGGGGGAGGATTGCAGTGGCCAGGGGGAAGGATTGCAGCGGCCGGGGGAAAGGATTGCAGCGGCCGGGGGAAAGGATTGCAGTGGCCGGGAAGGATTGCAGCGGCCGGGGGAAAGGATTGCAGTGGCCAGGGGGAAAGGATTGCAGCGGCCAGGGGAAAGGATTGCAGCGGCCAGGGGAAAGGATTGCAGTGGCCAGGGGGAAGGATTGCAGCGGCCGGGGGGAAGGATTGCAGCGGCCGGGGGAAAGGATTGCAGTGGCCGGGAAGGATTGCAGCGGCCGGGGGAAAGGATTGCAGTGGCCAGGGGGAAAGGATTGCAGCGGCCAGGGGAAAGGATTGCAGCGGCCAGGGGAAAGGATTGCAGTGGCCAGGGGGAAGGATTGCAGCGGCCGGGGGGAAGGATTGCAGCGGCCGGGGGAAAGGATTGCAGTGGCCAGGGGGAAGGATTGCAGTGGCCGGGGAAAGGATTGCAGCGGCCGGGGGGAAGGATTGCAGCGGCCGGGGGAAAGGATTGCAGTGGCCAGGGGGAAGGATTGCAGTGGCCGGGGGGAAGGATTGCAGTGGCCGGGGGAAGGATTGCAGTGGCCGGGGGGGGAGGATTGCAGTGGCCGGGGGAAGGATTGCAGTGGCCGGGGGGGGAGGATTGCAGTGGCCGGGGGAAAGGATTGCAGTGGCCGGGGGGGGAGGATTGCAGTGGCCGGGGGGAGGATTGCAGTGGCCAGGGGGAAGGATTGCAGTGGCCAGGGGGGAGGATTGCAGTGGCCGGGGGGGGAGGATTGCAGTGGCCAGGGGGAAGGATTGCAGTGGCCGGGGGGAAGGATTGCAGTGGCCGGGGGGGGAGGATTGCAGTGGCCAGGGGAAGGATTGCAGTGGCCAGGGGGGAGGATTGCAGTGGCCAGGGGGAAGGATTGCAGTGGCCAGGGGGGGGAGGATTGCAGTGGCCAGGGGGAAGGATTGCAGTGGCCAGGGGGGGAGGATTGCAGTGGCCAGGGGGAAGGATTGCAGTGGCCAGGGGGAAGGATGCACGTGCGGAAACTGAGGGGGTGAATACCGTAGGAGACCGGTCGGCTACGCTAGTAAGAGTGGCTGACTAAGCCATGTAAGGGGCATGAGCGCAAGGGGCAGTCAGCACCGGGCGGGGTTCACATCCCGGGCGGACCGGAATTGCAACGAGAGGCAAACAGGAACGGACACGAACCCCGCCGGGGGGCAGCGGCGCCGTGGCGGCGGGCGCATGTGCCACCGGACGCGCACCGCGAGCCCGGACCCGACTTGGGACCCAGGCGGCGGCGGCCGACCGCCCCCACGGCCGGCCGGAGCGCGCTCCCCTCTGGGCTCAACCAGAGGCGGGCTACAGGTCCATCAGCACCACCTCAGTGTCGCTAAACCTGCCGGTTGGGGGCTGGGCCGGGGCTGGGGCTGGGGCTGGAGCTGGGTTCGCACCCTGGCCCGATCCCCCGCCTGGCGAGCTCACCTGGACCCCCCCGTCATGGCGGCCGCCTGCTGGGCCGCCATCGCCTGCGTGTGGGCGCCGCGCAGGTACACGCCGGGCTTCTGCGGGCGGGGGGCAGGTTGGGGGATTGGGAGGGCGGGGGGCAGGTTGGGGGTTTGGGAGGGCGGGGGGCAGGGAAATCATAGGATCATAGGAACTTGGTCGCGGGTGGGGGATAGGTGATTGGTGGCGGGTGCGGGGCACAGGGGCAACCGGGCAGGATGGGGCGGGGTTGGGGGGTACAGGACATTGGGGCGCGGGGAAGTCAGCCCCGCGCGCGGCGAGCAGCAGGCCGACACGACACGACACGACAGATCGACTACCGTTGGTCGAATGGGAGGTCCAAGGGGCAGGAGACCCACGCGGGCTGCGCCGATCGGCCCAGATCGACCCAGATCAACCCCCCGGCTGTAGCTAATCCCACACCTCATATCCACACACGTGCGATGTTGGGTACGACTCTGATGAAAAGCATTTTGAAGTATCTGCGTCTTCGTGTCAGCACCGGCCCGTCCGTTTCTGACCCACCGGCTTGAAGGGTTTGACCTCCGCGTCGAACAGCGTGGGCATGCCGGGCGGCGCCGTGGGCTCGAAGTCGGCTGGGTGCCGCATGTCGGGTCCCATGGTCCCGGGTGCGGGGCTGAGCGCCCGCGGCGCAGCACCCGGCGTGACGCCGGGGCCCATCGCCGCGGCACCCAAGGGTGCGGCGGCGGCGACAGCGGCGGCCGCCGGGCCGAGGCCGCCGCTGGCGGCCGCGGCCGCGGCGGGTCGGCCCGGCTGGGACGGGGACACGGTGCGCGGGGGGCCGGCGGCGGCGCCGGCGGCCGCCGCGCCGGGGGTGGGGGCCGCGGCGGCGGCCACGGGGGGCGCGGCGGCCGCCGCGGCTGCGCGGCGGGCTGCCGTGGCCTCCGCTTTCCTCTTCTCCTCGATGGCCCGCGCCTCCGCCAGGATCTGCACAGCGCCAAAGGGGCGGGTCCGGGGGGTGGCGGGGAGGGGTACAGACTACTGGTACACGTATTGAAGCTGCGCTGCTGCCAGCGCAGGGCGGAAATGGGATACTGGTAGGCAACGGCGAACTGCGCCGGAGGGGGGGGCCCGGGAATCGCAACGGGGCACGCGGCGCGGCGGCGTGGCGAGGCGGCCATGTGCGGACGTCCCAGCCCGCATGCGCTGGTGCTGATCCGCCGGTCCATGTGCGGTTCCTAGCGGCCGGGTATGACCCGTGCCATCCCCAGCAGCCACCCATCGCCCGTGTCCCAGCTGCCAGTCCGCCAAGCCCAGGGCGTGCCCAAGCCCAGCCCAGTTCAGCCCAGGCCCCGAGTCCCCACCCCGCCCCATCGCCAGCCCCCGCCCACCCTCAGTCCCGCCCCACCCCAGCCCCCGGCCGTGCCCCAGCGGTTGTTTGTGATCGCATGTCATCCCAAGCCCCCGCCAAGCCCCAAACCGCTCCCGCCCCAGCCTCCCTCCCCCCAGTCCATGGCCGTGCCTCCGCCCACCCTACTGACCCCCCCGGCCCCCCCGCACCTCCTACGACCCACCCACCCACCGCGTGCTCCTCGGAGATCTGCTGCGGGGTGCGCGCCAGCAGCGCCGCCAGCGCCCTCTTGCGGTCCTGCTCCACCTGCTTGTTGAAGGGGTGCTTCACGATGACGCTGTTGGCGACGGCCGCCTCCCGGCCCTGCCGCGACACCAGCAGCTTGCGGGCCACCTGGTAGTAGCGCTCCTTGAGGTCCTCCAGGCTGCGGACCGGGGGGGGCTGCGGGGGGCCGCCGCCAGCCGAGGGCCGGCCGGGCCACTGGTGGGGGTGGGGGGGGTGGGGGGGGGCCGGGGCGGGGCGGGGAAGGGCGCGGGGAGGCTAAGTTGGAAGGAGCGAACCCAGATGGGAGCCCCGGGAGGTGGCGGGTGCGGAGCGGGGCGGGTGCGAGGAGGATGCGGGGCGGGGTGGGGCGGGGCGGGGTGGGGCGCGGCATGGAGAGGAACCACGGGGCATGGAGAGGGGCACGCATCGCTGGAGGGCGACCGGTGGGTGCGGGAGGTGGCGAGGGTGGGAGCGTGTGTTTGGAGAAGAGACACCCGCCTGACCAGTTACCAGTGTACATACTCACCAGAGTACCCCGCGGGCGTCTGTGTGCAGAAGAAGGGAACTGAGCCGCGAGGACAGCGGGTCAACCGTAACAGGCACGGCGCGAATCGGGTGGTGCCCAGAGAGAAATACCTTGCTGCGCTTGCTCGCGGACCAAGATCCGGGGTCGCAGATCGGCTTTGGGGGGCAGCCCATGCCCTTTCCCAGGAACGGCAGCCCGCCCCCCTCCCCATATGCGTATGCTCTAGGTATGTCTGCCAATTTCCCACATCCCCCTCCGCCCTCCCCCTATGTCTGTCCTTTGAAGACGTCTGCCGATGTCCCACATCCCCCGGGCGCTGCCTCCGGGCAACTTCCCCGCACCCTCAGCACGCTCAGCTCGGCCGCACCTGGTAGCGGTCGTAGATCACGTGCCAGCGCAGATCCAGCAGCTCGCAGAGGTCGTACAGGTAGTCCGTCTCCTCGCGCGTCCAGTTGCCGCTCTCCGGCCTCACCAAGCTGTCGTACTCCTCGTTGTTGTATTTGTACAGCTGGACCTGTGGGATGGGACGATGCGCGTGTGGCCAAAGAGGGCAGCCCGAACGCACGTGGAGGTGGGGTCGGCCTCCTACCGAGGACCCCGGGTGAACATGTGCAGATGTGGGTTGCTGTGTTGGTGCCCAGGCGCCAGCCTCCGGGAAGCTCGGCTGCTGTCTCTGCACCCCTCGCCGCACCCTCAAATCCCCCTCCCCCAGGTTCCCACCAACCTTCTTGTTGTACTTGGCGTACGGGTACTCCGATTCGTCAGGCTCCCGGATGACCCCGTTGGCACCTTTGGAGCACTTCACCCAGTGGAAGAGCTCCAGTTCGTCCGTCCGCGCCGAGTTTTTAAAAGGACGATACTGGTACGTAATGATGCCCTTTGTAGAGGGCTTTGGCTTCTTCAGCATGTCGTTCTTCTTCAAATTGCTCGCGAACTGGCTAGATATGATCGGGTGCGATCCTCCCAGCAGGGCAAAAGCCTCTCGAGACATGCCTTCAGGCCGCTTCATTTTCTCTTTTTTCTCCTTCACCGCTGGCACCTTGTCCTCCGCTTGGGCCGCCCCTGAGCGGGACATGCCCAGAATATCTTTTACATCTGCCATTTTTTAGCCTACTTAATGCCAGCCGTAACCTCCGCAAGTGAGGCGTAGGCCGCGCAAAAGTCGACCTGGTCAAGTCATGCTCTAGTTCGGGTTGGCGGATGAATCATAGATGATAGCAGCAACGACCGTTCAGCTGTAATTTCTTCTATGACAGCAGTCTAAACAGGAGAATCCGATTAGTTGTACAAGTTGCTACCGGACATAACCGAATTTCTTTCTTGAGGTGGATGTGTTGCTCAGCTATACCATCACAAGTAAGGGCTGGCGCGGTCCCGGGTTTGTAAAAGTGCGGCCTGAAGGGCAAATGCAGTAGTAATGACGAGTAATACGAGCAACTCAGAACACGCAGATGACTCGGTCGAGTAAGTCATCAATGAGGTTTCCGGTGATGAAGGTTTTGGTGTTGATGAATGATTGAACGTTACAGCGGAACGTTACAGCGGAGAAGGGATCAACGGTGTATACCAGGGCAAGCCCCAGCAGGCCCCACCAACAAGGCGGTAAGACACCTCCACACCTGAACGCCGCGGATGAAAAACTCACTTCACCCAGACAGCCACCAAAGCAAGCAGAGGCGCACAGCGGGGCAACACTACCGGGCACAACAGCGGGCGGATCCCCAGAACGAACTGGATAAAGCCAAGCATGGAGAAGGTCGCCCACGCAGGCATCCCATTATCCAGCCACCACCACCCCTGGAGCACCCAGCGTTGCACCCTCTCGAGGTCTTGGAAAACCCACGCCGGGCTCGTGACAGTGCCCAGCGACCGCCAGTAGTGGAGCACACCCCACTCAACGAATACCGTGACCAATCTGGAAGTGGGGCCCCCTAAAGCAGCGGATGGCAGGCCGGATCCCCGATTCGGGCCACGAATACGTAGGTGAAACTGTAGCGAAAACAGAGGACGGGGTGCCCGCGCCTCAGCCCTCAGGAGCAGGCCCTGCACACCGCAGGACTCTCCACGATACTCGCAAAAGAGGGTGGCATGGCCCCACCGAGGTCCACCCACGTCGCGGGAGGCCCAACTGGGCAAACCCATGAAAGCGCCCCCAGAAGTCAGCGATCGCGCGCCGCTCCCCCTGCTGTGCCAACTCCTGCCCCGGCGACACAGTTGGACCCTACGACCAGAAACGGTGCTGGCGAGGTGTGTCTCCCCTCCCACCTTCCACTGGATACCCGCCGCACCCACACGCGCCACCCTCGCGTGCCGCATATGGGAGTTGCCCAACAACGGGATGCCGTCGATTGTAATGCGCCAACAGGCCACTTTACGCTCATTCTCCCACCGGGTATTAAGCCATCCAGAGGCGGCTAAGCAGCCCCTGGACCCGCCCGGGCCGCCGCCGCCGCCTGAGTGAGAGGGTCGAGGGCCCCCAGACCTAGCGCCTCGCTGGCCAATAGCAAGTGATCTGCACTACGTCACTCCGCCACCTCAGCCAGTTGCATCGCCGTTCCCACCCGAGCAAACCGAATGCTCCCCCATCCGGGGCCACCTTCAGCCCATTCTTCAACCGCCAACCCAGGCGATCGATCAGCATGGCCGACACCGCCTCTTCCGTTGGCACGTGTGAACCCCGCTGGGCACCAGCCGCCCGTATTTCTTGGGCGGCTGTCACCCAGGCCGCTGGTATCCTTGCCCGAAGTTCCGCCAGGCGCCGGTCTCGCTCGACCCAGTGCCGCCAGTCCTCCCACGCGCGAGGGCCAAGGCAGTCATGTACAAAGGTCGCCCACCCGTGGTGTTGCTCTACCCACCCGTCGGTCACCATCCGGAGCGCCTCCCCCGCTCGAATCAGCTGCCCGACCGTTCGCAGCTCGCCGCAGTCCACCAGGTTTGGGAATACATGCGCTAGCCCAGGACGCGCCCCCTCGGGCAGATCCTCCGGGAGCAGCGGGTTCCCCCACGTACGCACAGCGGTGCGTTCCAGCACCACGCCCCCGGGGAGAGCGAATGTTCGGCAATGTCCGGTGCACTTGGGGAGCCTGTCCGGAGCGCCATGGTGGCGTTAGTTCGTTTAGGCAGTGTATGGTGAGGAAGCCTCGGCTGTCACCGTTGGCTGTCACCGATGACCCGCAGGGTCCGCTGAGCCAATCGCGCGCGGGTATGTTCCCGACCGATCTACCAGGCGTGCCGTCCACCCTTCGAACTGGTCTATCACTGCCTCCGGCGGCATCCCCGCCATGCTCCATGTGCCAAGTGAGTCCATGCAGCCTGCACACCGCTGCTGTTGTCGCCCTCCCGGTTCGCGCCCATCCAGACACGCGCCGCCCCGCCGCCGCCACCCGCCGCCGGTTTGTTTGCCGAAGTTCGAAATGTGTTGCAACCACGGTTCATCCCATGTTGCCCGCCATGCGTCTTTCCGGACCGCCCCTGTTCGCACCGGCGGTCCTTACTGAACCCTTCGCATCCGGCGTTCCCTAGGTGCCTTAGCGCCTGCGTTCCAGCCTTCCATTGCGCTGGGCCTAAGTGCTGAGGCGATCCCGTGACCTACGCCGGGATGCGTATTGGTGCGGCCAGCCATTTCCGGTTGCCAAATAGGTTGAACTGGCCAAGCCGGCGGTGGGGCTCTTGGCGATTGCCCCGGTTGCCGTTTCGCTCCCGCACCGGTTGCCCTGACGGGTACAAATTCAAGAGACAACAGCGTTGCCCCCTCTTATGCGCGAGGTGAGGTGTGGAGGGCTGTGTGCGCAGCTGTGTAGTAGGTGAGAGCTGGCAAAGGCTTCTCGAGATGATGGGACAGTGCTTCGCACCGTATTTAGGGAGTAGGGCCGACCATTGTACGACACCTACTACAAGCTGGTCGCCGCGGGCCCCTCGGCCGAACTGTCGGGCCCGCTGGGCGTGCGACCGTCGTGCCGGGCGAATGTCGCCATGGCAGGTTGCTCGTGTGCATTCCATCAACAATCTTGGTCTAATCGGTGTAACGCAGCGGCGCAGGTGCGGCAAGCAGATACGGCCTTCAGTTCGGGGCGCTTCCTTACAACGGTAACTAATGCCGCTACAACAAAAACGGACACACAGCGCCATTCACGATCGTGCGCAGTGAAACAACGTTTGCCGGAACAATGTAAACATGCTGATCTGTAGGCAAACATGTATTCTGCACATCAACCCACGTGAATAAACTCGAGGCATAAAGGCAAACCCTGCATACGCACGATAACAGCCTTGGTGGGAAGGGGGGTGTGGGGGGAAGTGGGGCGCCAGCCCCCGGCCCCCCACCACGTGCGCACCATGCATCTAAAATTGACGCTCGTCTTTCCTAGTATACACGGCAGACGCCGTGCTGCGAAGTTGAGTGCGCGAAACGGTGTACCGGAAGAAGGACGGTAGCGAAACGTGTACTGCAACAACAACGGTATACCCGCGTCAAGTCAAATACACAGGCAAGGTGGAACAGCATGTTGACAACCACTCTGTTGCTTTTTCATCGGCCTCACACCTCTCCACTCAGCAGAATAATACATCGTAATCATATTGGCAGTCGCGGGGCCATCCTCATAACCGACTCCAGGAAACCTACCCTAATGCACTTCCTGTAATTTGATACAACAACCAAACATCAAAAACAACTTTCATAAGTCACACCTCTTCATTCAGCACAACAATTCAACGTAATCATATTGGGCCATCCTCACAACCGACTCCTGGAAACCACCACCCTAACGCGCTTCCTGTAATTTAAGATAACACTCAAACTTCATAAAAGTAACTTTCATAACTCAATGCGACCACCCTTGCCTTCCTCGAAAAAATCGGCAAGCCGTTGAAGCCGTTGTACGGCCACTACTCTGCCCCAGACAAAAAAGTATAAGCCCAGGTTTGCTTCTCAAACCCGGGTATGTTCCTGGAGCGGGACGACAACGGGTGATTGTGCTTCGTTATCCAGTTGAACAAGCACGGTGCAGCGTAGGGGAAAAAACCTAATCCCTTGGAAAACTTCATGACACCGATCCTCCTGGTTACGTCGATATCATCGTTTGTGTGAGAGCTTGCTACGGATCCTTACGTAGTTGGTCTGCCCAAGGCAGTGTTCTTGGTACCCCACACAAGGCTTTGCGAACAGCGGTCGCCAGCTTCACCAATCTCAGCGACACATTCCTATACTTAACCCAGGCACTTGATCCGTCTCTGGGCGCAGCTGGCCGGCCAAGCTGGCGTCCATCGTCGAAACCCTTGAGGCCCCGCTGCTGCGGGTGCCCTTCGAAAGCCTCAAGCGCGCAGCCAAAGACCGCAAGGCGCTCATCGATGACGCCTCCGAGCACGTGGCCGCGCTCAAGGGCCCGCTGAGCGTCACGTCAGGCCCCAGCCGCGCCGCCTCTGTCCCGGCCCCCACTCCCGCGTCCGAGGACACAGAGATGCTGGACGCCGGCGCCTCCGAAACCACGCCCGCGCCCGCGCCCGCGCCAGTCGCCGCCTCCAGCAGCTCCCTGCCCGACGCCAGTCCCACCCCAGTCCCCGACGCCGCGGCCGCGGCTGCCGTCGCACCCGCAACCGCAACCGACGCCGGCCCCGACCCCGACGCCGCGCGCGCCGCCTGCCTCGAACGGCTGCGCCTGCTGCTCTCCCAGCTCCAGGGCGTCAAGCGCAAGCTGGCGGAGGTCTCCCGCTCCGAAGCCGACGACTGCGCGCGCTGCAAGGCGCGGCTGGTGCACCTGGCGTCCTGCCGGCCCAGCGCCGAGCCGGGCGCGCTCATCCCCTGGACGCGCCAGCGGCTGGACATCATGCTGGTCGACCACCTGCGGCGCGCCGGTCACCACGACACCGCCGAGAAGCTGGCGCGCGCCTCGGACATCGGCGTCCTGACCGACGGCCACATCTTCGAGGGCGCGCGTCGCATCCTCGGCGCGCTGCTGGAGGGGCACGATGTGGGCCCGGCGCTGGCGTGGTGTGCGGAGAACCGCGCGCGGCTGTCCAAGGCCAAGAGCGCGCTGGAGTTCAAGCTGCACGTGCAGCGCTACATCGAGCTGGTGCGCGCGCGCGAGCGCGCCGCCGCCGTCGCGTACGCGCGCGCCCACCTGGCGCCCTGGGCGGCGCAGTACATGGGCGAGCTGCAGCGCGCCGTGGCGGCGCTGGTCTTCACGCCCGACTCGCGCTGCGCGGTCTACCGCGCGCTGTTTGACCCGTCGCAGTGGCGCGCGCTGGCGGACCTCTTCCTGCGCGACCTGTTCAAACTGCACTCCCTCACGCCCGAGTCGCTGCTCAACGTGCACCTGCAGGCGGGGCTGTCCGCGATCAAGACGCCCGCCAGCGGCGAGCCCGGCGGCAGCCGCGAGGACCCGCTGCGCGTGCCCGCCTTCCAGCGCCTGGCCGCGCACCTGCCGTACTCGAAGCACATGCACTCGAAGTTGGTGTGCGCCGTGACCAAAGACATCATGAGCGACGCCAACCCGCCCGTGGTGCTGCCCAACGGCGTGGTGTACAGCCAGCGCGGCGTGGATAGGCTCATGGCGCAGTACGCGGCGACGCAGGGGCTGCAGGCGGGCGGAGGCGGAGGAAGCGGAGGCGGAGGAGGTGGAGGTGGAGGTGGCGGAGGCGCAGCGGGGAGCCAGGGACAGGCGGCGGGCGGCCCTCCGGGCAGCGTCGGCGTCTGCCCAACGACAGGACTGGTGTTCAGGCGCGACGAGCTGCGGCGCGCCTTCATCGCTTAGATGCGTCGTGGTGGCCGGGTGGTTATCAAGAGAAAACCAAACCCAGGAGCGATCCCGGGTGGTGATGTTCGGGTGGCCGGTGGTGAGGTTGGTGGCGACGACGGGACCTGCCCGGGAGACGCAATGGGTCGCTAGTTGTTGCTAAATGTTGGAAGGGTCTGGGCGATCGGGGATAGGACCTGGATGACGTACTCAGCGGCGCGTTGAAGGTGAAGGCTGTTGAGGGTGAGGAGAGCCCCGAACCCAATGTTGGGGGTTGTGAAAAGAAGACATCAAGACGAGATTGCGCTCTAGGTGACGGGTGCCGTCGCCTCCGCCGGGGTACGGTGGAGGAAAGGAAAAGCCCATGCAGATTGTCGCGCATTCATCGTGGCGTGGGCGGCCTTTCCGTCGGCAGTGGTTGCGGTGTACTCTTATGTGATGTATCAGACGGCGTGTGGACGGAGTTGCGAGACGGAGTGGCAGACAAGGAAACGGCAGTGCGCCAGCCAGAGCATGCCGCTCGATGGGTTTTGGTCCCTGCTGCTCCAATTGGAGGCTGTGGATGCCATGACACCTGCAAGACGGTTTGTGCCATTCCTACTGCGCACGCCCCGGATCGACAGTTGGGAACGCCACTCACGGTTGGCAATTCTGTCCGCGGATCCGTGCTTCCAATACCAGCAATCCTCGCCCTGCTGGTTGAATGCGGTAGGCGTTTCTGCTGGTGCGGTTGCACGAGCGGCAATCTCGCGGGGCTTCTGCACAGCTCAGTGCTCCCCTTGGGGAAGGGTTGCGGTAACCGGACAACCAACTACGCATTCGGTGACTTTTCGCGAGTTCGCTGGTCCGAGGGTTGTGGAATTCGAACGGGCTTGCGCATATTTCGACTGGGCTGCAAGGGCATCCTGACCCGCGATCCGGCCGAGTTGCTGGCGCTGCTCGGATGTGGCATGTACAGACCCGAGGATTAGTGCCGACGCGTTTGGTGGCCCGGAGTTGCAAGTTGCCAGAACAAACGATGCATGCATGTACGGGCCCCGTTGTGGGTCATGCCATGCAGCGGAGAGCATCTAGCGTATGGGCGCAGATCCACCGATGGACGGCCCCAAACCCTCATACCCCAAGTTCGAGTGGCATTCACATCTTCCCATCAGCTGCATCAAGCCACAATGCACTTGACAAATGCAGCGCAATCCCTTTATGAGCACTGTTGGCTCTTACGCAAAGTATACATAGCGAGGAACCCCCAAGAAACCCACCCAAATCCCTTGATGCCATTGTGTCCCAAGTGTTGCGACCCGACCTCCAGGGGGGGCCCTGCGGCCCTTTACGCTGTTGCGCCAACAGTACCGCAAATATGGAAGTTTGAATTGTCAGGAGACTCAGAGCCCGGGTAAACCTCGCGGTGTCTCGCTGCTCGGACGGTAGTTGTACAAAATGACGTCATATGTATAAGGCTGCCAGTACGGCCGCCATTCGGCCGGCCGCCGTGGTATTGACGGTCGTACAGCGCCGACTGGACGAGCCCGCGCTGCAGCTGCGTGACAGAGCTTGCCCGCTGCACGCTTACAACCAAGCTGCAGCCAGACTGCGGACACGTCACGGCTGTCACCGATGACCCGCGGGGTCCACTGCAGGATAAGATCATTAATAGTTATGATCCCGCTGATCCCTTTTCGGGGTCCGCTGTAACGTTCATTCATGCATTCAATTATGGATAACAAGCTGCAACAGTGTCCGCTGCACGCTTTCAAGCTGCAGCCAGACTGCATGAGGGTGGAAGTCACATCTGTACGGCATCTGTACGACATCACGCGGTCAACAGATTGCGCAGACGACGCAGCTCGGACTGTCACCCACGGCGACCCGTGGGGCGGCCCTCGGCGACGACCCCGACTCGACGCTGGAGTTCCGCTTCTGGCCGCCCGTGGACATCGCCCCGAGCCCAACGATGCAGAAGGATTCAGACGTGAGCCGTCCGGACCCCGCCGCCTGGCATTCGCTCCGAGACCGCACAAGGTTGGCCCCCGCCGGCTGCTGCTGCTTGTTCACACGGCTACCACCACTGGTGCGGGTCTGCTCCATCTCCCTGACCAGCTCCGCCAGCTGCCCCTCCACGGCCGCCATGGTGGGTCGCTGCACGGGGTCGGGGTGCCAACAGGACTCGATGAGGGCCCAGGCGGCGTCGGAGAGCGCCTGGATGCGGGCGGGGCGGAAACCTGCCGACACCTGCGGGCAGCAGCAGAGGCACACGAGGAAGCCAGAGTACATAGTGCGTGGAAGGCGGAGTGGAAGGCGGAGTGGAAGGCGGAGTGGAAGGCGGAGTGGAAGGCGGCATGGCGGGGCAACCAGCGCCAGGGCTCTGCACATGGCCTTGATACCTTACATGTCAGGGGGGGTCGTCTAATGGGAAAGACACTGGCATTCTGTCCAGAGATCGGCGGTTCGAATCCCCGTCCCCTCACCGCCGTGTGATTAGGCGGGTCTGGCGCGGTTTCCAGGAGAGGCAATCCTGGCGCGCTGGTAACCTGGTGTAGTGGCCGGTATGGCTGCGTGACCCCCCCGCGGGTGATGGAGGATGGGTGCGCAGTCCTTGGTAGGGGTTGATGAGACGAGGCGCCTACGAGCTATCTGGGCCCGTTGGAACACCCGGTCGGGATACGGGTCCACCTTGTAACGGTTACATTACATGTCAGGTCGAGTTGGAGGGTGTTGGGGTCGATCCCGGCGCTCCATTTCGATCGGAATTTAGAATGCCCGACTCACGACACCCAACTTACATGTTACATCCCGCGACTTACGTCACCGACAAAGCAACACCACACCATCCCCACACCATCCCCATGCCATCCCCGATGAGAATGCAAACCATGCGTCACCCGTGTAAAGTTCATGGCACGCACCATGAGCCATGGTTTGTTGCCCCCATCCCCCGGAGTTGCGGGACATCCCCAAGTTGCCAGAGATATATTTTTCGTTCTTTACGTGTGATGTGTAATGTGGGGCTGGTGGTTAGGTTGGGCCCCGGGCTTCCTCACCTGCTCCGCGTACCCCTGCGGGTCGTACACCCCCAGCTTCGCGCCCCGGCCCGTGTTCAGGATGCTGATGAGCAGCAGCTCCGAGGCCAGCACCTCGTAGGCCAGCACGCCGAACGAGAAGACGTCGGATTTCTCGTTGTACGGCTCGTTACGGAACACCTCTGCACCGTAACGTAATGTAACGACCACGTCCATCAGTGGGGACATGTACCCGATATCGGTTTCTCTTATAAATCTTGCCTGTGTGCGTAGGTTAAAATCTTGCTAAAATCCGGTCACGAACGCTCTATGGCATAAGCTTCTGACTTCTCACCACGTTTCCATGAAAACAACGGTAAAGATCTACAGACAACAGACGCAGACGGCAGGCACATGGGTCCGTTCGCCCGGAGACCTGCCTACCTGGGGCCATGTACATGAAGGAGCCGGTCCGGCCTGCGGGGGTGAACGGGTCGTGGGCGCGGGTACAGTCGGCTCGAAACGCCTATTGGTAAATGCCCAAGTGTCCGTTCCTACACTTAACTGAGTCCTGGCGGCCTAGCTAGGGCCAAGCAACTGAGACGGACTAAGCCCTCCAACGCGACACATCGCATGCACGCTCACGCCGTGCGTCAAGCACCTCTGACCACACGCCCTTGGCCCGCTTCACCCTGCGTCATCCCGCTTACCTCACCTTGCGTCACCCCGCTTACCGCACCTTGCGTCACCCCGCTTACCGCACCTTGCGTCACCCCCATCAAGCACCCCACTTGCCTGTGAGGCCGAAGACCCACTCCATCTCATTGCGCCGCAGCGGCCGCAGCTCCGACATCCCCAGCTGTGCCAACAGGCTGGCCACGTTTCGAAGCCCCATCTCCGGCGCGTCCCTCGGCACGGGCTCCACCAGGTCCGGGAAGCGGCTGCGGCAGCAGGTTGTACGACCACATCATGTCACGTGTTAGTACGGCTTGTACGAACTGCACTCGGCGAGGTACGAAGCCCACGGTATGCTTGTATGGTCGATGATGAAGGACGGCTTCGCACAGGGGCCGGTCACGAGCCCCTACCATTTGAGCACATCCCAAATTCCTAACATCCCAAGGGCTGCAGTCCCGCAGATCTGCAGTCCTGCAGATCTGCAGTCCTGCAGTCCTGCAAACCGGACCCTGGCTGGTGTAGAGCTCGGATACCTCGGATACCTCGGATAGCTCGGAAGCTGGATACCTGCCGCCGCGCCCGCGCGCAGCGCCACCTCACCTTAGCAGGCCGCTCAGGGTTGAATCCACGGAGGGCTCCAGGCCCACGTGCACAGGCGGATGCCCGCCATCGCGCCCGGAGCCCGCCGCCCGGTCGGCTGAGCTGCTGCTGCTGCGGCTGCTGCTGCGCTTCCGGTGGGACCTACCCGTGGGGGTGGCGCGTCCCTGATCAACACCGGATAGTGCTTCCGGTTGCTGCGGCTGCTGTGGCTGCTGTTCGTGGTGGTGGTGGAGTTGATCCTGGGGCTGCTGCTGATGATGATGCTGCAGGTGCTGGAGGGAGCCTGTTTGTTGGGAAACGTCCTTTCGCTCCTCGGGATCGGGCGTCGCAGCTGACCCTGTCGTAGATGCCGACGCCTCTGACTCCCCTGCACCAGCCGAGGAGCCAACGGTGACCGGATGCCCGGGAGGGCCAGCGCCGACCTGGAGCGGACACGGTTAACCCGTTGGGCGATCAGTACCGAGATTCCATTCAGGTCTGTCGCCCATGTGTAGTGTGCTCGTGCCTGTGTACGGTTGTGTACGGTGCTCGTGCTCGTGCGGTCCAGGGACGGGCGCGGCGAGGCTACCTACGGGTATCCCGCCGCAGTCTTGGAGCCACACGGACAAGCGGCCCAGTGCCTTACACGCCCTGGGGAACGCTTTGATGGGTTCATTTGCCTTCAGTTGGCTTCCCTTGGCTGGTCAGTTTTTGTTGTGACTTGTGAGCAAGAAGGCCCTGCGGCTATCAGCAACCTACCGGGTCATCCTCCGAGTGCGTGAATCGGAGTGGACCGGAGGGCGCCTCCCCCTGAGAAGCTCCTTGGGGGGCGCCACTGGCAACAGGGGCTGCACCGAGCGGCGGAGGACAGGTCGCAGGTGTGGAGGCGGCGGCCGCCGCTGCAGATCGGCTGCGGGTTGCCGCCGTCGCGGGCCGCGGCGTCGTCGTCGTCCCCGCCGCGGCCGCACCTTCCGGCGGCGGCGGCGGCGACGCCGGGTCGTCGGCTGGCGTCCAGCCCTGCCGACGGTGTGTCGTACTGTCGACCGCCGCGGGGTGCTGCTGCCCACCGCTCGCTCCTGGATGGGATAGACACGTCACCCGCCGCGTGCATGTTCGGGGGCTGGACGGCTGGTGCTCTTTTGAATGGACCACGTTTCAGCGGATCCCCGGGGTGCTCTTGCTCCAAGGGTGCAGTGTGCGGGCTCTCCTCATCGGTCCTCACTCACCTTCCGTTCCTGGCGGATGCCACTGCAGCCCCCGCCGACTGGACGAGCTCCCCACGCTCCCATCGTCGAGCTGAAAATGGACGTGCCGCGAGTCGTGCGCGGACTTGGGCGGATACCTGCAGCAACAAACATCGCCAACGGACTTGCATATTCGATATGCGTCTGTGAATGAGTGTAGCACCGGTAGAAAGGTATGATTGATGGAGAGAGCATTAGCTCCGGATTCGACGTCTGCGGCAAGTGCCGTACCGTCGTCCACATTGTGACAGTACGGCACCGTACCACGTACAATCCCCGCATACAGCAGCTTCTCCTTCCTCAATGCCGCAGCATGTACATCATGCGTTTTTGGACAATAACACGCAAATGATACAAACCGCCCTAGCTAGGGCACCCGCGCGCCCGCTCCATGGAGACGCACCGGAAGCTTCCGCCCCGGGTTTTCGCGAGCGTTGCGCCCTCCCTGGACTGCTTCTCGCC
This sequence comes from Eudorina sp. 2006-703-Eu-15, assembly GCA_003117195.1. Classification (NCBI taxonomy): domain Eukaryota; kingdom Viridiplantae; phylum Chlorophyta; class Chlorophyceae; order Chlamydomonadales; family Volvocaceae; genus Eudorina; species Eudorina sp. 2006-703-Eu-15. Next base: position 419,056 of record BDSI01000026.1, on the reverse strand, counting down.
CGCTAACTCCAGGGACAGCCGTCCTCCGTTGTTTCGAAAGCGTGCGCGCACCTCCTTGCCGTCGCCACCTCCCGGACCGCCTGGGGGTGGGGGGGTGTTGGCGTTGCCGCACACGGCATCCCTACCGACGTTAGCAGGTCAGCAGACGTGCCTGCTGGGCGTTACTAGTGCGGGCTGACGCAAGTTAATGGGACGCAAGGGCCTTCTCCTCATCGTCTGCCCGGAATTCCATCGTACATGATCCACCTTCCAGTCGAGTACGGTACGCATCGGGCCCATCTGCCATTCAACCCCAAGTATTGGACTGTATTGGCGATTTGAGGGGACTGGACGCATCATGATCGCATTCCACTCTCACGCCCATTTTACTCGTATGACCCGCGAGCTGGGATCTCTCCCTGCTGCCGTACTGATGTACATTGTACGGCGCTCCTGTTGCGGGGCCCGCTGCAACGCTGCTCCCTCTCGGCAGATCGACGACAGAAAGAGCCGCCGCCGATTGTCCGAAACCTACCGCCGTACGATGACAGTCGTACTCACAGGACGTGACGATCGTGAAGCTGGTCGCGGCCGACACGGTCATGAAGGGAGACTGCGGGCTGACGCGGTCCTCCCATGCACCGCACCGCGGTTCCCGCGTCGAGGCCAGGGGCTGCTGCTGCTGCTGCTGCGGCGGCGGCGGCGGCGGCGGCGGCCGGGGTTTCGCCGGCGCAGGTGGTGGCGCCTGGGCCCTAGGCGAGCACGGCGGCGTCGCCGCCATCCGTGGCGAGGTAGGCGCCTCCTCCAGCCGCCTGCTTGAGGCGGCGAGGGCGTCTCGTGTCCCGAGGTGGTCGGTGGTGACGCTGGTGGGTGATCGCCGGCGCAGCATCACGGGACGATGCTCGGACAGGGCCACGTGCAGCCCGAGATCCGAGATCTTGCAGATCCAATCGCCGCCGCCGCGCCCGCAACCGCCGCCGCAGCCGCCGCCGCCGGACGCATCCCGCACCAAGAGGATGTTGTCCTGCACGGCGAATGACGATGCGGTGGACCGTCAGGGAGCGTCCGCAGGATCAGGTCAGGTCAGGTCAGGTCAGGTCAGGTCAGGTCAGGTCAGGTCAGGTCAGGTCAGGTCAGGTCAGGTCAGGTCAGGTCAGGTCAGGTCAGGTCAGGTCAGGTCAGGTCAGGTCAGGTCAGGTCAGGTCAGGTCAGGTCAGGTCAGGTCAGGTCAGGTCAGGTCAGGTCAGGTCAGGTCAGGTCAGGTCAGGTCAGGTCAGGTCAGGTCAGGTCAGGTCAGGTCAGGTCAGGTCAGGTCAGGTCAGGTCAGGTCAGGTCAGCCGCGGAAGGTGCGACAGGTGCTTTTGCCGGGAGACCGCCAGCGCGCAAAACCCAGTGCGCATGCAAGGGCGCAGCAAACCCAACACGGTCTGCTCTGCCATTGGCGCAATCCATGCATGTGGTCCTGACAGAAGTCACCCGTCCTAACAGAAATGTCGTATCGACAGCACGGGGCCACACGCACCGCTTTGATGTCCCTGTGGATGATCGGCGGCCGCTGCCGGTGCATGTAGGCGAGTGCGGAGGCGATCTGCGGAGCAGCAGCAGCGACCGGAGACGTGAGGTAATGCGGAGAGGACAGTCCGCCTCTGCCTGACGGCCTGGGTAACCGGGCCCTGGAGCCTGGACCCCTCCCTGGTGGTGGTGGGCGACTCCGGCCTCCTGGGCCGGTTCCTGGGGGTTCCGCCGGCGAGGGCACATCGCTATACCGAAAGTCACACCGCTATACCCAAAGTCACACCGCTATACCCAAAGTCAACGCATAAGGTGGTAGTGCTGTACAGACCCAAACACTCAATGACGACCGGCGGGTGGAGCCTTCGTCGGTGTGAGTGTGCGAATGTGTGTCGGCGCTTGGCAGCCTCCCACCTGATGCAGCCAGACGTAGGCCTGCTGCGTCTTAAATCCGCGGCGGCCCGAAGCCATGTTCTCCATGATCAGGTCCTTGAGCGTCTTCGACTGCGCGGTGCGGGCGCCAACGGGGTGTGATCGCTCGCGTGTGGGGGCCTTTACACGCATGCAAGCAAGGATGCGAGGCAACGATACACTGTGCAACCGTTACAATGTTAGCTACTTCTGAACCCGGACAACCCGCTGTCAGGTTTCGTCGTCGCCCCTCCGTACTTGCGCAGGGACAGTTGGCCCATTGGACTTCGAACAAGCCAAAGACACTGTTTCCAGGGAGATCTCTATCTGGCCTAGTTTCTGTACAAGTCGTCCAACACATCGTACAGTGCCGTACCTCACACAGCTCCAGCATCATGGCCAGTGCTGGCTGTGGCTGCTTGGGTACGACGGCAGCCGGCAGTTGGGCAACATTGAAGCACCGCACGATGTGCCTGTATGTGAAAGCGGTGCAAGTGTACTGCATAACGGTCACCTAAGGTTCAAGTGCCAGGGGGGAGACCTCAGGTATCGGCTGATTCCCATGAATGGGATGGTTCCCTTGTAAGTAAGGCGGGACTGGTGGGGCGGTACGGGCAGGCCCCTGATGGTTGCTCGCGAGCCTCCGTCGCCTTCCAAGACTACGGGCCACCGCCGGAGACGTGGTTGGGGTGGTGGTTCGCTAATAAGGGCGCCCTCCCCTGAGCGGGCTTTATCCCTGGTGTCATTTGCATCTCTCGGACGCCTGCGGCGCTTTGCTATCAGCCTATGACGGGCGGCCCTGGACAAATTGGATTCGGATCTCGACTATGAACAGATGCGCCCGGGACATGTATCTAGTGGCCTTCCCACAGCGAATTCCCATAGATCTATGCATTATATTGAATCTTTTTCAGATTTTATTAAGCTTAAGTAGAAATGTATCACCCCGTAGAAGTTATCCCTCGAAGCGACAGAATCTCTGCCGACGAAAGCAATCAGAGGATTAGAAGACATTTTTTATATAGGGCATATACTGATGTTAAAAATTCTACATTGCACTTTACCGCCGCCAGTCCAGGACAGCAGAACGGCTGCCGCGTCAGCCGAAGGCACATGCACCAGAAGCTCAAGCGTCGACTTCTCTACCAATTTGTGTTTTCCAGACTAAGCATAATATTCATTCCCGGGAATTTGAATCAATTTGTCCGTCGGTGTTTCGCGCACGTACTGTTTCGGCTTCGCCACTCTGAAAGCAGCTGTCTACCAACCGGAGGCCCCGCTACATGATAATTTTCGCATGAAATTCTTTGTACTTACTGCAATTTACACGGAGCCTCCGACAACTCGCCTGTGTTCAAGTTGCATCATGACTTGGGCCTCTCTCAGAAACATCCGATCATAGAGGTCCTCGCCAGGCGCGTGCCAGCCGGAATTTGCCACGTTCCCGGTGGTCTTGTCAATCGGAGCCGGTCGCCGGGGCGTGAGCACCTTGAGGGCGACATTCTGGCCCCTGTATGTTGCGAACCAGCAGGTGGCGAAACCGCCGCGTCCGAGCTCCTTGCCCACTCGCAGGTTGGGCAGGTCCAGTACAACGGAAACCACCGGCTGTTGTAAATCTTTTGAGCTCATACCGCGATTTCTCTGATGTCCTACGTCGGTCGGACGACGTACACAACCTTCGACTTAAGGAACGCATGAGCAGACTTGCAATAACCACCTATCTGTACATAATTGAAATCGTCGATATTGTTGTTCGTGCCCACTGTAAGGGCCCACATGGTCCCATACGGTGCCGTACGTCAGACGGCAACATGTGACGGTTTTATTTCTTCTAGCTTTGCGGTATGTCTCATAGGAATTGATGCACTAAGTTTCATAATTGAGTGATGATTCAACAGAAACATTCGAGCAGTAATGTGACTGTTAGGGGACGACGCGAGCGCGACAGGGCAAAGCATCACAGCTAGGAAGACACAATAAGAAAATGACAATGGAATCGTAATTGTAAGCTTTCCTGGATGTTCTTCTATGTGACTAATGCCCTCGCATTCGCGGACCCTTTGTAAATGCAGACGCGTTTGGAGAAACGTCGGGCTTGCCTTGCTGTTATCATCTCTGCTTATCATCCCTGTTAAAGTTTTATTTGGATCAGTATAGTGCCGCATGCGTGCCGAGGTCTTGACGTCTGCAAGCCCGGCACTCGACGCCCACAGTCCTCGCCGTCGTCGCTACTTCAACGTCAACACCACCGCCACACGGGGTCGGCTTATGCGCACTCAAAACAAGGCACACAAGATAGACCAACCGGGGCGCCCCTGACTGCAAGCATTATTGCCGGCCGTCGGTCCCATCACCCGCATCACCGTACAGGATCGCGCATCAATGCAAACCCCAATCCTCCCCAATCAGCACATTCACAGCCCGTCAGGCGATAGCCGTAGTTAGTGGCCAGGCATGTATTGCCAATGCAGAAATGCACATGTTTTATGGTGACAGAGCGAAAATGTTGCAGCGAACCCCGTCGAACCCTGTGTTGCAGAGCCCTGCTGGCCCTCGTCAAGGTTGGCGCGGCGATCCTCCCCGCACAGTGCTTATACCAATCAACGATTTAATGAAGTCGTACCAGTCGTACTAAGGACTCGACCTCTTCCCTCGTGAGCGTTGACCTCGCCGTCTAAACTCTTGAGGGTTGTCGGCACATTAAGCCACTAAAAGATGAGGGCAGGTCCGCGGATTTCGGCTGTAGCCATCTGTTCCGTGGCCTGCGACTCCAGAGGTGTCTGCCGGTGCATTATCAGGTCTGATTGATGATGGTGACAACGGGCCATGCATCAGCCTGGCTCCACCTGGCTCTCCTCCGGCTGGCTCAACCGCTGGCTGGCCCTAACCCTCCTCGTGGGGTGTAAGCCCTATGTACCCGTTCAAGGCTTGCCACGCGTTCAGGACTTCACTAGTCACATTCCCCGGAAGTTTTCATTAAGCACAGTACTTCAATACAGCTAGAAGCATTAGGGAGTCTGGAAATCCGAGCATAACTTGCATAACCGACCTCGAATACGCCCAGGACCCTGTTATCGCTGCCGTTCTTAGCTTAAAATATTCGAAAACGGGCAATATCAAACTTGTATTTTAATTCCAATGATGATTTGCTGGATTCGGGCCGCAACGGGCCCATCAGTTTTACGAATGCAGATATCCGCCCACCTCCCTGGGTTCAACGTCAACTCGCGGTGAGATCTGATGCAAAGAACATAAATCTAATGGATTGCTACGTTTGAAACGTCTGCAAAAACATCGGGTGGGTTACATATATACGGTGATGCGTGACGGGGCGTGGCAGATGTGCGTAAGCATGCACATAGTTACGCTATCTATATTTTTCAGTCATAGAATACTTTTACATGCGATTTGCGTTTCAACGCAGCAATATCCAGAAGCACGTGTGCGATAGATGTACGGCTCAGTCCATGCCCAACGCAAAGCCTCCTTGATCGACGGAGCAGCTTGGATACGTGTTTCATGAAACGGTATTATTCTCTGCCAGTTCTAGACTCGACTTGCTACGAACTTGCAAACGATAAAGTTACAGGGTTTGGACGATCGTAGCTACATCACATAACTTCACGTCCTAAGCCTTGCTAATATGTGTGACGATGACGAATTGCCGCAAAAATTGGACCTGCGCGCCTTGCAAGTCCGCGAGGAAGTAGGGCAGTCTGCTTCTGCGACGTTCTGGAAGGCATCTTACAATGGACAAGATATTGCGCTGAAAATCCTGCATGCAAAGCCTAAGTCGAAGGCTGGCGCGGTTACGGCGGCCGATGGATGCTCTACAGCCCCCAACGAGGAGAACCTCCGAGAAAAACTGTTTTTGAGGGAGGCAAAAATTATGCTTCAAATTGGACACAGGTGATCGTGAACTTGTGCCGGCCCGGGGTGGGCCTAGAGGGGGCTTTCGCAAAGTTTGTTAGTATCACGTGTCGTCGAAAGATGATAATGAGTCTCCTCAGATATAGGACTTAGCTGCCTGGTAGCTCGTGCTGGTGTCGCAGGTTTGATAGTTGACTACTTGTTTTCTAGGCCTCCGAAGGGAATGGCCCCTTTGCTGGACAATGTGCGTTAGGAAAAGCTCGATGTGCTCCCCATACAATACTGCTCCAAGCACCCTTCCCTGTGCGCAAATTGCAGCTGCGTGGATATCGGTCCTCACGCTGTGTGTTCGTACACGTCGCGGCGCGTCGCGTGCGCAGGGCTCTGACATGCGTTTTCCTCAGCGCCTTCCGCCCTGCGTTAGCTGCTTACTTCTGCCGCCCCCACGTTGCCCCTCCACTCGATCCGGCACTCCAGGCACCTTGTAAAATGCTTTGGCGTGGCGCAACTTCCAGGCGGCTTCGCACCCAACCAGCCCGCGCCTGCACTGGCGATGGCTTTGGAGCTGTGCGAGGTGTGTCCGTGCATACCAACTGTGACGGCTCTGAGGGGTTAAGTCGTCCTGTAAATGTCGTACTAACTGTTGCTGTACACGATGCCGCCCTGCCAGCCTCAAACGCTCAAGGACCTCATCACAAGGGGCATGATGGCGGGCAGGAGGCAGTACAAGACCGGCGAGGCCTACAGATGGCTTACTCAGGCAAGTCCGCCAGCCCAGCTCTCGTGGGCTGTGTACGGCCGACCGCGCGTCAGATGAGCTGCTGATCGTGCCCGGTACGGCCCTGCGTGGCTTCCCTGATACCCACCAAACAGTACTAGGTGGCCTCTGACGCGCTCCTGGGTGCCCCCACGACGCGAGCTGCCCGTGTGCGCCCCCGCATCGTTACATACTCAGGCGGGTCTGATGTGTCTGTTGTGCGGCACCCTCAGGTTGCCGCCGCGCTGTCGTACCTGCACAGTCAGAAGCCCCCCGTCATCCATCGGGATATCCGCGCGGTGAGGTTGGGGCTTCTAGGGTTTTGCAGCTGGGGGGCGGGGCAGCTGGGCACGTGGATGGGTACGGCGTCCGTACGACACTAAGGCGTATCAACCCACGGTTCATAACCCAGGGGGTTCAACTGTTTGAAGCGGTTGCTGGATACCCTCCACAAGTTCGTTGATCGTTGGTCGCTGCTTGACGATGCAGGACAGCGTCCTTACGAAACGCGTGGCTGGCTCGGCCGACGTGTCCTGCAAGTTGTCCGATCTCGGCCTCCATGCCGTACTGTACGACGACCGGTCGAACGCGCTGCGGCGGCGCGCGTTCACGCAGACCATCTTCAACCCGCTGGCTGACGCGGCTGTCGGGGAGGACAGCAGCCAGCGGGCAGGCAACGGATGTGAGGTAAGGACCGGCCCCAGAGGGTCAAGAGGCCCAAGAGGCTCAGCGAGGGGACGAGTGGGACGTGTTGGGATGCACCCAGGTGCGTTTGTATGTGTACGGTTTACGGTAGCGGTACGATCCCTTTCGGCAACCTGATCCCGTACGTAGCTTCTCGTCCGAGAATGTACCCACGGCACAGCTCTGTGTACCGTAAACGTTGTCCAGCTTGGACTCCCGACTGAATGCTTTATACTTCTTCTGTGATGGCCTGTGGGGGTTAGTTTTAGTTGCCTGGACATAGTGGCAGCCGGCAAACGTGTCAACGCAGCTGCATACCATGTTTGTCCAGGAGGAAGCAGCAGCAGCAGCAGCAGCGGAGGCGAGACCGGCGCCACACTGTCCCCCGACGCCATCGTCCACCGGCGCGAGCGGCCATGCCTCCGCGCCAGCGAATCTTCCTCCTCCTGCCCCAACAACCTCTCCGCCCATCATCCATGGTACGGCGGGAGCGACCTCCTTGGAGGCGAAGGGCGGCAGCGGTCGAGGCGGCAGTGGCTGTGGCGGCAGTCGCAGCAGCGGCGGGTCGTCCGCGGCCGTAGAGGGAGCCGGCCCCGCAGCTGCCGCGTGCTTGGGTAACGTGGAGAGCCTGTTGAGGCAACTGGGCGGTCGGGAGCTACAGCCGCTGCAGCCCAGTGAACTGGAGCTCGTGTACACGTGGCCAGGTGGGGCGGAGCCCATGTGCCGTCACCCATGTGCTGTGCGTGCAGCGCTCTGCCGTACACTGCTGTGCTTGTGCTGTGTGTGACGCGGAACGACGCTTGTGTAGCGGACTTGCCCCCGGACCCATCCGTCGGGTGTCCACAAAGGCCGCTGCGTCACGTCCCCTCCTTTGGCAGTCGGCACATGTCCTCCTTCCCGCCCCCGAATCTCCCCGAACCTTCCAGAACACTCCCGAACCCTTTCCGAACACCCCCCCGAACCCGTTCCGAAACCCCCCGACACCGCTGCCTCATTGCAGACAAGGCGGAGTCCTTCTTGTATATGGCACCCGGTGAGCGCGTGTGACGGCGAGGAGGGCGTCGTCTTGAGTGAAGCAAGGGGTTACAATGGGATCCCCCGGCACATATGACTGTCTTGGCAAGGGGTCATGGGGTACGGCCGAACCCCGGACGCTGTGCTCTCTGCGTGCATCGTCCGCGTCTGGTGTTTTGGCTGCGTGGTAGGGGCCTTGTGTCGAGCGGATTTTGTGTGTTGTGATAGCGTCGGTGGTTTCTGGGTTGTCCCCACCACTGCTGGCCGGCTTTCATCGCCGGCGATTCTATTGCGTTCGGCAATTGCATGTCGTACCCTTATCGTACGTGGATGTGTCCCCTCCCGCTCGCAACGCAGAGGTCTACAACAACCTGCCGAGCACGGAGCGCTCCGACGTCTTCTCATTCGGCGTCTTAGCCTACGAGCTGCTGGGTGGAGAGCTGCTGTCCGTCAGCATCTTCAACACGGGCAGGGCAGCCAGGATGGGCGTCCGCGATCCACCGGCTTACGCGGCCAAGGTACGGAAGTCGTACTCTGAAGGCTCGTGCCGTAATCTTTTGCACTGCTCCCGGAGCACCATCTGCTCCCGCGGGCACGTCGTCGCGGATGGCCCTTCCGCCTGGCAGCTGTTTCGGAGGTGGTTTACAGCACCCAGGCACCCATCTGTCTTCACACAGCTCGTCGCTTGCGCCTCTGGGTCCGCCTCTCCGACACCGCAGTCTTTAAAATATACTGCATGGGTCGGGCGTTGGGTATTACATGTATCGATGTATGCATGCGGGCAACGTTTTGGGCACTGCTCTGCCCCTGCATGTCACACACTCCAACACAGCTGCCCGCCTAAGAACACACACACACACACGCTATTTGCCCCGCCCGCGTGCCCGCATGCCTGCCCTTTGCTCCACAACTTCCATGACGACTGTCGGCTGATACCCACCTACATCACAGGTCGGTAATAAGTAGTCCGCTTTCGCGCGTGTAGTTCTTTTACCTTTCTGCCTGCAATGCACCACGGTTATGGCGCGGTTGCCTAGTTCGCCGCCTCTGCATCTGCTACGTCTTTCCCATGCAGGTTATCTGGTAAATATGTCAGTAGCAGGGCTGGGTTGGGCGGATTACCTTTCTAGACACAAGCGAAAATGGGATGCCCACGGCTGAGCCGTTCATGGCCCCGCCATGCCGCCTAACACTCCGCGGCTATGGACAATCGTACACCCTTACGCCAATCAAGACAACAATTGTAAAGATGTTAACCTTCAACGGTGTGCCCGCAGGTGTCGGAGGGCTTCCGCCCCGCCCGCATCCAGGCGCTCTCCGACGCCGCCTGGGCCCTCATCGAGTCCTGTTGGCACCCCGACCCCGTGCAGCGACCCACCATGGCGGCCGTGGAGGGGCAGCTGGCGGAGCTAGTCAGGGAGATGGAGGGCGCGCCGGCTGCGGCCGCGCAGCCCGCCAGCCCTTCGCCCAAGGGCGGTAAGGTGCCCTGGGACGCGGGGGTGGGCGGCAAGACGCAGCGCGCGCCCGTAGACGGTCCCTCACCGGGGTGCACGCAGCAATGCGTCATATGCTGACCCGTCGCGTGCGGCCGCGGAAAGAGAAGGAAGTGAACGGGGAGTGGGGCTGGAGCTCGTGGTGAACCGTCCGGGGTTCATGAAGTTACAAACAAAGGTGAAGCGCCACTTTTCTGTGGTCTGATGTGCCGCTGGTGGCTGCGGGTGCGGGTGCTTGGAGCTGCACTGGCGCGTTGAGGTGGTGCGATGCTTCTTTCTCTGACGTTCTGGCTGCACTGCCGGATGCCCTGCGAGTTCAGCGGTCAAGGGTGCGGCTCACGATCGCGCGTTTCGCTGAGGAGGGACTGGGCGTGTCTTTGTATTTGTAGGTCGTGTGTTTTTGCGTGTACCTTACACGACATGTGGACGGTATGTAGGTATGTGTGCACCGATCCAGCGATTGGCCGGTTGCCCGCCACAGACGGGCGAGTGTGGGGGCGTGCTTGGCCCACGAGCCACGGATTAAAACGAGCCAGGGGTGCATAGAGGGAGGGGACGGCGGATACCCGTGACCCCAGGGAATGAGCTACAGCGATATTTGCACCCACTCCGCACACTCCATGTGAGCGGTCTTCTAACTTGGTGACGGCGGAGGACGGGTCATCCAGGGAGGAGCCGCCTGAACGGGACGGGGACCCCGGCGGGACGAGCCGTCTCCTCCCGAAGGGCCCGACGACGGAGTGTCCCTGGCAGGGTGCGGCATGGCAGGGGGCGACTGCTGCCGCGTGTGTGTGTACCGTATTTGAACGCAACATGTTGCCGTGGATGCCAGTGTGGTGAGCTGGTACCACATGCCGGCTACCGCCGTGAAGCGGCCGGCGGCGTGGTGTAGCACTGCGGAGGCCTTGCCGGTCAGGCAACTACGTCTCTTGGGGTGATCCACCATTTCTTGCTTTGAATTGGGCGTTGTGGTCTTCGCTTACAACGTTGAAATGTTATCAGTGGCAGGGGACGTTGCGCGCGGGGCACCCGCTTAGGGGGGCCATTTTCGGATATCCCGGGGCAGCCAGAGTGGCTTTGGATGAGTGAGTTTTGACATGCCGTGACGTCCGTCCCGCGGTCCCGCAACGAGGCGGACCGCGTATCCGTGCTGTAGTCCGTGTGTTCAGATAAGAGACCCGTATAGTCCGTGTGTGGACGCTTTGTGAGCCGGTGACCCAATTTTTTCGTTTTTGGCGCCACGGAGGGGTCCGGCGTCGCCGGTGCGCGTCTTGACCGCCCCGCGGCTAGGTGCATGATATGCATATTTGCGCAAAGCGGATTTCGCACTACTGCTTGCGTTGGTACTTATGTTGCTTGTCTCAAACCAGTCGGTACGTAAATACGGCAGATCCTCTCCACACCGCAAGGGGTTATCCGTTTGGAGTTAGGTAATTGATATCCCATGCCGCGAGGACGGCAAACGGTGGACCGTTGGCGCCAAAGCGCAGATTGTGCAGGAACTGTTCCGGGCTGTTCTCGGAAGGGCTGCACAACATGTAATACCCAATCGGGTATATCTTCCTGCACTGGGACACTTCCGCGACATGCACGAACGGATTGCTCTCTTGGCTCTCTTATCATCTCCAACCATTTGGCGGCTCTCAACCCTAGACATCCAGATGACCCAACCCGTGATGCAGCAGCCGGGTCCCACAGCAACGAAGCCATGCGTCGCTGTGCATTCCCTCTTCTCAGCAGCAGCAATACTACAGGACTCATTAAGCCATTACGCATATGGACATGTCAACGCACCAAACCGAACCCCGAGGCCAGCACCAAGAGAGCAGCTGGCGCGAGGGTTTGGAGGCGGGGAAAGCAGGTGGTGACGAGGAGGAGGAGGACGAGGAGGAGGAGGACGGGGGGACCGCGTCGGCGAATCAGCAACAACTGGGAATCCACATGCGCACAAACACACACACACACACACACACACATGGGCATTTCTCTGCCCCTTGCATGTCACGCACACCTGTTCTGCCCGACTGAGAACATACACACACACATGGGGGGGGGGTCTCACTAGACACGCACGGGGTCGTTTTTAAGTAAGAAATTTTGGTCAGCGATGCTGGACGGTCCATGCCGTGGCATTCAAGCGGGGGAGGTGACCGATTGGTGGTCCTGCCGACCATGGGACCCGCCTCCCGACAGCCTACGCGGAGGCGTCGACGGGGGCGTCCCAGGAGCAGTCGTCGGCGCCCCTCACCCCTCCCCACCGCACCCTCACAAGTGCAAGTACAGTGCGTCAACGCATGGCGCAGTCTGATGAGCTCCGTGTGATGTCATCCTCTCTTCCACATTCAGAGCACTTCCACACGGGCCACACACAACAAGTACGGTACATGCCAGGAGGTCACCCAACTCGGTCGTCGTCCTTCGCATCGCGTCGGGACTGGAGCGAAACGCCAACAAGCCCAGAACGAACACACGCGCGCGCGGGGGAGGGGGCACCTTGATCGCGCATGCCGGGGCGCGGACATGCCGGGGCCGCACATCGCCGTCCGTCGCCCGTTCATCATCGCAAGACGCGGCGACGGCCGGCGATGCCTCGAGGGGCGCAAGTGAAAGAAAACAGCCCAAGGGGTGCAGTGCTTTGCGTCGGCGGCCTCGAGACCACGATGTTCCCTGCGCTGGGCGCCCGAAATCCTACACCCCAGCCCGCACGCGGCCCCATTGGAGTCCCCCAACCGGCTTTGGGAGAGCTCTTATTCGAGGTGACGTCGCGCCGCAAGGTGACCACTCGCCGTTTTGTTGCCATTTTGTTGAGCACCGTAACGGCGACCGCCCTTCCAAGGACACGGCATTACGCGCCCCGGTCCTCCCCGCCCCTAGCCCCCACCTCGGCCTACTGCATGTACCGTACACGGGGGCCCACCCAGGTGTCTCTCCCACTGTCATCAGAAACACACGGACGCCCGGCGCATCTCCGTCTTAGCTGCCTGCCAACCCATTCGTCGTCCACCCTTGCGATAATCAAAAGCCTTTTTGATGGGGAGCTGGTAATTAGACCCTATTTGCAGCGCAATGAGGCAAGCTGCGCCGACCCGCCGTACACCCTCCCCGCAGCAGTCCGCCCGCCCCTTGTCCTGCTTTCAGCTTGTGGGTTGGTTCCCACCGTGGTCGGGTACGTCTTTTCGGGTCACAACATCGCAACCGAGAGTCACGGGGTGCAAAAATCTCATCACGGCCCCCTCACCCCTTCCCGCCACAGCGCACAGCTTCAGACCGCAGCCGGCCGCCGAGCATGGACCGGCAGCGCATTTTGATGATGCAGACAGGTCAGGTCGGGACAGGTCACAGCCAAAGCCTCCGACGGGCCGGCCGCGTAAACCACCCGCGGTACACCCGTCTTGCTCTTTACCTTTGCCGAGCACAACCCCGCCAAACATCTCAGACAACCCCCGCCCCCTGCCTCCACATCACGCATATATACACACACGCACGCACATACCCACGTACATACGCACGGCCCGTATACACATCTTGTTTATGCCCGCACACGGGCATCGCGTCTGGCGCAGCAACGCCCCTCGCCGCCTCAACACCACCGAAAGATACACCGGTTTGGGTAGGAAGGGCTAAGGGCGAGTTCCTCGCTGGACACACCTTGCCACCCATGCGCACCAGGTGTACACAAGGACCAACACAAGGGCCTTTTTTTCCACAAGGCCCCTTCCCCCCTCCCCCCCCCCCACACACGCACGCACGAGGTCGCACAGGACCGGCGTCAGACCCCCCCTGAAGCAATGCGGTGACCCAGGGGCCGTCATGACACCATTACATTTTCCACACCACCACCACCACCACCACCGCCACCACCACCACCACCACCACCACCACCACCACCACCACATCTCGGGAGACCCCACTCACCCGGCCACGTCACCGCCTGCACCACCCAACACCCGACCCGGCCCCTCGCAACCCTAGGTTGTCCTGCCCCGGCCTGCCCCGCTTCGGTCCTCATGGCAACCCAATCGCGGATTCGCAAGAACGACCTAAGAATGAACGAATTCGTACCTTCCCTGGAGCTCTTCTCCCAACATGAGGATCAATTGGACTAGACGACCAGGCGTGTCGCCCCTCACCTCGGACGGCGCACCATCACGCGGCAGAGCAAATCCGGAGCCGCCGAATCCGCGGTCCGGTGCCGGCCCTCGCGTCGAACCCGTTCGTTCGTTCGTTTCGTTCTCGACCCCGATTCTGCAAAGTCTTGGACATTGCCCGCAAGCAACTCTGTTGTTTGTTCACAGCTGCACAATGGCGCACACTCCTGCCGACGGACAGCAGCATTCCCGGGGCGGCCCCAGGGGTGTGGGGCCGGGACGCTGCACCTCGGGTGCGTCATCCACCCATCACCCAAGAAGCCCCACGCTCCCACTCCCATTCCCAACCCACTCTCACTCGCCGCCCATTCCCACAACCAGCTCCCAGCCCAGGTCGAGGCCGGTCGAAGCCAGCAGGCTGACACTTCCCTTCCAGCGACCCCGCCATGCGCACGCGATCACAGTCCCCAAAGACGCGTCTCAGTGCAGTCGCAAAAGCGCGCGCGCCGCACTCACAGCCGCGGGCCCCTCTCTGACAAGCTGCGGGTCCAAGGAAAGCCGCCCAAGGAAAGCCGCCCGGTGGTTTCAACTGTCGAGCATGACGGGCGGTCCAGCAGCGCCTGTCCCCCTGCGCGACAACAGAGGCCGCCCGCCGGGCATCACCCGCCAGGCATGAAAGAGGCCTCCGAGGCCTCCGACCACGGAGCTAACTGCGGAACGGAACAGCGGCGAGGCGTCCTTCGCGCATTCGAGGGCTGGCCTCCGCGGCTGGTGGACGCGTTGGGGGCGGCACCCAATGTGGTGCACGACGCTACATCATATCATGGTGTGGAGCAGCGCCACCCGGCGGCCTCGGACTCAGTGCCAGACTGCCCGGGGGTTGCCGGCAGAGGCACGGCTGAAGGACCCGCCGCGCGTGTTTGCCGCCCCCAGCTTGGGCGGACCCCGGGCTGCTCCCGCTCCCGCCCCTCCCCGACCGGCGTCGGCCCCATCCGCGCCGACTGCTGCTGCTGGTGCTGCTGCTCCTGCTGATGTGCTGCCGTGGGCGTGCCGCTCTTCGGCTGCACCACTGGCTCCTACTCCTCCCGCTCCACCGCCCCCCAGCACCACCACAGCCTGCGCGTTGAACAGCGGGTTCGCGCCAGCGGCCCTCGGGTGCCACCCCTTTGCCGCCTGCTCGGCCTCGTAGCTGGGCCGCCTGCGACTGGCGGCGTGCGCCCCCGGCGCGGCCCCCCCCGCGCTCTCCCTGGAGCCGCGCTGCAGCGCCAGGTGCCTGCCGTGCCCTCCGGCCGGGGTTGCCGCGGCGCCCGCGCCGCCGGGATGCGCGCTCGAGGTGGCGGTGGTGGTGATGGTGGTGGTGTCTGCAGGCTGCCCGCCGCCCGCGGGCCCGCTGGGGATGTGGCTGCGGCCCCCCGTGTGCACTCGCAGCAGTCGTTCTGGGCTGCTGCCCGGCAGCGGTTGCTGAGATGATGATGATGCCGACGCCGACGCCACCACCGGCGGCGGCGGCGGTGGCAGATGCGAGAACAGCGGCGGCGGTGCCTGCCGCGGGGGTCGCTCGCCAGCCGGCGCGTCACCCGTCGCGCCCGGCGAGCCTGCCGTGTCCGTCGCCATCTGGCGCAGCGCCGCCGCGGCGGCGCCGGCGCTGGCGCCGCTGGGCGTGACCGCCGTCGTCGAGCGCGCGGAGCGAGCGCCGGAGTCGGGCGTCTGGAGGTACTCGGAGCCCACACCCCAGGGCGAGGAGCCGCTGCTGGCGGCGGGATCCCGGAGGAAGTCCCGCAGCTCGATGTGGTCGGGAGGGTCAGTGGCGGCGGAGGCGGAGACCGGGGTGGCGGTGGCGCTGCTCGGGGAGCCAGCGGTGGCGGCGGGGGTTCCGGCGGCGGCGGGGGTTCCGGCGGGGACGCGCCGCGGCGGCGTCAGGGTGGTGCCTGGCGGCAGCACCGGCGCCGCCAGCCCCGCCGAGGCCGGGGCCGAGACCGACGAGCTGCGCTGCAGCGCGGCCCTGCCCGCGGGGCGCTGCTGCTGCGCGGACTGCTGCGAGTGGGACCCCGGCCGAGTTGCTGCATGGGGCGCCGCAGGCGCCTGGCCGCGCGTGTGGTGCGACGGTGGTGGGAGCGTGCCTGTGGACTGCCGGCCTCCCGTGGTACTCACCGCGGCCGCCTGGCTACCCTCGTGGGACGGAGGGTGCACGCTGCCGCCGTGCCCGCCGGTGCTGCCCACGTTGAATGACCGCGGGGAGGCGAGGCTGATGGAGCTGGCGATGCTGCAGGCGCTGGGGCTGCACAAGCCAGCCGGCGGCAGCTGGCCCGGCCCCGCCGTCGTGTGGTAAAAGTCGCTGAGCGGCAGCGGCGGCGGCCGCTCGCGGCCGGCCCCGGACGCCGACGGCGACGCAGAGCGGGAGGACTGCCGCTGCAGCGGGGAGTCTGTGAGCGCCGTCAAAGAGGAGGAGGGCGGCGCGCTGAGGCCCAGCTCAGCGGCGGGGCTGCCGCCGGCGTCGGCAGCGGCAGCCCGGGGCCCGAACAGCAGCGCAGCGGGGCCGCCGTTGGCGCCGCCGGCGCCCACGTCCGTGGCCGGCCGGTCAAAGGTCAGGTCCGAGGCCTTATCCGACAGGTCGCCGGCCAGGGAGCTCCCCAGGGACGGGTGCGGGGGAGGCGACTCGCTGACACGGCGCCCGGCGCCGCGCGCTTGCAGGTCGCGTGATACCGCCGCCATGACGGCATTGACGTCCGCGGCAGCGGCAGCGGCGGCGGCGACGGCGGCGGCGGAGCTGGCTTTGCTGGCGTCACGGGCGACGCGCGGCGCGGCCGCAGCCGCCGCTGCTGCTGCTGCTGATGAGGCGGCTCCAGACAGGCAGTCCTGCAACTCTGGGGTGTGCCAGCCGCCCATGGTGAGCGTGGCGGAGACGCCGCCGCGGACGCTGATCTCCGACATGGAGGTCGCACTGCTGGCCGCGGGCGCCGCGCCGAACGAGCTGCTCCGCTCCGCCGCCAGCTCCACCGCCGCATCGTCGCCGGCGCCGGTGGCGCGGAAGGCACCCGCCATCACCGTCCGTGCCGCGGCCGTGCACGACGCATTCGCGGCGGCGGCGGCGGCGGTGCCGCCGCCGCGCGCCACCGGCGGCGAAGCCGCCGATGCGGTGGACCCGGGCGACGTGCCACCGTCGGCATGGGCCTCGCGCACAGCCCGCCGGATGTCCGCAAGCGCCTGTACGTCAATCAGGTACGACAATGTCGGCAGCTGTTCCGGATCAGCGCCAGCGCCGCCGTCCTGCTCTTCCGTGGTGTCGGCCGATGTCGCCGCCGGCCGTTCCGTTGCGCCAGCCACAGCTCGCTCCGCCGTGCCGGCACGGCGGCGGTCCTCCGACGGGGATGCTGCAGTCCCAGTAGAAGCCGCAGTCACATTCGCGGGGGGCCCCGTCTCCGAGCGTCCTTGCTGGGGGGGTTGGAAGAGCCCGTGCCGTTCGTTGCCTGCATCGGCTCCGCCGGCAGCGGCGGCGGCTGTCCTGCCGTCCCTGGAGTCCGCGGCGACCTGCGTCGGCTCGGGCGACGGCGCGCGTGAGTCCGGCGGCGACGCCGCGGCCTCCGTCAGCGCCGGGCTGCTGCCGGCGCGCCAGAGCAGCATCCGCGCCGCAGCGCCGCCTGCGACGCCGTGCCGGGCAGCTTCTTGCTGCGGCTGCTGCTGCTGCTGCGGCGGCGGCGGCGCGCCGGGCGCGATGGTCGAGTGCGGTGACGTCAGCTCCGAGGTCTCGTCCCAGAACTCCGAGAGGTTCGACGGAGTGGGCGAGTGCAGCCCGAACGCCGGGTTGGTGTGCTGCTTGATGGAGGAGTTGCCGTGGCGGTCGGCGGCCGCCTTGCCGTCCCCCGACATCATGGCGCCGGTGGCGGCGGCGGCCGGGTACGACGTGCTGTCGTTGTCGCCGTCCGTAAGGCCCGAGAAGGACAGCCGACTTGTGTTCCCGTGAGGACTCTCCATCGAGGAGGGCCGCCGTCGCGGGCCGCCGTCATTCCGCGCCGCCTCGCCCTCGCCACTGACCCGTGGGTCAGTGCCATCCACCTCGGCTTCCTCGGTGCTCCTGCCGCCAGCGTCAACCCTGCAGACCGCCGCACCCGTCTGCGAGTCCGCCTCCACCGCTTCGCCTTCCGCCGACGCAGGCGACACGGCCAGCGTCAGTGCCGGCGGCGGCGGCGGCGGCACCGACCGGGGCCCCAGGCCCGAGCGCCGGTGCGCCGGACCCGGCAGCTGCTTCAGCTCCGCGCCCCACTGCCGCACATCCAGCAGCGACAACAGCAGCGCCTGCGCGCCCTCCGCTCCCGGCACCAGGTCCGGCAGGCTGCCAAGCTCCGCCATCTCATCCGACAGCGTGCCGCGCAGGCCTGACGCCGCCGCGACCTTGGCGGCTCCGCCGCCGCCGCCACCGCCTTTCGCGCGGCCCTTGCGCGTCGTACCCTGACCCGCGGCCGCGGTCCCGGCGCCCTCAGCAGCGGCCGCGGCCACCGACGCGACCGCGGCGCTGCTGCCCCCGTGCAGGATGGGGTGCACGAAGCAGCCCGCCAGCCCGCGCCCGCCCTCCAGGGTGGCCTTCCAGGACACGGACGCGGTCACCGAGTGGGCGGTCCGCACCAACTCGCACACGAGGCACTGCAGCAGGGTGCTGTGAGGCGTGGCGCGGGAGACCGCCTGGCTGCGAGCCAGCATGTACCGCGGCCGCCGGCGCTCCTTGCGCCCACCGGCGGCGGAGCCGCTGCCGGCCGCGTCGCCGGCGGAGCCGACCGGCGGCGCAGTCGTGGGCGTGGGCGTCCTGGGAGGGGCGCTGGAGGACGCGCCTGGCGGGGTCCTCCAGGAGAACTTGGGCGAGGTCGCGTCGCCGCCGCTGGTGCTGCCGGTGGCGCCGTCGTTGCCGCCGGTGGTGGAGCTGCTGCCAGCCACGCTGGAGAGGCCACTGGGCATGGCGCCGGTGGGGTCGGCGTAGTACTCCAGGAGCTTCAGACTGGCGTTGCGGATCTCCGCATGGGCCATGGCGACGGCGAGCTGCATCGGGTGGACGTGCGGGCCCGCGTCGCCGTCGCCTCCGGAGGCGGCAGTAGCAGTAGCAGCAGTGACAGCAGCAGCGGCGGCGGCAATGGCCGCCACGGTTGCAGGCGGTGGACAGCGGATTGTCAGGGAGGCATCCGGACAGGGGGCTTGCAAGGCCGCCGCCAGCGCCGCTACAGCGGCGCTGGGCGGCTCCAGCGGCGCTGGGGATAGGAATGGACTGACAAAGCCCACCGCCGCCGGCGGAGCAGCTGCCGGGGTGGCCGCCACCGCCGCAGTTGCCAGCACCCCGATGGTTGACGTCCCTCCCATGCCCTTGTCCGATGCGCCTTGTTGCCCCGACGCCGCATCGCCCTCGACGTCGCCATCATCTGGCGCCTCGGCCACCACGCTCAGCCCGCCGCCCTCCATCAGCGATGCCCGGTGAGCCGCCGACGGCGCGCGCGCCAGCGGCAGCCCCGGCAGACCCAGGCTGCCGGCCCTGGCCGCCGGAATACTGCGCGGCCCGGCGGGCGCCGGATCCGACGTCGCCGGATCGAGCCCGGCTGCGGTCGCGGAGGGCTGCTCGCATGACCCGTCCGTGTCCGCCAGTTGGAGGATAGGCACCGGCCCCGTAACCAGCGACGGTGCCGGCGCCAAGGCACCGCCTGGGACGCACAGGCTGCCTATCCGTGCCGGGGAGTCGGAGGTGGGGAAGGCCGTGGCAGCCACCGTCCCCGCCGCACCAGGCGCAGCGAACGCGGACATCCGGTCGCGCGCGCCTGCGCTGGTGCTGGGTGCGGCGCTGGTTGGCGCGGCGCCCACCAAGGTGGGCGTGTCGGGTAGCTGCTGGTGGTGGTGCTGCTGCTGGTGGTGGTGCTGCTGCTGCATCTGCGGCTGTAGCACCGGCGTCCGGGGCGACGCCGACATGGTCAATGAGGAGGTTCCCGCTGGTGGCTGCTGTGGCTGTGGCTGTGGCGGCGGCGGCGCGCTGCGCTGGAGTCGTCGGATCTGCTCCGCGAGGGCCTTGTTCATGATCTCCCGCCGCTCCAGCGCACGGTTGAGCGACTTGACCAGCACCAGCGGACAGAACTTGACCACACCGAGCACGGTGCACACGCAGCCCTGTCATGGCCGGAAGCATATACATCAATGCCTTCGGGCCGTCCGGGCCGTCAGCTCCACAGAATACACCGGCTCAGACAGCAAAGGCAGGGACAGCAACGCATGGAGAAACGTCCATGAAGAGGCTTGAAGGAGGGGCGTGCTCTGTCGCATGCAGCGCAGGAGTGCGTGATATGCGATGGGCTAAGCGAAGCCCGAAGAATATCCGCATGTGTGCGAGTGCTACTGTGTGTCTGTATAAGAGAACTGAGCCATGAGAAACGAGAAGTCCAGCTCGACCGTAGATGAAGAAAAAGGAGAAAGATGCTGTATGCGGGTGTTCGTAGGCAGGCAGGGCAGGAGTGCGTGACATGCAAGGGGCTTACCTAAGCCCGGAAATGCGCTGGCGCTCCCGCGCGTCTGGTAGCGCTCTGGTGATGCAGCAATCCCCAGCCATGGAAATAAACATGCCCTGCGGCCTCGCTCCGGCCCCGCCACCCCACAACACCGCCGCCCACCACCACCACCGCCACCGCCCCACCTGCAGGTCGCTGGAGCTGTGGAACACGTCGGCCAGCACCAGCGCCGCCGTCCATGCCATCAGGGAGCCCTGCACGTGTTCCAGCTCGGCCGCGGGGTCCAGCAGCGGCGGCGCCGGCGCAACGCCCCCACCGCCCTGCACCCGGCTGGACGCCCCACCTCCCACCTCCTGCTGGCCCTGCCCTTGACCCGGCCCTTGCGCTTGCCCCGGACCCTGCTGGGTTTGCTTCGGGCCCGGCTGCTGCGGTGCCGGCGGCTGCATTCCCTTCGGGCTCTGCACTTGCGCCTGCTGCACTTGCGCGAGGTCCGGCTGGCTCGCGTACAACGCCAGCCCCTCCCCGCTGCAGTGCGGCATCCCGGCTCCGGCCTGGGTGCCGGCGGAGGCGGAGGCGCCCCCAGCTGCCATGTGCTGAATGTAGTCGCGGAAGCTGCGGTGGCCGAGGGACGCGTGGGAGAAGGACCGAGGGGAGGTATGGACCTGGCCGCTGGACAGCGACGGCGCGCGGTGCAGCAGCGGCTGGCTGCCCTCCCGGCGGCCGTCGGGACTGCCGAGGGGGCCGACGGCTCCAGGGGAGGTGGCGCCGCCGTACGGGACCGGGCTGGAGACGGACGGGTGGGGCGGCTGCGCGGGCGCGGCGGCCGAGAGTGCTTGTGGCAGCGGCGGCGGCGAGGGGGGCGACGCCGCCGGTGCAGGCGGCTGTGACTGCAGCCGCACCAGCCGCAGCATGAGCGCGCAGACCTGCGGGGTGCGGGCGTAGTTAGGATCGGCCGGCGTGACCTGTCAAAGGAATGCTTTTCATAATTTCGCCATGTCGCAAGGATTTTAACTTTGGACACGAGTCCAGGAGGTCTAGGTGCAACATACGGTATACACACGCCGGGTTTCCTCGCTGAGCACAACGACAGTCACACACGTCGGGCGGTTCTTGGGGGGGGGGGGTCTTATTAAACACACACACGCCGCGGTGACCTTTCTCGAAGGGCTGCAGCACGTCACATCACCACGTGCACGTGCACCACGTTGCATTACCTGCGCACGGCAATGCAACGCCCACTGCAGCTTCAACAGCAACCGCAGGCACGACACCGCCAGGTCCACCGGCGGCAGCGCCGCCAGGGTGCTCGAGTCGGCCAGCTCCGTCCCGTGGTCGTCCTCGCCAAAGCCGACTGGCGGCGCGGCCCCCGGTCCCGAGCGGGGCTGCTGGGCCCCGGCGGACTGCGGGGCCTGCAGCACCAGCAGCGCGTCGTGCAAGAAGGGCTGCAGGGACGCCAGCAGCGTTTGCTGCAGCTGCGTCATATCCAGCTGCGCGGAACGGGAAACCCGGCAAGGGGGGGAGGCATAGGAAATTGGTAGACATTTTCAAACTGCGCTGCTGCCAGAGCAAACGAGGGGGGGACCAGGGGGTATGTGCGCTCGGAACTGCGTCCCCGCCGCGAAAGCGTTGGGACCGCCGATCCGAATGGGCAAAAAGAGGCGCTCAGGAGGCCATCCAGGAGCCTGCCGGGGAGGCTGCCCAGCAGAGGCTGCCCTGTAAAGGCTGCATGAACGCGCTAATGATGAAACGTTTTAAGACACACAAAGCGACGCACAAAGTGCTGCCAGGGGGCCAGCAGCGACTCGCGTGCGTTCTTTCGACCTGACCCTTTGGGTCGCTGACCAAAGTTGCGACCCAGAACGCTTTGGGAGTCGTGGTCCACACACGTTCAGGCCCGCAACTGGTCGGCATCTCGTTCAGGGACCACCCCTCGCGACGTGCCTACCAGCAGCGCCAGCTCGTCGAGGTCCTGCAAGCCCTGGCTGGGATCGGCCGCGCCCCCGTTTGGTGCTGCGCCGCCGCCGCCCGCCGGGGTCTCCTCCTGCGCGGTCTCCGCCAGGTGCGAGGCGCTGTCGGTGGCAGCCGCCGCCGCCGCCGCCGCGGCCGCGCGTGCCGCCTTGACGACCGCCCCGGCGTCGGCGATGCAGAGGAGGCCGCTGCTCACGAAGGCGTCCTGGCAGCGGCACCGCACGGAGACGACACAATTTACAACACCTGATAGCCCAATATGGATTGCCCGATCGTGCATGGTTTGGACGGCGGTGCCCAAACCGCCGGCGCGCGGAAAGCCCCCAACGATGAGAGCACTGAGCAGCCGTGGTTCGTACAAAGGAACAGGCTGGGACCGCAAGGCAGGCCGGGGCAGCGGGAAACGGTGCCGGATCACGCCTAGCTGAACACGGCCCCAGCTCCACACCAAGCCCACGGGACCCTCTACGCTGATGAGCGGCTTCCTTAGCCCACGGAAATGCGACAGCGCGGCATGGCGCGCAGGGCCCAGCGCCACACCTGCAGCGACGGGAGCACCGACTCGGGGCCCCAGTCCGAGGTGTCCGGCAGCAGGGTGGCGTCCTGCACGTTCTCCGCCAGCCGCGCCGCAGCGGCGTCGACGCGGCTGCCGTCGTACGACCCCTGCCACCTCAGCAGCATGCGCACGCAGCTGTCCACCGTGGCGTGGTCCGTGATCTGCGGTGCAGCCCCAGGGCAGCCCCAGGCCGCGCGTGAGGCCGAACAGAGCAGCACACCACATGATTGTGAAACACAAATAATTGCGTTAGGGCGTCACTTCTTTTCTTCACCCACTTGGGATTCGCGTACCAGGAGTAGTCCTGAGTAACCTTTAAAACCGCATCGTGACGACACCGTACTACTATCTGAGTGGCGCCGATGGGCGCTCCGCTCCGTCCCCCGCCCACACCGCGCCCCCACAGACCCACCTGCTGGACCGCATCCCGCAGCGACACCAGCCCTCCCCCGCACGCCGCCGCCAGCCGCAGCTCCTCAAGCACCCGCGCGACCGCGCCGCCGCAGTGCGCCACCAGCTGCGACCGGATGCCGGCGTGGCTGAGCTGCAGCAGCGGCGGCACGGAGCCGGCCGGCAGCAGCGGCGTGATGGCCACACGCGCCGGCAGCAGGTCCACCACTCGCGTGCAGACCTGTCGGCGATCGACGCAGCAGGTAAGCTGGAGTCTCGCCAGGCCAGCAGCACGGATGGTACGTATCGGGTGTCCGCGTATCACACGGAACCAAACGCCGCGAAAGTGGGAAACCGAGCAACGCTGTCGTGTCGCGGAACAGATCAGGGGGCCGCAGAAGTCCGGCAACCGGAGGACAGCGTGGGAGGGCGGCGGACCCAACTTGCCACACACACACACACGTAACTCGCCCCGCGTCGGGAGCAGGGGACGACGCGACGCGGCGCGGGCCCCCGACTTGCCTTCTGCAGCAGCGAGACGTGCACCGCGGACTGCAGCCCCAGCAGCCGGCGCGGCAGCGCCACCAGCTCCAGCAGCACCCCGCAGGCGTCCTGCACCTCCATCTTCTGGCAGGCGCCCACCTACGGAGGCGCCGGGGGGCGAGAGGGGTGCCACAGAGCCGCTACGTCAGGCCTTCAACCTGACTCGTCGTGCATGAATGAAGAGTCATCGGCGTGAGCCTGCTCGGGCTTTACCCCTGGTGTGAGTGTGTACCGATAATCTCTTTCTGGGCCCGCTGTAACTGAGTAACACACCAAGCGTCTGCCGCGGCAGGCAGGCCCCCGATTCTGCCCAATAGCGCCACGAGGAAGCGTGTCCGCAGGGCCGCCTCTTCCGCTTGTGTCTTTGCTCCCTATCCACTCCCCGCGACCTTGGACGGCGCGCCAACACACACGTCGGAGGCAGTCCCCTCTCCGCAGCCCCGCGGCGGTCTACCCTTCCTCCCCATTCCCGCGCGGCCCACGGCGCGCTCCCCACCTGCACCAACAGAACCCGCTGGCCCATTCGCAGGCACGACTCTCGCGCCGCCGCCAGGATGGCGCACGCGCCGCTGCCGTCCCCGCAGCCGCAGCCGCTGCGTGGGGCGACGGCGGCGGTCGTCGCCGCCGTGGCCACCGCCACCCGCCCCGAGTCCCTGCCCCCGCCGGACTCCTGCTCTGAGGCTCGCCGCGGTCGCCCGCCCGCATGCGACCGAAGCACCAGATCCTCCGAGCCGCCGCCCTGTTGCGTGAGCGCGTTGGCGCAGGCGAAGACCAGCAGCGCGGCGCGGTGCCAGTCGTTCAGCTGGTGCCACACCGCCGCGGCGTGCGTCGCGGCGGCGGTGGCGCGCAGGAGCGGCCAGTTGACGCGAGGCGCGCGGGCGACCGAGCCGCCGCCGCGTAGCACGCCGCCGTGCACATGCACATGCGCATGGTGGTGGTGGGACGGCGGCGGCATTGGCAACGGTTTCTCCGGACCCGGGTGCCACGCCTCGTGCTGGTGTTGCGGAGGGTGCTGGGGCAGCTGCGGGTCGTGCGGGTGGCCGGCCGCCAGCGGCCGCGGCTCGCCGGCGCTCGAGGCGTGCCGCAGCCGGTCGCTGTGCTGCTGCTGCCGCCGCTGGACCCGCGGGTCGCCGCGGGTTTCGGAGCGGAGGTCGAAACGATCATGCAGGTGGCGGTGCGCCAGCTCCTGCAGCTGGACGTTGCAGGCGTGGGCCATCAGGAGCAACCCCGCCGCGTAGGCGGGCTTCAGGTACACGGAGGCGGCCGACTGGCCCAAGGGCAGCAGCTGCACGCTCGCGTCTTGCCACAGGCGCGTCACGTCGAACGCGCAGTGGTGCAGCTGCAGCCGCATGGTGCCTATCGACTGCTGCTGCTGCTGCTGTTGCGGTGCGTTGGAGATGTGGGGTTGCTGCTGGCTGTGGCTGTGGCCGCGGTGGCGTGCGTACGGCGGGCTGCCGGGTGGAGACTGGGAGGCCGCGAAGGAGGCGGCTTGGCTCACGTGGGTGGATGTCCCGGAGGCGGGGTGCTGGTGGGAGGATGGCCGCCCCACGGTTATCTGTGAGAGAGACGGGGGGCCGCCACCGCTCCCGCCACGCAATGACGCCGACATCGGGGGCGGCGGCGACTGGGTCTGCCACACCACCGGGATGGGAAAGCCGATCACCATGGACGCGGCGGAGGGCAACTGCCGGGTCGTCGGCGGCGGCGCCGCACCCGCGCCAGCGCCGCCGCCGCTTCCAACACCGCCGCGGTACAACGGCACCGCGCTTTCCGTGACGCCGAACGGCGTGCCGCCGCCGCCCACCGTGGCCCCCAGGTGTCTAGGGTTGGGCGGGGAGGAGCCCAGGCCCGCGGCAGCGGCGCCCAACGCGGGCGGCCCGAACATGCTGACGCTGCGAGTCCTCAAGCTGCGCATCCGGACGGTGCTGCTCAGCCGCCGCATGGCCTGGCGGGAGAGGACGCTGCCGCCGGGGCTGCGGGGGCTGGCGGGGCTCATGGGCAGCGCCAGGAGGTCCGCCGCGGCCGCCGCAGCGACCGCCCGCCCGGCGGTGTGCGCGCTGAACGCCACGAACGCCATGGCGTGACAGGCCAGCATCAGCAGCTGCAGACACACGCGGAGCATCTCCCGGAGCGCCGCCGCCGGCGAGGCAATCGGCGAGCCGCAGCTGCTCGCGTCGCCGGCCAGCGGAACCCCAGGCCGCGCCCCGGCGGAAACGTCGGCGGCGCCGCTGTTGCTGCAGGCAGCGCCCTCCTCGCCGACGTCGGAGATGCTGCCGGAGGCAGCGATCACCGTATGTGACTCGGGCCCACCGGCTTGGGGCGCGAATTCCTCCGTCGGGGACGACATCCCCGCAACCCATGGCGCCCCAGTGCCGGGCGCTTCACGCCCCGGGCTCGCCACGGAGGCCGGGGGCGACGCGGCCGGGCCGGGGGCGACCGCGGCTCCCCCGTCTCCTACGCTGTCACCCTCCCCTGCCTTCAGGAAAGGGTCCTGCGGGCCAGCAGCGGTGCAGTCCGGACCGTCGGACTGGCCCCAGGCGTCCAGGGGGTGCTCCTGGACGCGCTGGAGGGAGTTCTGCCATTTGGGGAGCGGGGCGTCTTCTCGGCTGTAGCGACGGGTGTGGGTGGCCGGATCGCCGGCGGCGGAAGCCGCCGCAGGCGCAGCCTGGCCCCCGAGAATGGTTGCGGTCCCCGCGATGCTCGTCGTCACACGGTCTGTGAACGCGCCGTCAAGGATGGTGACCATGGTCGCCTGCCACTGCTGGGTCAGCGCTTCGGCGACCAGTCCGGCGCCGCTTGCAGGACCATCTGCCGCCGGGGCTGGCCCCGGTTCGCCAGCGCAGGGCCCGCTGCGGCAAACGCCTCCGCTGCAACTGCCACCGCTGGACCCCAAGCAAGCCATCGCGACCCGGCCAGTGAAGTGCGCGTACGCGCGCAGGAGGCGCGCCGCTGCGTCTATGCGGTGTAGGTGCACGAGCGCCTGCGGGCAGGTGCCGACAAAGGCATGCGTTTAGTCATCCAGAATGCCAACTGGCATTCCCCAAAGACTTGACGCGGACAAGGGCCGACGCGACAGGGTGGATTGCGGGGTTAGGGCGCGCGGGCGGGAAGCATGCGTACCGATGTCAACCCCGCCACCTACCACCCTGGACCCCTCCGCATTAGTTGGATCCAACCAGAACAAAGCATGCATGACCGATGCCAACAACCAAGTTGGGACCCGCTCTCGCCGGGCAGGGATTCACAGGGTGCGGTACTTACCAGGAAAGCTGGCAGGAACCCGTACACATGCGCCTGTGGGTAGTGCTGCAGCGACTCCGCGACGCTGCCCCGCAGGACCAGAACGTTACCCTGCCGGAGCGCGCGCACCGGCCCGTGCGCCGTGCAGATCAGCGATTCCGGCCAGCCCTCCGGCCCGGCGGTCCCGGCCGCGGCACCGCCGTGGCCGTGGCCGCCCGCATGCCAGTCACTCTGCACCCCGCCGTCTGCGCCCAGGCCGCCAACGTCCCCCGCCACCGAGCTCCCAGCCTCGTTCCCATCGATGGAATGCGGGTGTTCCACCAAGTTGGCTGTGCTGCCCGCAGGGGAAGGGAATGCGCCCCAGCCGCCACCATTGGGCCCTCCGGCAACCCGGTCCGCTTTGCTCCCGGCGGTGACGAAGGAGGCGGCAACGGAGGGCGGGCCGCCACCGCCCTTGTACACGCCCACCACGCTGCCGGTGCCATGGCCGGCGGCGATGGCAACGGCCCCTGGCGGCGGCATTGTCAGCACAGTGCGCCACCGCAGGGGCCACGCGGGCGCTGCGGGGGCCTCCGAAGCGTTCGAGCGGCTGGTGAGCAGCAGCGCCGCCGCACCGCTGCCGCCCCCGGCGTGCGCCGAGCAGCCGCTGACGCGCTGCAGACCCAGCATGTAGGGCGTGGACACGGTGCTGTTGTTGAAGGACGACGCGTGGTCCAGGCTCTCCACCTGCACCTGCAAGCCGCCGGCGCGCAGAGCTGGCACCAAGTCCCTGTCTGGTGACCCCTCCGCCTTATCAGCCGACTTGACCTGCTCCAGCTGACCGCCCGGGACGGCACTGCCACCCGACGGACACCCTGCCGCCCCGCCAGCACCCAATCCATTGAGCAATTGCCCGTACTGCGCCAGCGGGGTAGCTGGCTCGTCGGGAAAAATGACTCGCACGAGCGCCACCGCGACACCGTTGCAGACCGCCATCATGGGCGCATCCACGCCCACTCCTCCGACCGCGGCCATCGCCTCCCCAGCTTGCTGCCTCCTCGCCGTCGCAAACGCGAGGCTAAAGGACGGCTGCAGCTGGTGCTGCTGGCCGCCCGTCTGCCGCAGGGGTCCGCCATTGCTGACGCCGGTGCCAGACCCGGCGCTGTCGCGCCGCTCGCTGCGGCCGAGAGTCATAAAGTCAGGGGCCGCGCCCGCAGGCAGCGGCTTCGCCTCGGCGAGGATTGGGCCCAGACGGACGGATGTCGACTCCCCGAACTTGCTTGCCTAAGGCGTGGACACATCGCAAGACAAGCTTGACGTGCTGGTCTCCTCGTCAAATGACATACAAGTGAATGAGATGTTGCGAGCCAACTATGCCACTGCAGTGCTGATGCATTGACTCCACTTAACCCTCCGCTTTGAAAGCACGCATGATGTGGTCGCCTCCAAGCATGCACAGGTCATGTGTGCCGTTGCGTGTGCACGTTCCCGGGCACCCCAGGACCGGTAGTGGTGGTGGTGGCGGTGTGAGCTTCGCCTACAATTACCCTTTACGGCCTCCTGCGACACCCGACTGGGCGGGTCCTGTTTCCAAGACCACAACATGGCAGTTGGCCAGCATGCAGGCAATGTGGGTCATGTGTGGGTCCAAAACGCTGGGAAACTTTGATGTGGCCCGCCGGTCTGACCGTGTCTTTGGGGCCTGAAATCCTGTATCCACTGTAATGGTGCGCTGCGACTGCGACGGCAGAGGCGTCCTAAGTTTGCCACCGATCAACACCCATGTTCCGTACGCTCACCCCGCGCAGAACCGCGGCTCCTTTCCGGCTGCCACGGGCGTCAAACAACGAGAGCTGTCCCTCGTCGTCGATCACCGCCAGAAGGGGCGTGTGCGGGACCCAGGCCATGCCAGAGGCACGCGGGCCGAACGCCGAGCCCGGCAGCGTGCCTACGCCAAGAAGCATGGTCAAAGGGGGCAATCAGATAGCGCGGAGAGCCGGGGAAAGCAGGCAAGGAAATTCACTAAGAAGATCAGGTTACTCCCGAACCCTGTAGTTTGTGACTGGGCCCACCCGCATGTAACCCATGTTTGTGCCCCCTGTCGTGGACCCGAAGTGCAGGATTCAGACCGACACTTGCCCCACCGGCAATGGCTTCGAGTCCGCCCGCCTCTGGCGCCAATCGCCTTCGCCATACGACATCCAGAGAGCTGCCGTCCAGTGTCACTACGCTGCTTCGGCCGCTGCTGTCCGTCAAGCACAGCGCCAGAGCAAGGCCTGCAGGCAGGGGTACACGCACACGCACGGCGGCTTTGACACGGTCGCACATCAACTGCTGTAACCCATGTGAAAATGAAGCCAATTTTTTGTACAAGCTCAAGTCAAATCTCTTCAACCTCGCTGGCCGTCGCCTTCATCTATCTGTGGAGGGCAGGCTGAGCGCGACCGCTCCCGCAGATCTGTTTCAGCAGTGTGCTTTCCCGGCCCAAACCAGTTACCAATATACGAGGGCACCTAGCGGCGAGTGAACCGCCTTACCCAGCGGGTGCCACGACATGCTGACAGCCATCAGGTCAGGCGGTGCCATCCCCGGAATCGACGGCGCCGCTGGTTCCGCCTGTCCGCCCTGCTGAGAAGCGGGCCCCACATAATCGAAGTCCGCCGTGATCTGCAGCACCCGCCAGTGCCACTGCGGCTTCTCACGCAGGCGGCGCTGCCACACATCAGCGCGACCGTTGGGGCTGCTGCCGGCGTTACGCCTGCCGAACCCGGGAGACGGGGTCAGGCTCCGCGGGACTGGCGCGACGCGTCGCGTGACGGCCAGCACCAGCTTGCCTGCACCGGCCACAAGGCAATACCCGGGCTTTGGCAAACTGCAACTCCGGCCCGCGGATGTGCGTGCGGACATCTCCTTCCATGGCTCGGCAGGAGTGCGCGAGGGGATGCCCCGGTTCCGGTAGCTTACCAGGACAGCTGCTGCGCCAGAATGCATGGGCGATGAGCTGCGCGCGCGGTTCCAACGCCGACTCCACGACCGCCTGGCAGGACGTCATGCAGGGAGCATTGTCCATCCCGGCTGCAAGCTGCTCGACCCTGACAAAGCTGGCTGGAAGACCTTGCCCAAGAAGCTCCTCGTATGGCAGACCATCCGGCGCTTGCAAGTCTGGTACCACATGCTGGTGACCTGGCAGACGCAGATGAGGCGTGCCCTTATTGGAGGCTTTTCGTGCGCTCATGAACAGAATTGAATGCAAAAAGCCGTGGGATTCGCGGGTGACGCAAGCCACCCCCTGCTGTGTACGCCGTGAGCACACATACCTCGGAGGGGCTGTACTCGCACGGACGTTTCTCCGCCATCCTCATCGGCAACCAGAACCCAGAACGGCTGTTTTGTAGCCCCCTTACTTAGGACGAACTCCGTGCCGCTGGAATTGAGGTCGGCAGCATAGCGAGCTGAGCGACTGCAAGCGAATAATCCGCAAGTTGACGACCAAGATAACCCACGGCGCTGCTGCTCCCGGAACTCCTGCGCATAATCCTTGCAATGAAATATACTCGCCCAAACAACGCAAGGAGCTGACAAATATTTCCACCTTTAGAGTCAAGGCCCCATCCTCTTGCAGGACGAAGTGTCCAGGCTGCGAATAAGACGCAGCTGGTAGCTTGAATACAGACAAGACATCCAGCTGCATCACCGTTGCAATGTTATGCCTTTGGTCATTTTTCAAGCGCAACACATGCGGCTCTGCTGCTCGACCGTGTCAGAATCATGTTGCTAATTACTTATTTTTCCGTTATAGAGTACGCCCTGCCAGCTGCACAAGCAACGCAGGAGACTGCCCTGATAACTGATTTGGTAGAAGGTAGCAATTCACATGACGGATATAATTATCAGTAACAGTTGTCAGCAAAATTGAAAGTTGCTAAATGAAGTAAGGCCAACGGACTGCGGTCAACCCTTCCAGTGCGGATAGTTGATGAGGCTCGCACCAGGAACGACGCGTGCAGAACAATAAATACAAATACGGCTCAAAGAGATTATCCCAATATCAACGATTATGCCATGAGTGCGAAGTTGGAGCTCCTGGTAAGCAGTACTGCAATTTTTGAACGACAGAAATGGACGTGAGGAATGGATGCGACGACGGGGGTCCCCCGATGGAGAGCCCCGGACCATGTCCTTTCACGTGGAAACCTTCCGAAGCCAACCATTTAGCTAGACGTCACGAAAACACCAGAGCTGCCGACACCACACCCGCAACCAAGGCTAAGGGAGAGGTAACCAA
The DNA here is from genome assembly GCA_003117195.1 of Eudorina sp. 2006-703-Eu-15. NCBI lineage: Eukaryota > Viridiplantae > Chlorophyta > Chlorophyceae > Chlamydomonadales > Volvocaceae > Eudorina > Eudorina sp. 2006-703-Eu-15. The sequence goes on along the minus strand of BDSI01000026.1, from coordinate 387,817 downwards.
ACCCCAGAACAGGGTACCCTCCCGCAGTCTCGTTATGACGTCCCGGACCTGCGGGATCATTCACATAGTGCAAAGAGCAGCACATTAGGAACGCGGTTGAAGAGGCAGCATAGCCTCGCAGGCCGCTCTTCACGGGCACCGACAAGGACCGATACGAGCCGGACTGAAGTCAAACATGTGAACTCCGACACCCTGTGCAACGAGAGGCACGCCGCGCCGTGCCTGCGGATAACGAGGCCCACCTTGGCCTGCAACGACTCCAGGGAGCCATCGTTCTCGACCACGATATCCGCCAACCGTCGCTTTTCGTTGATGGGCAGTTGGGCGCCTATCCGCGCCTTGGCGCGCTCCGAGCTGCCGCCGTCCCTCCGAAGCAGCCTCTCAAGCTGTAAGAGTGCACACAGCACAAGTACCCATCTAGATTCAGCCCTCTCCGCACGCGATCGCTCAGACTACAACGCGACGATCGAGGTAGCAGCGCTGCACAGGCTACAAAGGAGCTCGCCAAAGCTCGTCCTGAAACGCAGACGGGGGCAACAGTCTACCAAGCCTGCAGACCCCCAATCCATGCACGCACCCAAAGACTAAGTGCCATGCGCACCCCAACAGCACCCCAACAGCAGAACAGCCCAGACCCCGGCCACACCTAGCCCTAGCCCTAGCCCTGTCAAGGACGCTAACCTGCTGCGCCTCGCTGCATGCCACAAGAACATTGGGCCGCGTCAGCTTGTACGTCTTCGTCTCAAACAGCAACGGCATATCGATAACCTGGCACCGAGGGATGCGGGTTGTTAGTCTGTGAAAAGTAAAATGCTGTGTTGCGGGGCGCCCTGTCCCGACCAGGAAAAGCAAGGACATCGCGACCAACAATCTGACATAACAAGGACACGGTGAAAAGGGTTTTGGTAAAAAGTTGGGCTACAAGTCTCTACCTTGTAGGTTCAGCCCTGTTCAGCCGTGCTCACCAGGCAGAGAACCTAGGCGCGGCCGGACATGTCGACACGTCTGAAGATCCAGGATGATTTGATTTGGTAAACGAGGCCATTCACCCATGTCCAACGCGTGCGTTCGTCTTTAGGGTGCTCACCACGAGCAGCTTGCATGCCAGCCAGCTCAGGAAGATGCGCCGCGCCAGGGCAGCCGCCACGGGCAGGTGGGTCGCGTGGTTGAGCCTGCGCCGCGCCGCGCCGTCGTTGAAGACAATTTCGCCCAGCCGCTCGCGGTCCAACTCTCCTGCGGCGATCATGATGGGCGGATTCGAAGCCCTTGCTGGCGGAAGATGCAAAGGCTTACCGGGTGGCTGGGGAACCATTTGGGCTCCCTGGTGAGGTAGCGCTGCAGGCGTGTTTTGGGGTGATTCCCGGTAGGGTTGCTGTCCCTCTGTTCTCGTGGTCGCGCCTGTGGCGATCTCTCTCCCCCTCTCGCTATTTCTGTGACCGACTGACCGTCCTAGCGGACCAACAAGGACACCTCTGATAGACCACGACTATTTTGCGGCGTTCGTGTTATGCTGACCCGTTGGTCCGCCGGGTCAAATCAGGTCCTTCGACACCGACCTGCTATTTTTGCGTAGTATGCCAACACGTGCCAACTCACCATCCGGACCGAGGATTTGAGAACCGAAAGCGGCGACCACCCTGCGCCAACCCCACGTGCCCTGTACATGGGCGCAGCCGTGAAAATGATCACGGCTGAAGGCGTTACAAGTTATTACAATTGACCACTTACCTTGCGAGTTGCCTCACGTGCTAATAAATCGCAATCAATAACTGTGATGCCCTGCGAAGCCAGCTGCTTCGAAACCGTGCTTTTGCCTGAGGCAATTCCGCCGGAAAGCCCCACAACGCGCATCGTAAACAAACGAACAATATACACGTAATATATAGTATACTCTACCCCTGTCAACCTGACTCAACAAGCACGAGGTCACCGCAGCAACATTTTAGCCTCATCGCAGCATGGGCATCGTCGGTCTGGCTGGCTCTATCTTCGCTGTAATAGAAGTTTCACAAGATCTCCTAGGTCGTTTCACGCCGAACACAAGCAGCGTGCCGTACAGGACACGCATATCATGGACAGCACTGTAACGGTGAGGGACGGCTGAGCAGCACGGGGTCCAGAGACAGCATCGGCTTTCAGTGACATATACACAGCATAAACATTTACAGACGAGATGTTGATGCTGTTTTTGCTATGGATTTGATATCTGCTGCTGGACTGCCATACCAGGTTGCAAACTGAGGAAGGAAATGGCCCCAGAAGTGGGCTCGGTGCGCGCACCGATCCGTGCGCGCACCGAGCCAAGTTTCACGGATGTGTGTCGTACCCGCACTAGTCTCAATAAATCAACAAATGTAATATTGGTCATGAGATCGACGATTCCCGCAGATTACTCCCAACACCGGGTGGGGGGTGCGAGGCCACAAAACACGGCTCCGTGCGCGCGCGCGCACCGAGCCAAGTTTCACGGATGTGTGTCGTGCCCGCACTAGTCTCCATAAATCAACAAATGTAATATTGGTCATGAGATCGACGATTCCCGCAAATTACTCCCAACACCGGGTGGGGGTGCGAGGCCACAAAACACGGCTCCGTGCGCGCACCGAGCCACGTTTCACGAATCTGCCTCGTGTCCGCACGAGTCCATATAGATCCGTAAATGTAATATTGGCATTATTAAATGGACTGAATACTGGTATACCAGGATACAAAGCCGGCAAACGGGGCTCGACACTATGCATAGTAAGGGCGACGATTTTTTCAGAAGGCTGGCAGGGGGTCCCCGTCGTACCGACCGCACAAAATGGCCTTGTTCTCCGTGCAGACTCAACCATTTTGAACGCTTTCAATTACATCCAAAAGAGCAGCAAAGTCAGGTTGTAATTCTGCTTGTTTTGTAACAACTCATGTTTGACTTTTGCGCGCGAATTGCTGACCATGGACCCGTGCATTCACGAGCGCCATTCCGTTACCAAAGACGATAGGGGCATTAAAGCGGTAGATATTCTTCGTTACCAGTTCCCAAAGGTTAAGACGGCCGTTGGCGGCGCGTACTGCAGGTTGGTTTCGGAGCTACCTACCTGCTTGAGCTTGCTCAATCTATGCACGCCGATCCACCTTCAACATCAACGACACCCTCAATGGCACCCTTTCACTCTCTCACACTCATGCGCGGTAATAGAGTTTCCGTTGTAAAGCAACCGGCCCATACGGATTGTAGGGGGCCCCGCCCTTTTTCCGGCTTCGAGGAAGCCGACCCCCTACTTGTTCGGTGCGCGCACCGAGCCCACTTCTGGGGCCGTTTCCTAACTGTGCAAAGTGTGCGCCTCGACCTCAGAAGCCCCTGGAACGCTCTTTACAGTCCGCCCTGGTCCGCCGCGACGGTTAATGCACAAGTTTTGAAGAAACGTTCCCCATGGTATGCCTGACGACCGTGCGCAACGACTTCACTTGCCCAACTGCAATTGGCATGTACGTCATAATCGAAGCGCCACAATCTGCATGTGCAAGATGACAAGCAGCGGTGGATCTCCGATTTCCCGCGTGCGCGTTGACGATGCCTTCAGTAGCGCAATCCCACCGCATCCAAACACCATCAAAGGTAAGGGCGTTTGCCCTTGCATCTCTGAGATCAAGCCAACACCTCGCACCCCGCCAAACTCCATCAAACCTCGACCCAGAAGATAACAAGCGATGCACAGCGACATGTGATCCATTGTCTCCCGTGACCCTGTGGAGGGGATGCGATCCAGATGTCATGCCCCGAGTCAGAATCAAGAGAATACGCGAGAGGCAGTGCGCATCCCTGTTCACCTGCGATTGCGCTCCGCGGAGCCTACCATTATCATCCTCATCACCAACGCCGTTGTCACCATCATCACTGATTGACGAAAACACCATAGCTCTCCACACACCGCCCTGAAAGCCCGCGCGGTCCTTCGCCAGTCCCTGTACGGTAACCCACATCACGTCTCAGCTTCTATGTGTGTGTATGGGGGGTGCAAAAGACGAGGTATCCGCGCACGACGCCCAATGAAAAACAGAAAAACATCTGTCGAACGCGAAATGGTCATGAAACCACACTCGCCGCCGTCCCCGGAAGCGCACGAGTTACGGACGCTGCACGCTCCTGAAGACGCGAGGCCGGCGCGTCCTGATCGGTATATAATTATATGCGGGTGCCAACACCGAGCTGCGTAAGCATCTCAATGGGGCGTGGCTTTCCAAACGACTAACAATGCCAGGAGGGTGCCGCTCAATCCTGCAGAGACACGAGCGGCCCTCACTAGGACTCAACGGCTCCTCAACACCAAGGGATGTGCTGCTCTGGACGATCCAAACCAGACTCTTTATTCCTAAAAGCAGCAGCTCCACACCACCTGAAGCACGTACTCTTCCGGAGCGTTCGGGAGGAAGTGCAGCGCTTAACATCCAGCACGCAAAGTTGGCGCCTGCCAGTAGCGAGACACAGCGACTCGCCCACGGTCTTTCATAGTTCTTACGGCGGCCTTTTCCAAAAGGCATGTGGCCCACAGCAACTGCCCCGCCGCCATTCTCCCACTTACTCGGGCCTTTTCCACTAGGCAAACGCCTGGCTGGCCTATCGACGGGGGCACGGAGTTCAAGAACACCCGTGCCGCGTGTTGAGTTCAGTGAAATCCGATGACTACGTGCCAGCGCGCACACCGGCAGTACACAGTGCACCATGCACGGCCACTGATCTTGACCGCCAGGGCAGATTGAGGACGATGCGGTCGAAGCCATGCACGAAGGCCTTCCCGATGTTGCACCCTGACTCAGATCCAAACCACGTGGAGACAAACCAGAAACCAAAGATAAAAGGGCACACAGGAAACTGTAGAAGAATACAATCCTGCGCAATATAACGAAACAACAACTCGAGTCGCATGGCTCCACAACCAGGAATGCCTTCCACGTGTGCTTAACGTCGAACCCCGATACGTCCCATCGTCCCAGCATCAACCAAAGCGTACTATTAACAATCACCTCGTGCGGAATCCTCATGTTTCCGAAATGCCATGGAGACAAACCAGCCTGTTCAGGAACCGCCCGCCATCTTCCAGGCGGACAAGACACGAACAGGCGACATACCTACCAACAGCTTTTCTTGCGAGGCGCGAGCGGTATAACCTGTCCGAGTAGGCTGCAGGCCGCGCGGGTCACACTCTCCTCGGACCCATGTCTTTCGGCCCTAAACCGGCCCGAGGCGCCGCGCCCGCTGCCGTCCCTGCCGTCATCGTCCCCCCCATCAGTGACGTACATGCTCCAGGACGTGCCGCCGCTCCGCCTTCAACACGCACCCTAGAACTTGTCCTTCCGGATAGCTTCCAGCTCAGCTAGCACATTCTCGATAATGGGCCGCTTCTGCGGGTCCGATTCCATGCAGGCCATGGCGAGGTCCTCGTAGGCGCGAGGGCAGCCCGCTGGGAAGCGCAGGCGTGCACCCTGCAGAGAGGAACAACACAGTAGGGCGACAAAGACCCAGTTATACAAAAAAGAAATCGCTGAGACTGGCGCGCGCGCCCACGGCCCGCTGCAATACCGTTTTGGCGCCGCACGTGCAATCCGACTGAAAACGGAGTTCTAGAGGCCACACGCGGCTGCATTGAACTGCAATGGGCAAGACACAAGACGACAAGAGTTGCGACGCTCCAAGTGAACCCCGGTCTGCACCCGCGTGCTCTCCCGTCTTGCTGTAGGCGTATGCTGCGGCAAAGCGCACTGTGCTCTGTGCGATGTTGCAACGCCGCACCCGGGCACTCGCGGCTTACTTGCGTGACGACCATAACGATGATTTGGCCGTGGCGCAGGCCCGCCCAGGGCCGCGAGCTGGTGTACATCTGCCACAGGAGCACGCCCATCGAGTACACGTCCGTTGCCTTGCTGATCACGCCATCTCGGAGCGTCTCCGCGGGCATGTGCGTGAGCTGCGGCACGCCAAGGTGGACGGGTCCGTCAGCACAGGCGGGCGGGTAGCTCGCGACAAGAGGGCATGCCCGGTCGAGCAATGGGAAGGGCGCATGCGGATGAAGACAAACTAGGACCCAAGGTGCGAAGTAGAACGTCAAGAGTTTTATTCGGGAACCCCACGTGCACCGTGGCCGGACGAGGCGGGACTCACCGTTCCGTACGTGCGCGTCTGGATCTTGGTCCTGATGTCCAAATGGCGCGCCAGGCCGAAGTCGGCAATCTGGGGGCCACCGGAGATCGCAAGGTCATCAGTTCAAGAGCGAGGACAGCGAACAGAAAAATCATCACGGGCTTTCGAGGGATAAATTGAAAAAAGAAATAAACCCGGGCTTTCGAGGGTGGCGGCGGCATTTAGATCAGTGCGTGATGTACAAGAACGCGGGATGCAAATCCGAGGCTGCCTGACTGGCCCCATTCCCTAACGCCAGCGGCGCGATCACTGATCGCCACTTGCGAGGTAAGGCTTTTCTCCCCCAGGGCTCTGCACACGCCCAGACGCAGAAAGCCTCTAAAGCCTTAGTAGGCCATACGCCCACACCCAAAAGTGCACGCTTCTGCAGGGTTCGCTACAGTTGAAACCAAGTGATGGTCTCCACGGCCGTACCTTGGCGACAAAGTTGCGCCCGCCGACCGCCGCCGTGGCGCCCGAGGTGCAGAGCATCACGTTCCAGGCCGACATGTCGCCGTGCACGATGTCCTTCGAGTGCAAGAAGCTCAGCGCGGACGCCAGCTCGATCGCAGTCGCCAGCACCGCCTCCATGCGAGGGCCGCTGTTCTCCAGCGCGGGCGAGTTGCGCAGCCAGCCGCGGTCAACCGCATCCTGCGAGTGAAGATGCATACACCCAGATGGCTTCTGGTTACCTTCGACCCAAGACAACCGCAGCACGACACAGCCGCACAACCGTCAAGCATGCCCCTGCCAGCCAAGCCCTGGCCGACGCGCAATCACACTCAGTGCATCGTCACACACAGAGAAAGACGCGGTGGTGCAACGCGGCCTGTGATGAGGTTCCACATGGCGCATCCATCACACCTGCAGGCAGCCGCGGTCGCAGTACTCCATGATCAGCCACGTCTGGTGGCGGATCAGCACCTCGTCCTGCCACTTCTCGCTGACACCCGAGTGGCCGCTGTACCCCGCCAGACCCGTGGGACCGCCGGCCGCTTCTGCCGGCTGGGTGCCCGGCGGCAACAGGAAGGGACTCATGTTGCTGTCGCGCCCCGCGTCAAAATCATCGTACGCCTCACTGTTATCCGTGCTGCCTTCCTGCGAACCGGCGGCCGGTTGATCTGTTGCTGCTACTGCGGCGGGGGCGACGGCGACTGCGGCGGCGGGGACCTCCACCGGCGCATCCGCAGCCGGCTGGCACTGCCGCGTATGCTGCGACCGGCGATGACCGCCCTGTGCACCCGCCAGGTTGATAATCGCCCAGCCGGCCTGGCTCTGCGACTGTTGCGAGGCGCCAGACAGCAGGCCGGGCTGCACGGCCGCGCACTCGGGCCCGGCCACTGGGTATGGGTCGCTATCGTTCGCCTTGCCATGTAGGAACGAGTTCGACGCGCCCTGGTCCGCCGCTCCGGGCGTGTTCGTGTGCGACCTCTGACGCTCCGAGGCACCACGCGCGCTCATGTCTCCCGGAAGCCAGCCGCTATCTGGCAAGCCGTTGGAGCTCAGGGACGTGGCCAGACCGGAAATGCCACCGCGGCGCTTTGGCACCAGGCACTTCGCACCCCCGCTCGAGCTCTGCCCGGCCGCAAGGGTCGGGCCGGCACCGCTGGCGCCGCTGCTGGTGACGCCGCCACTGCTGCCGCCCATCGTGCGGGACACGCGCGCAGTATCATCGCTGAAGGAGATGCTCGTCTCGGCGCCCGCAGTGGCGCCACTGCGCTTGTAGGTGTTGACCGCGCCCACAAGGTTGCTGGACGGCACGCGTGAATGACCGGCCGGTCCGATGATACGGCAGGCGCAGCGCAGCGTCGCGACAATGTGCGGGTGGCGGAGCTCCTTGCTGAGGATGGCTTCAATCGGCGGCGCAATGGACTGTGCGCCCGGCGGCAGCTCCTCGTCGATGATCTGCATCAGGTCGCATTGGGCAGGTGAACCCACTCGCCCCTGCCGGTCGTGTTTTGATCGGTACGGTCACATAACGAAAAGCGTTTTCCAACTGATGTCTACCGATCACAGATGCCTCCAGGACCACTACGTGTTGCGCGACGCAGGACTTGCGGTCTGTGAAATGCCCGCCATTCACATGTACGAGCCCGTGGCCGATAGGTGCACAGCGCATATGGATGTCAGCAAGCCTGGCATGGCGCGTTTCCATTTAAGCACGGGCCCGCAGACACTAAAGCGCGTCCCTGATGCGAGTCACATACGCGCCCGCGGCCGTACCTTCACAGCAACTGGGGTGCCGTACCAAGTGCCGTAATAGACACTGCCGTACGCGCCCTTGCCCAACAGATGGCCCATGGTCAGGCCGCTGATGCTCTCAGGCGGCTGCGACAACTCCTTGTCGTGGCTGAAACTGGAAATCACTGACGAGTGCGCCGTCGTCAAGCCCACAGACACGCTGGCTGCCTTCAAGTCCGCGGCCGCCTTCGCCTCCGCAACTGCCTTGGCGTGCGCCGCGGCGCGCTCCGCCTCGACCTTCGCCGCATCCTGGTGGCGCAAACAGAACAACGTCAATAATGTGGTTCAATCTTCCCGAAGCGGAGAGCTGTGATTTGCCGAGGAGAATGGTCCCAGCCTGAATCCTCGCCAGTCGCACCAAAAAATTAAGACGGATACGCAGCTCGGAGACCCAAACCCCTCAGACCGGTTCCTGTCGCACCTGAAGTAGCATGAAGTACAGCCTGTCGGGGCGCCGCTGCGGCGCCCCCTGCTGGTCCGCCTCGCTGTTGCTGCTGCTGGAGGCCCCCTCGTCGGCTTTGTTCTCAGCGGCCTCCTTTAGTACAGGTATGAAGGACGGCACACCGATGGAGATGGTGCCCTCATCGAGGTCCTCCCTTGAGGCGGGTCTGAAAGCCAGACGGGGCGACAGGATGGCGGATCAGCACTCGCCGACAACACGCGGGCAGGAGCCACACGGAATGTAAAGAGACGGAATCAGCGTCCCGGCAGGTGTAGCTTAAACAGACAGGCCGCGCCGCGAAAACCACGCACGAAAATACAGACAAATTGATCGGAGGCCCCTGGTGTGCCTCGTCATTGCATCCAGGACCGGGGCAGCCGCAGTCAAAACCCTTTGCTGTGTCATCCCCCATCTGTCGCACGTGCGTCTCATGCACCCGCTGCGTTTGTGGACTGCATGGTGACCTCAGCGCAGATGTGCAGCGCGCGGGTACATGGGGGAAGGGGGGTCAGTAGACATCGTGAAGCTGTGCTGCTGCCAGAGCAACGGTCCGGTACTTTGGGGGGTTGGGGGTACAAGAAGAGATGAACTAGAAACAGGTGAAAATGCGCCGATGTGTGGGTCGCAGAGAGTGCTGTCTTGCATGTCACGCTTGCAACATTGCATTACGCCACCTGAAAGTGAGGATGAAGCGATGCGAGTTCGCACTACTGGATTTCTCGTTCTGCGCCGTCGCCTTATCATCGAGCTCCTCCAAGACGCAGCTAGACAGCCGCGCCGTAACCTGAAACTCCTGGCCCTTGTCAGCTGCCATCTGGTTTTCATCTGTCGGCAGCATGGAGCCGTTCTGGTCGGCCAACAGGCGCGACAGGTAGCTGCCCTGCAGCGACTCCCGCTCGATTCCTGCGGGCATCCATTCAAACGGACGTGGAATCATCGCGTCACCGTGAGCAGCAAGCACCAAGGACGGACGCGCATTGCCCAGGATGCAATGAGGGGAACGCAGTCTGCGAGGCCATGGATGCGCAGGCTGTCGACTGCCTGACAATGCTGGACCAGCCATCAACCAACGCACCGAATCAATCAACACCCTTACTTCTCCCGCTAATACGTTGCTTTGCTGCCTTTCATCGCAAATAGCTGCCATCGCGTCCGTGAGCCGGAAGGAAGGTTCAGCGAGCCAATAGGGAGTTTGCAACAAGCACCACCGCCTCAAGCCCAATTTGCGCAGTCCTGCTCACCTAAAGTCTTGCAGCACGGGTTGTTCACGAACAAAATCCGCCAGCCCGCCGAGCCCGTATCCAGTAGCGCCACGCAGTGGTCGAAGCAGTCCAGTGTACGGCGCAGATTACCGTACGCAGCGGCCAGGCTATGGTTGTCGTGTGCGCGCAACTGTGCGGAGGAAGACAACAGGCAGGAGTTCCACGTAAAGACCGACTTCCGTAAGGGCCCGGCAGGTTTTGGCTTCCGCCAAACATGCTGCGCCCACCGCTTGCAACAAGTGTTTGAACCATCCACAACACAACTCCACGACTCCCAATGCAGCACAGCCGGTAGCACGGCCACAGCTATGCGATGCACTGCCAACATCCCTGCGATGATGAGAGGCGCCCGCTGCCACAGCCCTTCGCCTCATGCAGGCTGGGCCCCGAATTCATCCAGTAAGACCGCACCTGCAGGGCAATATCCTTCTCCAGATGCCGTACCACCAGCTCCGCGAGGTTGTTGAGGACGACGCACCGCGACGCGTCGAAGTCCCTCGGCTTCGTGTCGGCGAAGCACCTGCGCACGTATGCAGATGGCCAGTCGCATGTATCACGGTGACGGTGATGACACCTTCCTGACATGAGGCAGTGCAAGGTGCGCTCACAACGCCCGCACGCGCGCAATAGCATGAGACACCCAGACCCCTTCAGCCTTGAAGCAGCAGCCCAGAAAGGATCAAGATGCACGTCAGCCATGGCTGATCTGCGAGTCCGTCGCCCCGAACGCGGCCCGCCATGGGGTTGGTCGCTCGGCTCGATGATCCGATGGTAGAATGAGCTGTAGCCGTGCCCAGCTGTGTCCAGCAGACTAGATCACCACAGATCCAACCACGGACCCTTAGGCCCACAACCGACCCATGACTTACAAGGTACCGATGCGGTGGCCATTCGATGCAATCAATGGCGTCCCACAATAGAACCGCACCCCAGGGCCGCTCTTGACCATCGCATTGTTGCAAAACCTGTGGGTTGAGGAGGTTCTATGCATAAATTAAACCCCTGCCCAGTCATCGAGCAGGACGGCGCTTATGTTTCAGAGCGCCAGCGGGCAATCCAGCGGGCAATCATTGTCCGCCGATGGATACTCACACAGGCCAGTATGGCATCCAACCCATAAAGTTTTTGGCCCTCCACGGGGTTTGGGGTGATTACACCCGTTACAGGGGTGTAATCACCCCAAACGGGCTACCGCATGGTCCGGTCGTCAGACATGGCCAGTATCCGACGGCCCAGTATCCGACGCATGTGTTTTATCAAAGGTGCCGCTGCGTTCGAATCCTGGGATTTCCATCTCTGCGCAGCATGTACCGTTGCAGCCCACGGCGCATGCACATGATAAACTGTCACAGGTTCAGGTGGTGTTGCGGTGACCACGACATCCCTCAACCCGTACCGTGGTAGGCCGTGAGGGGTCACGTTCCTGGCCAACATGCGTCGTACGCTCTCGACGAAACTATGCAACAGAGTCCGTGCCACAGCGACAGCGCCCTACCTCGCATCTTTTGTAGCGTCCGGTATGACCATGATTTGGTCGTTCTTCGAGGCCATGGTCCAGCCGCAAAAGGACCACCGCCACGGGAAGTCCCCACGCTTGAAAGCCCCCTCAGCATCTCGGATGAAAATTCTCCGATCATCAAAGAGCGCCACCAAGGCAGCAGGTGCCTCAAAGATTGACTGCACCAGCTTCAGAATTGACGCTATCTCTGGGTCGGGCGGAGCATCGATGGCTTCCGCGTCCATTTTTACGCTCCCCGCCGTTTTCAAGGCGTTGATGGTGCGAAGCCGCATATCATCGCAGGGAGGCGGAGGCGGTCCGCACACATGAAACTGCGGGCCGAAGTAGGCGGCAGAGATGGAGAAGGGCGCCTCGAACATCCGACCAGCCAAGCAACAAAACGTGTACGAAATCATACACCGCTATTTAATTCAGTTTAAGTGAACTATAACTCTTGTACATACGTTGCGGGTCCGTGCAACAAGCGTTCTTCGCACCTGGTAAGGAAGACCCTGCTGCGGTGCGAGCTCTGGCGCCACTGCCATCGGGTCAGAGGTAGCAAACGCCCCGTTTTGGGATGATGGCTTGTCCCCGTCAGCGTCATGTTCACCCTTCGCCGGCACGTCGCCTGTAGGCGCCACCTGAGAAGCCAAGCAAAACGATTATCCACTACTGGTGCATACATCAATTAATCTCAGCATTCACCGAGAAGCGCCAAGCCACAAACGGAAAGAGGTGAGGGACTAAGTCGCCTCGTCAGCCCGCACCTCGTGTCCATATCCAGGCGGCACCTCATACTTATCCGCTGCGTTGCCCTGACAGCATAGCAACGACGTCTGGTTGCCCATATTTGCGCCTGCCTTATGTCAACCCTCTGAGAGCCCGAACCCGTTTTCAGGAAGTCCTCATAGCACCACGCTGCGATGCCTACGAACAGGTCCGGCTGTTCAAGGCAAACGAAGCAAAGCACCCGTTGCCGCTCCTCAGAACTATCAGTGACGACCTAAAAGCGGAAGTGTAAACCTACACCATCTACCGAAAATATCGATATTTCGTTCAATGCCAACCACACTTGACAGATGAAGCTCTTGGGCTTCCCTGTTGTTCCCTCGGTTTGTCCTGCACTTGTCTACGGCACAATGAACGCACGTTAGAGGACCATCAATCTCTCCACAAGGCCCCACGCATCTGTAAGTTTTCCAAGTAACGCTTTACAGACTAGCATACGCAGCACTCCATGGGGAGTACGGCATTTGTAATATGCGAAATGTCAGTATCACAACACGCAGTTTTGTTGTCATCACATTCATGGGTGGTTTGCCCATAAATATTTAAAAAACCAGACATTGACCCATCTGGCGGGGACTGGTCTCCAACGCGTGTGCCGAGCACGCAACCATGCGTCGTCGTGGGATGCATTTTTAGGATATCACCACTAGCTGAACATTTGCCGTAATATGCAAATTAACTTTCCACAATGCGGGCACATGATGTCGTGAGTTGACCCACCATTGACTTCCAACGGAGCCTTCTCAGCCCCTGTTACTTGAAGAAGAATGGATTTTCCTGATGACTTTGATTTTGGCCAACCCAAAGGGTTGGAGGAAGAATCGGATGGGCAGGTGCCCCTGCAGGTGAAGCCTCTACCGCAAGAGGATGGCAGCGACGACCCGCATGACCCACCTGACACATCGATAACGCTCGACCGCACGGACAGTCGTGGAAATGCTGCTCGAGGCGGCTTGTTCACGGCTGCTGCCCCGTCACTGTCAGCCGAGCCGTCGGGGGTGTTGCGCCCGGCCAGCAGGTAGAAAGCTTGCCAAATCGACACAAAGTTTGGACGCGCCGCCTTCAATTAGCGGTTTACCTAATGATCATCAATACCCGTTCTGCGCCGAAGGGAATCTTCGGAGACGGAGTTCGGGTTGGCTGCAGATACGGCGGCTGCAGTATCCAGGTAGGGCCCAAGTGCTCAGACCATGAAAGCCGTGCGGGATTCTCCGCCTTCATCCCAGGGAGTGCGTGCAGGTCACCTTCAATATCTGGACGGCCTCCCTATCCGCCTGCAAGGAAATCGCCACCGCATAGCCTGCAATTGGCGCCATCCAGGCAATCATCCCTGCACCGCCAGTCCAGCGGGGCTAGCAGCCTGATAGGCAAGAGTGTCGATTTCGCTGGTCAGGTCCAGACCAGGTAGGCGGGCTGCAGTTTCGGTTGCATAGGAAACGCTCCCCTGATTTGCGGCCAAGGCATTTCAGGGTGCGTGCACTCAAACGATTTCAGTGACGCCTCACACAACTGAATTCTGCACGGACTCGAACACGCAGGCTGGCTGCGGAAACACCCAAGCTCAAGAAAGTATCCAACGACACCGCAAAGATTACTGGGTCACCTGTGCCACCGGGCGTGATCCTATCTCCTGACGCCGCCAAATTCAAGCGTGTAACTGTCAGGTGCGGTCCTAAAAGGCTGTGTGACAGCGATGGGTATTCTTTCTTCCGAGACCTCATTGCTGATGTAATGTTGCCGCTTTGTAAATGTCCTGACGCGCTTCACATGCATCGCAGAGAGGGGCATCATGAGTACCCAACCCGTGTGCTGGCTACGGGAGACGTCTTCGTTCAGAACATGCCCGAGGGACCATTGCTGTCGAAGGAGGAGGAGGACAACATGGCGAAGAGCTTTCGTTCTGGCGTGGTCCATGCTGGGCATCTGCACAAGCTGGTGGGGAAAACGCCGCTGGACATCCACTGGAAAAAGTACTGGGTGAGTGGTGATTTTTCCGAACACGGATCAGATGGCAGTGCTTGTGTAGGTGCAGGATATGATAGGCAAAATCGTACGAAACATTGTTACAAGCACAGCATGCGCGACGTGGCAGGCGCATGGCACATGGAAAACGCCGTCAGCGCTTGCGTGGCCCCCTTAGTCCATCAACATGTACCTCGTGCACGTGTTCATGACGCTTGGGTTCGTCGATGCCGAACAAAGTGGCACACGTGCGGCGACACAAAATTGGAAGCAAGATCGGCTTCCTGGCGCGCGTCTTAAGCTGTATCAAACTTAAATAAGACGTGCCCCAGTCTTTCATGCCGTACATGGACAATCGTGCTAGGTCATGCCAAATGCAACGAACAACGAACTCATCGCCCAACCAATCAGGCCAGTCGCATGGACAACCCACAATCATATTCTTTTTAACCTCTATTTAACCCATTGAAACGGCCATTGAGAACATGATATACAATTTACTTGGTGGCCGCGGCGTAACGCTCGGCAACGACATCCCAGTTGATCAACTTCTCAATGAAGGTGGTCAGGTAGTCCGGCCGGCGGTTCTGCACGTCGATGTAGTAAGCGTGCTCCCACACATCCACCGTGAGGATCGGCGTCTTGCCCTCAACCACGGGGTTCACGGCGTTCGGCGACTTGCTGATGCTGAGCTTGCCGGACTTGTCGGCGTTGAGCCACGCCCAGCCCGACCCGAATTGGGTCATGCCGGCCGCCTTGAACTCCTCCTTGAACTTATCGAAGCTGCCGAAATCGCGGGCAATCGCCTCGGCCAGCTTGCCGGTCGGTGCACCACCACCATTCGCCTTCATGCTCTCCCAGAAGAAGGTGTGGTTCCACACCTGAGCAGCATTGTTGAACACTGGCGTCGGGTTGCCACCATTCCAGCTGGCAACGACAATCTCCTCCAGGGTCTTGCCGTCCAGCGGGGTGCCGGCGATCTGCTTGTTCATGTTGTCCACATACGCGCGGTGGTGCTTGCCCCAGTGGAACTCCAGGGTCTGCTTGCTCATGTGCGGCTCCAGAGCATCCAGAGGGTATGGAGGGGCCTTCAGCTCCAGCGCGGCCTTGGTGACAACGGCGCGGCGGCCCGAGACCGCGCGCACACGACGCTGGCCAGCGATGAGGCTCGAGGCCTGGATCTTCATTGACAGGGCCATTTTTCTAAGTTGCAAGTTGACCACTCAAAAATGAAATCGAAATGTAAAACGAATTGCGATGGTGTGCAAGATGAGAGCGTCCAGAAGAATTTTCAGTACGGCGAAACCAACCACCGAAAAGCTTGGAGCCAGTCGGTGCTCAACAAGCGATTTCCTAGGGAATCTGGGTTGATTGGAAATGAATGTTTTTAAATTTAATAGGCGAGATCTATCTCTGGCTCTCGCAAAAAATTCTGGTATCGTGCCACCCATCCATCCCTCGGTTGCCTGTAGTTCTACATTTCGGAGGACCGTCTGTACTACACTGGTAACGAGAAAAATGCCACGAGAGTGCGCTATATCTGCCTGGACCGCGTGCCTGTACGGCCACTGCCGCACAGTCGGACTATCCGGAAGGGCTGGGTGGGCACAGTTCCCGACATAGCCATCGCGCTGGTCGACCCCGTGTAAGTTCGTATTGTAGTAAGTAGCACGACACTTTCGTCAACCCCGTCCCGCCAACCCAATTGCTCCGGCCTCCCCTGACTACCGGTATTCAACCATGGACGTCAACTTGCTTGCACGTGTTGCCACACTTAACTCCGCCCGTTCACCGGCCGTTCTGTATTTGCGGCCCGTCTGTAGTGCCGAGGGGCGGTCATGATTGCTGCGTGCTTCTGACTTTGTGTTACCGTCCTCGCCAACAGCTGTGAAGCTGCCACATACCACTGCATCGGCGTGCTGGTTTTCCCTCTCAGGAACCTGCATCAAAAGCCGGGCTTCCCTGCCCCCGTCAAGTCGCCGCGCGGCACCATCACGCTTGACAAGAGCAGCGTCATCGGCATCGTGTCCGGTTCGCACACGTACTTCCTGGCGGCCTCATCGCACGAGGAGGTGCGACGACGCCTGGTCAAGTAACAAATGGACCCCGCATCCGTCCTGCGTGGCTTACCTGTGGCGGTGGTGATGGTCGTTCCGCAGGCCCTGGCATGGCTCCGAGTGCTTCGGGAGACGTGGTACCACTGCTTCAAGCACACCCTCCGCGCCAGCAACCTGCGCAGCCAGCAAGGGGTGAGTGGAGGGGGCCGCTGCCGGCGTGGAGAGGGGTCCGGCACGGGCGTGCAGTATCACCGCACGGCGCAGTCCGGACGATGGGGGCTAGGATCAGGGCATGGGTAGACGTCGTGGAGCTATGGGCCCCGTATTGAGCTGGCGCGGGCATCTCAGGTCGGTGTAGGCCATTGGGACCGAGTCCACCGAGTCCACCGGGTCCACCGGTCTTCCGCTGGCTGCCTGGCAGGGGTCGTTCCGCAGACATGGGTCACGTGGCGGCCAATTTGCCTCCACCGCACGCCGTGTCGCTGGGGTGGGAACTGGGAGGTCCGCCCTGCCGTTGTGCGATGCGGACCAGCTGGCTGCCCTGCGCTGCCCTCCCCAACCCGCAGCTGCACCTGACCTCCAAGGTCATGGCCGAGAACATCGCCCTGCGGGAGAGCGTGCGCGACCTCGCGGCCAAGGCGCAGGGCTTTGACAGCGAGTACTGGCGGTGGGTATGCCGAGGGACTGAGCTAGCTTGGAGACGCACGGGCGATACGCACCGGTGGGGACTGCAAGAACGAGCGCATGCGACAGGACAACAGGGCGCACGGCGGCGGCGCATGCGTGTATCCGTGTGTGTGTGTGTGTGCGCGTGTGTGTTTAATGGGAAACCCGCCCAGAACCGCGCAGTGTGTGTGTGTGCGCGCGTGTGTGTGTTTAATGGGAAACCCGCCCAGCTCCGCCCAGTGCGTGTGTGTGCGCGCGTGTGTGTTTAATGGGAAACCCGCCCAGAACCGCCCAGTGTGTGTGTGCGCGCGTGTGTGTTTAATGGGAAACCCGCCCAGAACCGCGCAGTGCGTGTGTATGTGTGCGCGCAACTGCGGCTGTGGGCGAGGATGCGGACAGACGGCGGCTGCGCGCTGTCTAGGCTGTCCCGTTTGCAACGTCCGAAGTGGACGGCATGGAGGGCCCCGACTGAGACGGTGGATATTCACAGCAGTCGAATCGGATCGGGCAGATCCGCGGGGGGAATCGCCGGACTTCCCCGGGGCGCAGGGAATCCTGATCGCCCACGCTCGGATATACCTGGCTGTCGCAAAGCGCCTCCTGATGCGGGTGCGGCATGCGGGTGCAGGCAGTGGCTGGACGAGAAGGCGCGTAACCGGTACCTGGAGCAGCGCAACGCGGACACTGCCATCTACGAGGTGGAGGTCAAGACGGGCAAAATGAAGGTGCGGACGAATTTGCGGCACCTTGGGTGGCGTGGACGGGTGCGCGCTGCGGACGTGAAGTGGACCCTCCCCCTTACCATACGCCGGGGCAGGGATCCTGTCGTCTGAACGAACCAAAACAATGAATGAACCAGGCGAACTAGTCGCGGGGCCGCACGGCGGGCCACAGATCCCGCGTGTCATCTTGGCCATCACCGGCTGATCCGCGTCTCATCGCGGCTGCGCGCATGCTTTTGGCGCATCTCGCTCCTTGCCACGAACGGAAGACATCTGCGTTTTTCTTTGTTTGCTTGTTCAATTACGGAGCCGCTTCCGGTGGTGGCCCAGTGGAAGCGCGTCAGCGCCTCGTGCGTGCCCAAGTGCTTGTTCTTCCGCGCGGCCTGGCCCACACTCCGCTCTCCGCTCGTGGCACCGCTGGGGCTGCCTCCTCGCAGGGCGCCTCCACGGACGCGCGCGTGTACATTGAGATGTACTCGGCGCACGAGGAGGGGGTGTCCACGGGGGAGCTGCGGCTGCTGGACAAGGACAGCCACGCCAAGCCCTTCAACCGGGGCGCCCTGGACCTGTTCCTGGTGGGGAGAGTTTACCGCTGTTGGGGGAGAAGGGGGAGGGGGGATTTGAGAGGAAGGAAACCGACCGGCACAGACGAACCCGCATGCCCCGTTTCCCCACGGGCCGAGGGACAGACGGAAGGAAGGCAGCGCGGGAGGCTCCCCCTGCCCTTTACCCCGAGGTCGCAACTGCGTCCCCGGCCCCCCTTCCCGGCAGCTGCTACAGTTGCTGTGGCTTGCCATCCCCAGCGTTGCCGACTCTAGGGAAGGGCGGCCCGCCGGCCGGCCGGCCGAATTCCAGTGGCGAGGGGGCCCCCCATTGGTGCGGCGCCCAGTGCCCTCTGCTCGGAATCCAAACAATGCGATGCCCAGTGCCCTGTCCTGGGATGCTGGGAATCCAAACGATGCGGCGTCCCCTCTACCCCGCTCTCCGCCGATGCGACCTGCGGTCCCCGTTGTTGGCTGCAAACCCGCCGGCATTCCCCGCAGATTCCCTGCCGCAACGTGGGCCTGCCCAACCACATCAAGGTGTGGCACGACAACACCGGCCGCCGCCCCGACTGGTTCTTGGAGTACATCCGCATCCGCAAGAAGGGCGCCATCAACTGGGCGGTGTTCCCCTGCCACCGCTGGTTCTCCACGCACCTCGACGACTGCCGCATCAGCAGGATCCTGTTCGCGGGACACGCCACGCCGTACATCCAGTACAAGGTACCTACCGCGTGACCGGCTCAGCCTTGGCGTTTGTGCACACACACGTGTAGAGCGGGTTTGGATGTGAACTTGTGCATTATGCTATGCTACGTCTATGATGTGCTGGGCTGCCGCACGTTGCCGCTGCCCCACTGCGCTGCGCCGGGCCCCAGGTGGTGACCTACACGTCGGACATCCGCGGCGCCGGCACCGACGCCAACGTGCACTTCGTCATGCACGGCGCGCTCGGCGACGGCACGCGGCACATACTGTCCAGCGGCGCCGACGACTTTGAGCGGTGAGCGCGGCCGCGCGACACGTGTGTCCGTGTGTGTTTAGAGGGAACCCCGTCGTGGCTGTGTGGGGGAGCGTCGAGGGGGGGGCAGATGTGCACTGCTGCCGTAGGCGTCTGCGCGTGTGTGCGCCAGAAAGAAGCTCCACGGTATGGCAGGGGCTAGGGACTTGGTTCCGGGCGAAGGGGACGAGGGCTACAGCCCTGACTTTGACCCGGCTGATAGGGTAAGTGATGGGGGTCATAAACACTGTCGCGGCCGCTGCCACGCACCTCCCCCATATTCCTCGCCACGTAAGCATTCTGAGTACGTCTGGGTGTGCCCGGGTTCGTTTCTGGGTTTTTCTTCTTCATCCCCATACTCCTGCCCCACGCACCTCCTCGATCCCGAAACACTTCTCCTCCATTCGCGATGCACGCCGCCTCACATCTCCATCCCCACCACCACCGCCCATCCCCATCGCCTGCCTCGCCCCGCCACGCACCCTCTCGGGCCCTCGGCCTGTCCCTCTCCACGTCTCCAGCGGCATGGTCAACGAGTTCATCATCGACGACGAGGACCTGGGAGACCTGCTGGAGGTGGGCACCGGAGTCGGACACTCGGACCGGGGTTGGGCTGGGCCGGGCCGGGATAGGCGGGACGCGACGGGGCCATGGGAAACCGGGTGGACTGGCTGCCACAGACCTACCTCGCAACATCGAGGCGCAAGGGGGATGTGGGGTTGAGGCGATGTCGTGGTTGACAGAACCCTCTGGGGTCCGGGAGGGTAGGGTGGTTTGGGCGCTTGGTAGGATGCGCCGGCGACTTTCCGGAGAGCCGGACGACCGGCCACGCGGGTGCCGCACCCCTCAGGGGGCGGGCCGTGGCTTGCATGCAGTGCGCTCATGGGCTCGAGATACGGCTTGGCGCCTATGCGAAGCGGGGGCGCGCGCTGATAGCTGCATCTGGGGCTGCCGCTAGGGGCGATTACCCGGGGAGTTGGCATCTCCGCTGGGCGGACGTAGTGTTGATAATCTCACCAACCGTTGGGTCGAGGGGGAAAGGAAGGAGGGATGGGGGAGGCAGGGAGGGAGGGCCGCCGGAGGCGGTTTGTATCCGCCAACCACTCCCACCTTTCAACCGCGCCTGCCTCCACTGCCCACGCTGCTACGCCTGACGCGGTCGCCGACGCCTCGCTCTTGGCCTTCCCCCTCCCCCAGATCACCATCGGCCACGACAACACGGGCGCCGGGCCCAGCTGGCACCTGGACCACGTGACCGTCACCAACCTCAAGACCAACATCACCTACCTCTTCCCCTGCCGCCAGTGGTTCGACACGCGGGTGGGCGACGGGGCGCTGGAGCGCACCCTGCCAGCGGCCGAGTGAGCGGGGCGGGGGCCGGGGCTGGGGCAGGGCAGGCCGCGGGACCTCGACGACGCGTTGGCCGTAACCTCCGGCGGGACAGCGTGAATCGCTGCCGCACCGAGTTGCCGCATTTTCATGCACGCCCTATGAGGCCTGTGTACTCCGACTCGGGGCTCCATCCCGGGTATTCAGCTCTCCTCCGGGCGGTCACGCGCTCACCGCGTCCCCTACTCCCTTATCCAAACACCCCGCCCTCCGCCTGCTCCTTGACGCTGTGTGACTGGGGCCGTGCCGTGCAGCTCCCTGCTCCGGATGGTCCACTACGTCTTCTACGTGTACACCAGCGACATCCGCGGCGCCGGAACCGACGGTGCGCCACGGGAGTTGGGAGGACAGAGAAACAGGTTGACGTGCCCCATACGGTACTGCGCTGCCATGGGGATGGGGTGGGGTCCAGGTCGCCGCAGTGGGGCCGCACCGAGGTGGCTGCCTTGACCCTGCCTGCGCCCACGCGGGTGCGCCTGCGTAGTCGACAGCGGCGTGGGTCCGCGCAGATGGCGCTGGCGTTCCGCGCTGTAGGGTGCCTGTTCCGACACAGCTTGTGAAGGCAGGCTCAAGGACCGTAAAACGACGAAGGAAGACGAAGGGAAGGGGGCAACCGAGCCAAGCAGGAAAACGACGCGGAGCGAAGTGATGCCGCAAAAGGCCTGTGTCCGGCGCGCGCGGTCAGCCCGATGGCGAGGTTTTGACCAACGTTCCCCGCTGTCCTCTGCCGCACCTGTCTATTGCAGCCGATGTGTTTGTCGTACTGCACGGCGAGTACGGCGACACGCCTGCGACGGTGTTCCCCTCCCAGCTGGAGCACTTTGAACGCGATCAGACCGACACGTTCCGGTGAGGGCGAGGGGGGGAGGAGGGAGGGCAGGGCCCCGCTGTTTCGCTGTCTTACGGTTCGACACAAGGGGAGGGGCCCCTCCTGGATGACACGGTGGCAGTCAACCTGCGTGGTCCCGCCAGGTCCATAGACTGCGACCGCCAACCACCCCGGCGCCCGGGATTACAAATCTCTGAAAGGGAATTCGGATCGTCCGGCAGCGCTGGCCGTGGCGTGGGGGCAGCCGGGGTGTCCTGCGCGTCAAGCGCGCGGGCAATGGTTGGGGTCTCAGCAGTCGCTGAGCCGAGGGCCTGCTCCGGTCCCCTGAACCGACCGCCAGGCTGGAGCTGCCGTACGTGGGCAAGCTGCGCGCGCTGACCATCGGCCACAACAACAAGGGCGAGAACCCCGACTGGCACCTGCTGATGGTGGAGGTGGCGGAGGAGCTCGAGGACGGCGAGCTGGGGCCCATCACGCGCTTCGTGTGCAACAAGTGGATCGGGCTGGGCCACCCCGACCCGGACAGCGGCTCGCAGGAGGGGGTGCTGCAGCGCACGCTGCCGCCGGGCGGGGAGGACCCGAGGCTGGAGATGGCGGACTACAAGGTGGGGTGGGCGGGAGGATGAGGTCAGGGGGCAGGTGGGACGGGACGGGACGGGGCGGGGTAGTGGGATCCGAGTGTGGAGTGCGGGGGAATCCAGGTGCTTAGGGCTGGGCTGGCGAAGGGGAAGGGTCGCAGCCATGCGAGCGCAGCCATGGTGACCGCACAGGGCCGGCTGGTTTCTGTGCTGGGTCCCGGGCGTTATCGAGCTTTGCTTATCGGTCATTCACCGTGTTTTGCTTATCCGCCACCCACCCGCCAACCCTACCTGTTTGCGTATTCAGTCGATCCATCCACAGCCCTTCGATTCTTTCCGTACCTCCTCGCACTCCCGCTCTCCCATCGCCTTCCTCCGCAACAGCTGGTCTTCCACACCGGCGACGTGCGCGGCGCGGGCACCGACGCCACCGTTAGCTTCCTCCTGACCGGCGAGCGCGGCGAGAGCGGCCCCGTGCGCGTGGACGCCCCGCTGGAGGCCTTCGAGCGCGGCAGCATCGACGCCTTCGTGTTCCGCATGAAGCGGCTGGGCAGGCTGCGCCGCATGGTGGTGTGGCACGACAACACCGGCAAGAACCCGTGAGTGAAGCACCCGGAGGAGGGGTGGGGCCGCGAGGTGGGGGAGGCCTCGGGGGTGTCCACCGTGGCACGCGGGGCGAGACTCGCCCGCATGTCCCCAGATCACCTCCGCACTAAGGCCAGCGGATGCTACGTTGCTATTGAGACTTGCTGGACCTTTTCTGCTGCGGTTACCGTTCCTGCTGCTCCTGCCGCCGCGGCTGCTTCTTTTCCGCAGGGCCTGGTTCCTGGTCAAGGTGGTGGTCACAAGCTCGCACCCTGAGGAGCCGGAGGTGGGGTGCCAGGAGCTTTAGTGTGTGTTTATGTCTGTGTGTTATATCGCAGAGGGAAGCCATCGTGCGTGACATGCGAGGGGCGTGGCAACACTGGAGTGCGTGTGAAGAGATGGCAGGGCCGTCCTGCCGCATGCCAGGGGCCGGCACCGTGCGTCGCGGGCAGCAGGGGGCTGCAGCGCACCGCCTGCGGCCCAGGAACGCCGTTGCGCCATGGCTGCCTGCGGTGGCCGGGTCTCGGAGCCGCCGCTGTGGGAGAGGACTGTCCGCCACCGGTCTGCGAGCTGTGCGTCCCTCCGCAGTGGAGGCCCCGCTCCTCCGAAGCCATCGTGTGCGACCCTGGGTGACGGACCCCTATCTGCCATGCCATGCCTTGACATGCCATGCCATGTCATGTCATGCCATGTCATGCCGTGCAATGTCACAAATGAACCGCCCGCACCGTCATTGGTTGTGCCGCCGCCGCCGCTCCATGGCTTCACCTCCGCTGCTTGGCCGGTGCCGGTGCGCAGACGACTGTGTTCATCTGCAACCGCTGGCTGCAAGACCCCGACCGCGCCGTGCACCCTACCGTGGAGCTGCTGCCGGGCGGGGAGATGCCGGTGGTGCTGCACTACAAGGTGGCGGTCACCACCTCGGACATCAAGGTGAGGGCCGGGCTGGCTGGCTGGCTGGCTGGCTGGCTGGCTGACTGGCTGGCCAGGGTGGGCATGTGGATGCTTGAGCGGGTTGTTGGTTGGAGGGATTTGCGGGACCGGCGGCGCTGCGTGCCGGGTGCGCGCTGGGCCGGGCCTCGCGGCGGTGCCTGCCTCCTCTGCCGGGGGCCTGCTGCTCGCCTCGTGACGCCTCGGCGCCGCCACACGCACACCCCCGGCCGGGTTGCTTGTTGAGCACACCCGCACGCTCCCATTGTCGCGCAGGGCGCCGGCACGGAGAGCAAGGTGTACCTGGAGGTGATCGGCGCGCAGGGCCAGATCGGGCCCGTGCACCTGGACAACCCCGCCGCCTTCGAGCGCGGCGCCACCGACACCTTCATCCTGGACGGCCCCGACCTGGGCCAGCTGCTGTGCCTGCGGGTCACCTGCGACGGCAGCGGCATGCGGCCGCTGTGGCACCTGGACTCCATCACGGTGTGGAGGGACCCGGCGCTGGAGGACCCCGAGGCGGGGGTGTACTTCCCCTGCAGGCGAGTCCGGTCAGGCCTCGAGAAGGCAGTCAACCCAACCAACGCCGGCTGGACGTGTCTGGGCTGTTTTTCAGTTAACCCCCACCGACGCCCGGACACGATGAGACCATTTTATTGACTTTTGTTCAGTAGCCGTCACGGAGGGCAGCACTGCAGGAAGCGGGAGGCCGCTGGGAAGGGTAGGCGACGGGGGCGATGGGATGGTCGTAAGAGATGGTTACGGCGCCCACGCGGGCAGATGGGCTGTCAGAGCGCCGAGGAAGGCGGCGGCTGAGGTTACTCTTGCTCCTGCCCTTGGTGGCTGGTTCGGCAACGGCTGTGCTGCGCGCAGGGCCTGGTTCAACAAGGAGTCGGGCTGGGTCAAGGAGCTCTACCCCAGCAGCCGCACACAGGACGTTGTCAAGATCCCGTACACCCTAAAGGTATGGCATTTGGAGTACGCCACAGCCGTGTCTCAGGGGCGCCTGCTGCCACGCCTCCCGGAGTCCCGATTCCTCTCGCGAATGCGGTGCGCTCAGCCCACCCCTTCACACACAGTTAAGAGTCAGTTCACAGGCAGTCGGCGCAGTTCGCACGAGTCTGCCTAAGTCGCGTTGATGCAGGCACTCGGACCCAACCCCGCAGGTCCGAGATAAGACACGGTGCACACGGCGCCCGACACGCGTACCCTCCCGGTCCCCCCCGAGGTTTGGTTTTTCTCTGTCTGAACCTTCCCAGTCCCCCGTTCTTTTCTCCTGCTGGACGTGCTGGGCCCTTTTCTCGATCCATGGTCCCCTGTCACGCCACGTCACGCCACGTCACGCCACGCCGCGCGGTGCAGGTGTACACCGGCGACCTGAAGAACGCGGGTACGGACGCGGGCATCTCCATTAACCTGCAGGGCGACCTGGGTGAGAGCGGCTACGTGCCGCTGATCGCCAACTACGACACCTTCGAGCGGGGCCAGGTGGGCGGGGAAAGGCGGGAATGTGAAAAGACCGGTGGAAGCCGGGAGAAGGCGAGGGAGGGGGCGCGGAAGCGGCGGCGACAGGTAGAAGTGTGGTGGCGCCGGAGGACGGGGGAGGCTCTTGGGTCACTGCGTAACGCGGCGCGTTATGCATATGGTTGGCCTGGGAGGGCAAGGGGGCCTGAGGAGGACAGCAAAGCCCCCGTTGTTACGAATTCACAGGCCATACAGCACACTGCACCCTTCTCGTGGCGAGCAAAGGGTATGAGCGGGCTGCCCCGGCCTGAGAGCCTGGCTGGGGCTACCGAGCGTGATGCGCGAAGATCCCAACCAAAAGGGCCCTTGTGCTGTCGTCCGTCCGTCCGTCCGTCCATCTCCAGGTTGACCAGTTCGAGCTGATGCTGCCGGACGTGGGCCGGCCGCTGTACCTGATGGTCAAGAGCGACGGCCTCAGCCGCAAGCCCACCTGGTTCATGGACTTTGCGGAGCTCACCTCGGAGAACATACCCGTCACCTACTTCATCGCGGGTGCGGAACCTAGCGAGGAGGGACAGGGAGGGACAGGGAGGGGACACCTCGAGGGAGAGAACCGGGAAGGAGGGGCAGGTAGGAAAAGAGGGGAAAGGGGAGGACGAGGTTGAGGACGAGGACGAGGGAATGATATACATCAAGAGGGAGGAGAGGGGCAAGGGGAAGAAGGTGGAGGGTGAGCGCGGGGCCAAGAATGGGCCGTCGGCTGCGAGATGATAAAGGGAGCGAAGTGCAACGCGCGCACAGAGATCTCTATCGGATGCCCTTGGAGGGTCGAGGTGCGTTTTGCCATGCGGGTTGTTCAACCGAGGGTGGGGCGCCCTGCCACGTGGTCCGTTCGGTCGCAGGCATGTGGCTGGGCCCCGACACGGGGCTGGAGATTCGCATCCCGGCCGGCTTGCGCGACCCGCGGGTCGGCCGCGTCGAGTACCTGGTGCAGGTCCACACCTCCGACATCAAGTGAGTGCCGCACTGTATCCCTCCTACCTCCCGCCACTGCGCCCTCAACGCACATACAACCGGGCAGGCGGGGCGTCCGGGCATCCCTGCAGTCATCACGGATATGACTCGTAGTCTGCAGCGTTCCGCCGTCCGTGACGCCTGTCTTGCTGGACCTGGACCTGGACCTGGGCCCAGCTCGTCCCGCAGCCCATTTGTCCTTCCACTCACGCGGCACAGCAACGGCACCGGGTGTTACTGCCGTCAGGATTTCAGCCCGGTGTGCGTGCGTGTATGGTGAATATAGGTACGGTAAGGTAAGGTAAGGTCAGTGCCCGACCTCGCCCTCACTTGTTCCCGCCCCCCAACCCCGGGTCCACCCGCCCGGAATCGTCCGTCCTTCCGCGCGCGCCTCACCCGGCCAGGAACGCGGGCACGGACGCGGGCGTGTGGATCGAGCTGATCGGCAACCAGCTCACCAGCGGCCGGCAGGCGCTCATCGACACGAGCAAGGACACGTTCGAGCGGGGGCAGGTGCGCGGGGGCCGAGCGGGGGTTGGTCGGGCAGGACCGGCCCCTACCACCACCACATGGGCTGCGTTGCGCATTGCCTCAACTGGCCGTGCGCATCCTCATCCCCGCACTCGCCTGTCCCCGCAATCCCCCACCCCGCCCGCGCAGGTGGACGACTTCAAGGTGGTGTGTCAGGACCTGGGACCTCTGCGGGCGGTGCGCGTGTGGCACGACGGCAAGGGCACGCCGTGGCACCTGGACATGGTGGTGGTCACCGCGCCCACGGGTGAGCAGCGGGGGGGGGGCCCACCCAGCAGACCACCCCCCGGAGTGGCCCGCCCGTCGCTCGGCAAGGGCCGGCCCTGAGCACCGGCGTCGGCCCGCTGGGGGCGCTGGGGCCGCCCTTCGGGGGCGGAGGTGGAGGCGGGGGTGGGGGTGGGGGTGTAAGTATGCGACATGCTCGTGAGGCGCTCCCTTCCGCGCCCTTCGTGGAACTCGCCCTGGCGCCCGGCCCCCTCCTCAGGCGAGAAGTACTACTTCATCTTCAGCAACTGGCTCGGCCCGGCCAACCCCATGGCGGAGATCCAGGCGGGCAGCCGGGACCCCCGCGAGGACAAGAAGAAGTACCAGGTGGGTGGGGCGGGCGGGTGGGGCGGGTGGGGACCCACGGGCCGGGGCTGGGTGAGAGGGGGGCAAGCCGCGAGGCTGCTGGGGGTTGCGATCAGGGCGCAGAGCGTCGTAGAGGGGTCAGGAGGTGGGCCGCGGCGCTCGTGGCATCAAGTCCACAGGGCCGCGTGCGCCGCCAGTCCACACGGCATTGCGCACGGCACCGTGCACAGCGTCACACTGACGGCAGAGCGCACTAGCAAAGGTTAGGGCCACGCGTCTCTTACGGCCCAAGGCAAAGCCCTAACCCTAAACCCCAACCCCCTACCAAATCTCACCGTGGTGAGGCCCTGTGAGGCCCTGTTCGGTGCATCTTCGCCACCGCGTCGCCCCGGCCTGCACCCTCCTCTGGCGCAGGTGGTGGTACGCACCTCCGACCTGCCCGGCGCGGGCACCGACGCCAACGTGTACTGCGAGGTGCACGGCACCCGGGGCACCGCCCCTCGCCAGCCCCTGCGCAACAGCTCCGCGAACCCCTTCGAGCGCGGTCAGGTGAGAGGCCGCAGGGGAGGGACCGAGCCGGGGCGGCCGGGTGGGAAGCTGGCGCGGGCGCAGCGGGCGCCCCGCAGCTGCTGCAGTTGCAGCCGGTGGGCCGCCTGTGTGTGTGGAGGGGGGTTGCTAACTGAGCTCTTGTGTGTCGGGGCAAGCGTTTGGACCTGGCGGGGCTCAATTGGACCACGTCGGGTGCAGCGTGGCGCGCCGCGACCATTCCCTTGTTCTCTTGATCAAACCTTACCCCCCTCCCAACGCGCCCTCGCCCCGGCCCGCCCGCGCCCCTTCCCCTCCCCTCCCACCCCTCCCGCCCTCAGCCGGACGTGTTCGAGATCACGGCCGACGACCTGGGCGGCCTGCGGGAGATGGTCATCGGCCACGACAACACGGGCACGTCGCCCGGCTGGCACCTGGAGCAGGTGGAGGTGACCGACCCGGACACCAAGCAGACCTGGTACTTTGACTGCAACCAGTGGCTGGACACCAAGCAGGGCGACGGCCGCATAGAGAGGGTGCTGCCGGCGTCGCTGCAGAACCCGCGCTCCCAGCGGGTCACCTACAAGCTGCGCGTCAAGACCAGCGACCGGCCCGGCGCGGGCACCGACGCCAACGTGTACATCGACCTGCGCGGGGAGATGGGCACCACGGGTGGGTGGGGGGTTGGGGGGACGGGGGTGCGGCGAGGAGGCGGGAAGGGGCTGCGGGCGCATGGAAGGGGCTCAACGGCGCGGGCGCGTGCTGCGGAGGCAAAATGGCTGGGAGAGTGGGGGGTCGGGTGTCTGGGAAGGGGCCAGGGTAGCTGGGGTGGCTCTGTTGCGGTTTCGCTGTTTTTATTTGCGTGAGGGGGGCAGCTGGGTAGCCTGGGTGGCTGGGAGGCGGGTTTGATCGGATATCTATCAGGACTCAGGAGGGAGCCCCCGTCCCACACCCACGCACCGCAGGCAAGACGTTCCTGAAGAACCGCAAGGGCAACAACTTCGAGCGCAACCAGTTCGACGACTTCCAGGTCACCTCGCGCAACCTGGGCCCGCTGGTGGAGATGCTGGTGGGCCACGACGACACGGGCCTGGGCCCCGCCTGGCACCTCGAGTACATCGAGTGCTTCGACAGCGCCACCGGCGTGGTGAGGAATGAGGAGTGCGGGGGCCGACGGGGGCAGGAGGGGCCCCGCCGTCGCGGTCGGACGAAGCGGGCTCCTATTGCTGTACACGGTTGTAGGGCTGTACAGGGCTGTCGCGACTTTACTTGGTCGCAATGTGCAGCGCAAATTAGGGGTGCGGCGGGCGGGGCTCGTCCGTGAAGGCCAGGGGCCCCCACCTGGGCTTCCAGGCGCCGCTGGGCCGGCGGCGCTGGGCGAGGTCCTTCTCGTGCATGGAAGTGGCCTACAAGGGCGCTGTGCGTTCCCTTAATTGCAGTTCATGGAGATGTCATTTATTATGAATGATGTTACAGCGGACCCCGCGGGTCATCAGTGACAGCCAAAGGTTCCTCACCACACACCGCATGAACGTCATTGCAGAGTACCTTACTTCCCGGTCCTGCCACCTCACGCACCCCCTCCTTGACTGGGCGGTTGCACCCAACCGGCCACCCGCGCACCCAATCACCATGCCGGCGCCCGGCGGCCGCACACCTCGCCTGCGCGTTCCTAAACTGACACCCCCCTCTGCTCCTCGGCAGACCTGGTACTTCGACTGCAACGCCTGGCTGAGCTCGACGGAGGACGACCGCCGCCTGGAGCGCATCCTGCCCGCCTCCCTGGAGAACCCCGCCAACAAGAGGACCAACTACAAGGTGCCTAGATTGGGATGGGTCCAGTTGGGCTGGAATCGGGTGGGGTGGATGAGTTTTGTTGGTGTAACCCCCCCCACGGTTCGTTTCTGGGCTTCATTTTCCTTTATACACCATATTCAACCCCCACGATCACCACACGACCTTTCCTACCGACAACATCGGTTTCGGTCCCGCATTACCACATCGTGCTATCGTCCCATTCTCTCAAGCCCCACCCGCCCACACCCTGTCTCTACAATCCTCGCGATTTGCCTTGTAGGTGTTGGTGGTCACCAGCGACAAGCCGGGCGCGGGCACGGACGCCAACGTGTTTATCGACATCTACGGCCAGTCGGGCGCCAACACGGGCCGCATCCTGCTCAACAACAAGGGCAACGACTTTGAGCGCGGGCAGTCCGACACCTTCACGGTGCGGCGGACTCGGCCCCGGCTGGTGACGTGCGGACGTGTCGGTGGTGATGGCCCCCAAACGGCATCAACGGTGTATACATACCAGGGCAAGCCCCAGCCCCAGCCCCACGGACACCGACACCGACACGGGCCGATAGGGTTGTACCCTGCCCTGTGCCTGCGCGCGACGCACCCCTACCCTATCCTAGCATTCCTCCCTACCCGACCCCGACCCCGACCCCGATCCCGTTCCCTCCGCGTCATCCTCCTCCCCCCCCTCCCCTCACCGCGCCGCATGATCCTCATTCAGATCGCGGGCCGCGAAGTGGGCCCTATGAAGAAGATCCGCATCGGCCACGACAACTCGGGTCTGGGCCCCGCCTGGCACCTCAACCGCGTGGAGGTGACCAACCTCAAGACCGGTGAGCACCGCATCTTCCCCGCCAACTGCTGGTTCTCCAAGAGCGACGGCGACTACCAGATCGAGCGCGACCTCTTCCCGGGCGACGTGCCCGACGTCAACGTGGACTACGAGGTCGTGGTGGTGACCTCCGACCTGCCCGGCGCGGGCACCGACGCCAACGTGTTCATCCACATGTTCGGCACGGAAGGCAAGCGCGTGTGTCGCTGCGTCGCGTCGCTGTGCCGCTGTGTCCGGGTAGAGGCAAGCGCGGAGACCCGCGTGGACCGACCCGAAGGCCATTACCATACTTTCCAGGAAACCTGTGTTCCTGAATCCTCCCGCGCCCTCCCCCCCTCCCGGGCCGCATCGGTTCCCCAATCCTTACCCCCTCCCGGGCCCCGGCCCCGGCCCCCGCCCCTCCCGCTGTGCTGTGCTGCACCGGCAGGCGAGGCGGGCCCGCTGCGGCTGGACAACCCCAAGAACAACTTCGAGCGGGGCGACACGGACGTGTTCACCATCCGCGCGCCGGACACGGGCGACCTGCAGAAGATCCGGCTGTACCACGACAACTCGGGGCTGGGCGCCGCCTGGCACTGCGAGATCGTCATCGTGAGTGCGGCCGCCCTGCCGCCGGCGGCGAGCTCGAGTTACGCTAGGGCTACCCGGGTGGCTCCGGGCGGCCTGCTGACGTGGCGACCTAAGCGGCGTCGTGGCGGTGTTGTGGATGTTGTGCAGGGGGCGTTGAAATCCGGTAACACATAAGCTCTCACCCGCGCGTCCCGTGGCCGCTCCTCTCCCGCCCTTTTTCCCCCATGGCCTGCCTTAGCCCACCCATGCGCTGCATGCACTCCCGCGACCGCTGTTGCCCTCTGCCTCCCTCCTACCTCCCTCCCTCCTACCTCCCTCCCTCCGACCTCCCCGCAGATCACCAACAAGGCCCGCAAGCGCACCTGGTTCTTCTACTGCGGCCAGTGGCTGGACAAGACCTCGGGCCTGGAGAAGATCCTCACGGCCTCGGACACCGACCCGCGGGCCCAGCTGGTGACGTACACCGTCACCACGCACACCTCCGACCTGCCGGGCGCGGGCACGGACGCCAACGTGTGCTGCGAGATGTTCGGCACCCGGGGCCGCAGCGGCGCGCGGGAGCTCAAGGGCAAGGGCAACCTGTTCGAGCGGGTGGGTACACAGGAGCTTGGGTGGGTGGGTGGGTGGGTGGAGGTTAGCGGGCGGGGTCACGGCCCCGCGGTCTGTTGCTGTTGCGGCTGCGGCTGCGACTGCTGCTGTTGGTGCCTCTGCTTCTGCGGCTGCGACTGCTGCAGCGGCTGCTACCGTGTGGCAGTACCCTTTGGGAGAGGTCCCCTCGCATGTGGTTACCAACCGGCTCCCCCCCCGACCCCGCACCCGCTCCCCTGCAGGGCAAGTCCGATGCGTTCAAGTTGAAGATGATGGACCTGGGGGACCTCACGGAGCTGGAGATCTGGCACGACGGAACCGGCTTCGGAGCGGGGTGGCACCTGGACTTCGTGGAAGTGCACAGCAGCGCCACGGGCAAGGTGGGTGGGTGGGCGGGTGGCCGGGGTTGGTAGGTGGGCGCGATTGGTCGGCGGGCGAGGGCGGTTGACCGGCAGGGTGCGGCTGGACGGGCGCCTCCTGCTGCAAGCCTGAGATGGATGCATGATGCCTCCTCCCAAGGTGTCAACCCTCCTTCAGCACCTCCCCTTGGTCCCCATACGCGCCTTTCACAGCCCCGAATCCGCTGGCTGGGTACGGGGCCGCCACGGTTTACAGGTGCTGGCAGTCCAGTCCACTCGGGCCCCGGCGCATCCTTGTATTCGCAAGTCGCGGCGCCTGCCCTGCCACCCTGTGCATCCGCTGCTGCCCGCCCAGCGCATCCTTGTATTCGCAAGCCCTGCCCTGCCCTGCCCTGCCCTGCCAAGTGCATCCGCTGCTGCCCGCCCAGCGCCCCGTCGAGCTCACGCCACCCACCCGTTGGGTGGTAACCTACCCCCGCCGCCCTTCCCCTCGGCACCCCACACCCCCCCGCCCCCTCCATACACCCCCAGGTCTACTACTTCCCCTGCGGCCGGTGGCTGGACACCAAGGAGGACGACGGCGCCATCCGCCGCCGCCTGCCCGTGTCGTACAAGGACCCGCGGACCTTCAGGGCGCAGTACCGCGTCAGCGTCACCACGTCCAACATCCGGGGCGCGGGCACGGACGCCAATGTGTTCATCCAGCTGTTCGGTGATGAGGGCGAGACGGGGCGCATCAACCTGGACAACCCGGGGAAGTGAGTGGCGGCCAGGACCGCACGTTGTCTGAACCAGTAGGAGGGAGGGGAAGGGAGGGTCGTATGCGCATGCGCATGCCGTGCAAACCCGAGACGAAAACCCGAAACGAACCCGAAAAAGAACCCCACGTTGTGTGTGTATGCCGTAACATGCGGTTCGCCATCTCATGCGGCCCGCCGTGTCGCCTGTGTCCTCAGGAACGACTTCGAACGGGGCAACACGGACGTGTTCATGTTCGAGGACAAGAACGTGGGCCACCTGCGCAAGATCCGCATCGGGCACGACGGCACGGGTTTTGGAGCGGGCTGGCACCTGCAGCGCGTGGTGGTGGAGAACCTCACCACGGGCCAGGTGGTGGTGTTCGAAGTCAACAGGTGCGCGCTGGGGGCTGTGGGCTGTCGGCGCCTGGGAGGGGCGGGAGGCGCGATGGGGGGGGGTCCGGGCTGGGGCGGGGCTTGCGACGGGGCGTGCCCGCAGGTCCTTGCTCGCCCGGTCCCCGGCGAGCGGCGTCACGCGGCTCACCGTTGGCCACGTCATGTCGTCATCGCTCCCACCGTTACTCCCCTTCACTGTCCCCGGTCCGACTGGGCTGTCGCCACTGCGGCGGTTCCCTTGTGAGCCCCACGTGAGTGCTGGGGTCCATCCACAACCCGACCCGACCCCGACCCCGACCCGACCCCGACCCCGACCCGACCCCGACCCCGACCCGACCCGACCCCCGACCCCCGACCCCCTTCACATGCGCAGGTGGTTCGACCGCAGCGAGGACGACGGCGCCATCGAGCGGGATCTGTACCCCACCCTGGGAGGGGCACCCGGGGAGGGGGTCGTCAACTGGCGGCTGGTGGTCGTTACGGGTGGGTGGTGGTGGTTGGGGGGGTGTGGATGGGCGGGTGGGTGGGAGGTGGGTTAGGGTTGAGGGTTTATAATCAGGGTTTCTTAGGGCTTAGGTGGCTGGGTGCGATGTGTGGGTAGGTGGGGCCGGGCCCAGGGCACGTGGGCGGGTGCGGGGAGCGTCCGTGATGGTGGCGCTGGGGGCGCGGGGGGTTGGGTGGGTGAGGAGGACAGGAGTGCGGATGTCGGGTTGGGACAGAGGTGCGGAAGGGCCGCGGGCTCGCTGATTGGAGCGGCGGTCTGCGTGAGCGGGTGTGTGTGTGGCTGCCTGCGTATCACGTCAGTGCGTGTGTACGCGTGTGCGCGTGCCAAGGTCGCTTTTGCACCCGCTGTTCCTCCCTCTCCCATCCCCCTCTCCTCCTCACCCCACCCCCACCCGCACCCCCACCCCCACCCCCACCCCCACCCCCACCCCCGCCACAACCTCCCGCCCCGTAGCCAACGTTCCTGGCGCCGGCACCGACGCCGACGTGTTCGTGACGCTGACCGGCGACGTGTCCTCCTACGGCCCCTACTGGCTGCCCGCCGCCAAGGAGGCCTTCGAGACGGGCTCCACCGACACCTTCAGCCTCACCACCCCCGAGCTGGGCCGCATCCAGGCGCTCACCATCGGCCACAACAACAAGGGTTTCGGAGCCGCGTGGTGCCTCGCCCGGGTGGAGCTGGAGAACATGAACACAGGCGAGAGC
Source organism: Eudorina sp. 2006-703-Eu-15 (assembly GCA_003117195.1). NCBI lineage: Eukaryota > Viridiplantae > Chlorophyta > Chlorophyceae > Chlamydomonadales > Volvocaceae > Eudorina > Eudorina sp. 2006-703-Eu-15. The sequence goes on along the minus strand of BDSI01000026.1, from coordinate 353,573 downwards.
GGGGGAGAGGAGGGGGGAGGGGGAGGGGGAGGGAAGCGGCAGAGGGGCGTCCGAAAACGGCAACACGAAAAGCAATCCTTGCCAACTCCTACCGTGGGTTGCCTTTACAGCTGTACCACGCCACCGATCTCTCCTCACCCGCTCCGTCCCGCCCGCATGCTCCGCACCTTCCCCGCCCCCGCCCAGGCGAGCGCTACGTGTTCAACTTCAACAACGCCTGGCTGGACTCCAAGAACGGCACCTCCCGCACCATGGCCCCCACCTCATACTCGGACCGCCCCGGGGGGGCCGACAGCGGCCCCACCATGGCGCCCGCGGGGGCGGGCCGGAACAACTACCGGCTGGAGCTGGCCACGGCGGTGGGCCCTGAGGGGGCCATGACGGACGGACAGGTCATGGTGGACATCATCGGAGCGGACGACCACACGGGTAGGGGGCTGTGGGGGGGTATGGGGGGTAATGGGGGGTATGGGTGTGTGTGCGAGGATATACTTATGTGCGTTGGGGGGAAGGGAAGTGAGGAGGTGGGCACGGATGGGGGAGGGTCACCCCGGTGTGGGTCCGGTTCGTTGTTTTCTCACACAAATCTGCCCACGCGCTGTTACCCACTCTTAGGCCCCTTCCGCGTTACCCTGAACCCCTCTCCCTCTGCCCCATTGCTCCCTCGGGCCAACCCCCTGCCCCCCTGGCCCCCCTGGCCCCCCATTGCTTCCCCCTGCCCCCCAGGCCGCCAGCTGCTGGAGATGCCCGAGAACGGCTTCCAGCCCGCCCGCGTGGAGGAGTTCGGTCTGGCGGGGCTGACCCCGGTGGGCCCCATGCGGCAGCTTGAGATGGTGCACGCGGGCAGCCGGCCCTGGGGGGTGCGCTACGTCAGGGTGTACAACGAGACCACCGGCGACAAGGCCATCTTCGTACCCGAGGGGTGAGGCGGAGGAGGGCCCCGGGGGCCGCAACCGGGCGCTGTGGCCCCGCCGAGGGGGGTCATATGGCTTGGCTGGCTTGGCTGCTCTTTCCCCGTCCCCCGACCCACTCGTCCTCCCCTTATTCGTCCTCACCCTTTTTTCCCCTTCCTGTACCCCTGCCAATTCCCCTCCCCCTGCTCCCCCTGCCCCTTCTCCCCGGTCCCGCCTCCCCTCCCCTCCGCAGCCTCCTCTACCCGGGTGTCCCCGCGGTGCTGCAGCTGTGGACCCCGCTGCCCTGCGACTACCGCGTGGAGGTGCAGACGGGCGACACGTTCGGGGCGGGGTCCAACGCCAACATCTCCATCAACATATTCGGAGAGATGGGGTCCACGGGTGAGTGGCTGGCTGGGCGGGCGGGTGGGCGGGTGTGGGTATGTGGGCGGGTGGGCGGATGTGGGTATGTGGGCGGGCAGGCGTGGGGCGCGAGGGCGGGGGGAACAGTGCGGGGACAGTGGTGCAGTGGGTGTGGAGGCTGCTGGGCAGCCGGCGAAGCGACGCCCCGATGAGCGGGCCGCACTGCCTCAAGCCGACACGAGCCACACGGCCACTCGGCACTCCGGCAGTCTGGGCGACCAAGCTAGCCCCTGCCCCCCTCCCCGCTATTTTTTCTGGGTGTGCCTGGGCCTGTTTCTTGGGTTTAATTCTTTTTTTCTATTAACCCCCTCCCCGCCCCGGTTTATTTCTTTTTTCAATTGCACCTCCCCGCCCCCCAGTTCCTGCCGGCACCCCTGCCCCGTAGCCCCCTTGCCCGAGCCCATGCCCGCACCCGGAGACGGGTACCTATCCCATCAATCTCTGCCCTACATCTTCGCTCCCCCTGGTGGTCAGCGGACGACAATACATGTCAGCATCAGTCCGCTTGCCCACCCACCCACCCACCCACCCACTAAACACACCGAGCCCGCACCACACCCCCGACCCCCTCCCCCCTTCTTAGGCCGTCAGCCGCTCAAACACGAGGGCGCGGATCGTCGCGGCATGTGCGGCGATGTGTGCGAGTTCCACCCCTTCCGCCGCAACCAGCTGGACGTGTTCACGTTGCGGGGGCTGCAGGACACCGGGGACATCCGCCAGATCGAGATAGGGCACGACGACACGGGCTTGGGCTCGGGTGAGTGAGGGCGGACCCGGGACCACGTGCCCCGACCCGGGGCCCCCGCCGCGCCCCGCCGCGGGGGGCGACGAGGGGCGGGACGAGGACGGGAGGGACGAGGACGGGAGGTGTGGCTATCCGCTGTCTCCCCGCTGTGTTAATGCCATGCTTCTTGCACCGTGACCCTCACTCGCCACAACCGGGCTTGGCGGTCATCGACTGCAGGAGTGCAGGTGGGTCTCCGCCTCGAGCGGTGGGTCCGGCAGTGCCCCCCCTGACTGCGGCGGGTCCGCGAAGGCCCTCCCCCACACCTCCGCGGTAACCCCACCGATCCTGCATCCTGACACATGCCTCTCCTCCTCCTCCTCCTCCTTGCCTGCCATTTCGTCCTCAAGTTCCCAAACGCACCCGCGACTGACGGCGACCCGCTCCCTTCTCCCCCCCTCCCCCCCTTGCCCGCAGCCTGGTTCCTGTCCTGGGCCCGTGTGACCAACCTGACCACGGGCGCCTCCGCCTACTTCCTCTGCGACAGCTGGCTGGCCAAGAACAAGGGCGACGGCTTCACCAGGCGGCTGCTCACAGCGATGGTGGGTGGCGGGAGGCGGGAGACGGGAGGGGGGATGTCGGGCTGGGGCGCACAAACCCCCGGGAGAGACATCCATCCACGGGCCCGGCGGGCCAGCTCCCGAAGGGATACGGTGACGGGGGGCCGGGGCCGCCTGGGAGAGGGCCATCGGGGTCTTCTGCTATGTGGTATTATGTATAACGTTATCAGATAGACCTTTCCTCTCTGGCTGGACGGTCAGCAGAGCGTGGCGCGGCGCGGGACGAGCTTTCGGGCGGCGTTTGGGGGAGCGGCCGCGTTTGGGTGGCGACCTGCGTCCTGTAGATCCCCTGTCACTCCACGGTTGGGTGTTTCTTTTCCTCTTCACCCTCCACGGCCCTCCTCCCCTCCCTGGATGCACCGCCCCCCCTCCCTCCAGAACAACGTGGGCCCCAGCGTCGCCAACGCGGGCACCCTGGGCGACGGCACCGCCACAGCGCACGTGAGCGTGTCGCCGCGCGACGGCGCTGCGCCGCTGGACCCCGCCGCGGCGTCGGGCCTGGCGCGCAAGCTGGCGGGCGGCCTGGGCGGCAGCGGCTACAAGATCACGCTGCACACGTCCAACGTGTGCTGCGCGGGCACTGGCGCGGGCGTGTTCTTCGAGCTCATCGGCGAGTACGGCTCGTCAGGTGAGTGTGTGTGTGTGTGTAAAACAACTGAGTGAGTGGGTGTGCGTGTAGAGGGGGGGGGGAAAGAGAGAGCGGCATGCGGCCGCGGCTCAGCCCCGCCGCGCTGGGTTCGCTCGCCAGTGGCTTGTTTGTCGGCCGGGCCGGCGGGGCCCAACCGCGTCTGCATGGAACACCTTAGACGGGGTCTGGAAGCCCATGCACACTGACTGTAACGGTACAAACATGTACACACATGTATACACATGTATATATACATATATGTGTATTAACACGGCACCGGCTGTCCGATCGCTGCCAGTCCGTTAGCTTCCACACCCACACCCCAGACCCGCACCCCTCAGCCTCTCCCCCTCCCCCAATCTACCACCGATTCTCCCCTCAATCCCCCTTCCCCCTCCCGCCTGCCCCTTCCCCTTTCCAACCCCCCCAGGCACGGTGATGATCCAGGCCACCCCCTCGCAGTTCAGCCGCGGCGCCTCCGACACCTTCATCTACCCGCGACTGCCCTTCCTGGGCGAGCTGCTGCAGATGCGCGTGGGCACCACCGGCGCCGGCGTGTTCGCCACCTGGCACCTGCGCGCCGCCGAGGTGACGCACCTGCCCTCCGGCGCCCGCTACGCGTTCAACTGCCACAACTGGATCGACAAGAAGGTCAACTGGCAGCGGGTGCTGGTGGCCACACCCACGGCGGTGCCGCTGCCGTGAGGAGGGGGCAGGGTAGGGACAGAGGCAGAGACATGGTGGGCACTAGGCAGCGCGCGTGACGATGGGGGGGGGTGGCTTCGCCTCGGTGGCAGCGCCACAGGGCGGGTGACAGCAGCAGCAGCACCTGATAGCTGATAGGCGCAGTGGGCCACACGCGCTGCAGGGCACGCAGGTCACTGGCGGCCTGAAGAGGCCTGAAGAGGCCTGACGCCCGCAAGAGAGGAGCAAATTGCGGTGTGCGCGGGACGGCACCCGTCCCGCCATGTTGAGGGGGAGGGGTCCCCCAAGCGCGCGACCACATCCAGATTGGTAGGTTGGTAGGTAGGTAGGTAGGTAGGTAGGCACTTGTGTGCGTGTGCAGGTACTGAAGCTCCCCAAAGGTGTTGTAGGCGCGATGGCTGAATGGCGGCGGTCTGCCCACCTGGGGCCGGGGCTGGGCCCGGAACTTGGAGTACCGGACCCGAAGTACGGCCTACATGAGCTGATGGGCGGACCGCGGGGCGGCGCGGGCGCCGCGAAGGGCCCTATGTTTGATAGCATGTACAATCTCTCCACAGTATCTGAATCGGAGATATGGCCACAGATGGACAGGCAACAGCTAGGCGGGCAGACTGCCAGCCGCCCCCGTCCTTGGTGCGACGGCAACCTGTACAGCAGATGTAGTACGTTGGGCGGCGCTTGCGATTCGAGCGGCCCCCGGCCCCCCCTCCTCCGCGGTGTTGAGGAGGGAGGGGGGCGGGGCGGTGCATCTAGACAGCCTCGTGATGGCTCCACGGCCAGCGGATCCGAAACGGATCGCGCCATATTCTCGTATCGTACATAAACTTACAAACCGTCTTGACCTGGTCCTGAGAGTGCTGTGGTGGTGGTGGTGGTGGTGGTGGTAGGAGTGCAGGCGTGGTGAGCGATTAATTCCACCGCGCCACGCGGACATATAGATGGCTGCTATGTATATATGGGTATATATGTACCCCACACGGGGAACCTCAACCTCAACCTCGTCACCCCTGTAGACCTCCAGGGAACGTACGTGGGGATGTACGACTCCGCATCCCGATGGGGGCCAGCGGATATTATACGGCACGAGGGCGCTGGGGCTGGTCTCCTTTTGTTCGGAGACGACCGCGGAGCCATAGGGCCCACCCCCACCCACCCATGAACCCCCACCCCCACCCTGAGAGCGGCCGGCTGTGTGGGTGTCTCGTGGTCGTGGCGGCCATGCCCTCACAGTGGGTAGTGTGGGGCTTCGGGCGGCTGATGGAGTGTGAGGGTATGAGGCAGCCACTGCGGCTCACAGCGGCCTGCTCTCTACCAACTCGTACGTCGGTGCCTCCTGTCGAGAGAGAACGGAAGCCCGTCCTCCGCCATTTGATGTGTCCGTTTCTCTTTCGTGTGTGTGTGTGTGTGTGTGTGTGTGTGTGTGTGTGTGTGTGTGTGTGTGTGTGTGTGTGTGTGTGTGTGTGTGTGTGTGTGTGTGTGTGTGTGTGTGTGTGTGTGTGTGTGTGTGTGTGTGTGTGTGTGTGTGTGTGTGTGTGTGTGTGTGTGTGTGTGTGTGTTTGGGAACCCAGGAACGAGCCCGCCGTGTCCGCACGAGGCCATGGGACCCACCATCGAGTATTGGGATCACACCTCGGGTGGTAGGTGTGTTGCGGGGGCCCGGCGTTGCCCCCTACTTTCGCCCCTTCCCCCACCCGCTCGTGCAACCACTGCTGCTTCCTACACCGATTTCGTTTTGGTCCCCGGAGCCAAACCCTTGGCCTGACCAGGGTGCAGAGGTCAGCCGAGTGCCTGTTCACTGCAGTTTTTGGTTGGTCCGTGAAAGGTTTCGGTTGGTCGTTAATAGGAGTACGGGAGGTTCTCCAGAGGGCGTGTCTGTCTGTGTGCGGAAAGGGTCTGCACCGCGAGAGGCAGTGTGTAGGTGTGTACACGGCTGGAGCACACTTTCCAAATGTGATAGCCCTGTCACTGAGGCAGCCTTTCCAAGCCTTCGCTGCCGAAGTGTTGTAGAGCCAGGCAGGCAATGGGGTTCTCTGGTGCCCCACGGCCCGCCGCCTCCCTGGGTGTGCGCCGCTCTTCGCCGCTTGCCAACGCTGAGAAAAGGAATTTATGGGATTTCGGAGCTGGGATGGCATCACGGGGGGGCGGGGGAGCTCAAATACGGTAGAACAGTTGAACGCGATACTCAGGATTTGTATCTCGGGTTTAGGGTTTCGGAGCGAGTTTACCAGCAGCCTCCCAGTCGTACAGCGATGGGCGCCCTATGACCTCCAATTTATCAATTTGCGGGAACGGATCGGAACCGACGAGACTTTCCCGGTCAGCGCCGGGAGATGCGACGGGAGGTGCGCAGCGCCCGCACGGACCGGACGGCTGCTGAGTCACCGCCACGGCGGGAAAATCCTTGCCGTTGTACCCACCGTCCTGCCTTTGTACACCCGGATCCTGACCGCATCGGTCCGGTACATTTATCCAGCAGCTTTGTCTCGCGGCGCAAAGGGACAAAGTTGTTCTCTAGACTGCACAAAGACTGCATAAGGAAGAAGCCTCAACGAACGGATTCGGTGCAGGCCAGACGTCGATAAGGGTACAAAATCTCTACAACGGATTCCCAAAGGAGCTCAGCTCAAGGCGCGGCGAGTTCAGGAGTAGACGAGCCGCAATGCTGCTGAGGTCGGGCTTCCAAGGCATGGCGCTCCTGCAGCAGGCGAGGACGCAGCTGGTCGCGGCGAGCTCAGTCGTCGCGCCCCTCGCCACCGCCGCGGCCGGGGTCCTCACCGCCGGCCGCGAGGCGCAACTGGATCAGCAACAACCGGCAGAGCACCGCCGATCAATGGATGCAGGAGCTGGCGTCGTCGCGGCTGCAGCAGCCGATCAACCCCCCGTCCTCCCAAGGCCCACATGTTCACATCTCCGCGCACAGAAACGCGGATTTTCGAGCTGGGTGGAGCGTTGTCGGCTGCTGCCTCCACGGTCCACGGCGCGCGGGGTGCTGCGCGGGCAACGCGTCGGAGGATTGCCGCCCGGCGGTCAGCGACCCATGGGTCTCTGCGGTTCGTTCAGGTAGAGGGGTCGGTCGGCGGTGACTTTCCCGCCCTGCGCCTGAAAGGAAGTTGTGGTGGTAAACATACCGTAATGTGCGCAAGGATTATTTTTCTTATATCCGGTATCCGCCCGACAGTTCCGCGACCGGGTCCGTTGCTTCCTTCTGGCCTTGCGCTTCGCGTCGAACCCCACATAGGCCCCACATAGACATAGACGGCCGCTGTGCCTGACCGCCCCCGCCCGCGAGCGAGTGGCGACGACCGCAGGTGCCGGCATGTCTCGACTTAGCGTGACCGTTACAAGGTGGACCCTAGGTGGCCCGACCGGATACTCGGTGCGGTCTTTCCGCTGTTCTGCTGCCTACATTCGCGGAAATGAACTACTTATCAGGCGTGTACTCTGCCAAGTCCTTCCGCGCCTCTAGAGCCTCCACCGGTCCACCGCCGTCCCGCCGGGCTCCTCCCTCCCGCAGCGACCCGCGCGGCTTCAGCGCCTCCGCCTCCGCCCCGCGGCCGGGTCCGGGCCCCGGCCCCGGCCCCGGCCGCTCCGCACGTCGACACAGCCCCCGCCCCGGTTCCCGACCCGAGTACGGATCCCTGGGGGGCGGCGCAGGGCCTGCTGGACTGGGCAGCAGGTCCCCCAGCCACGGTCCCGGGCCGGGGCTGCCCCTGGAGCCCACGACCCATGGGTCGCCGCTGCCGCGACCCGACCACCTGGCACCCGGGGCGATGCCGGACCCGGTCAACATCGCCGCTGACCACCAGGTCGGTCGGAGGGGGGGGGGGAAGCAGCGGCAGGGCCGAGGGGGGTGGCAGGGCGGTAGGGCGATGACGAGCTTCCCGGCGCGATTGAAACCGAGGGGGGTGGGGGCGGGGGGAGAAGCCAGGGTGGGGTTCTTCGGCAAGTGCGCTAGTGCGGTGTGACCAGCACTGCTCGAGAGCGCACTGCTTCTGAGGCCCTTTTGACAGACGGTTGGAACTGCCTGCATGGAGGTTCAGCTGTGTGTAGGTGATCTGGTACCGTCATGGGTGCTTCGACCCCCCCGGGTCTGGACCAGTATTTGCGGCCTGGGGCCTGCACGGCGGATCGGTGTGTTCTGGACGAGAAAGTCCGACCGGACTGTGTGGCGGTATGCGCGGTATGCCCTGTGACGGGCGTGTGCGGCCGTGTGTTGTCTGCCTCCTCTCCCCTCCCCTCGCCTTCCCTCTCCTCCAGGGCGACCCGCGGGACGTAATCCAGCGGCTCCTCCAGCAGACTGCGCCCGGGCTCCTGGGCCCCCCGCCCTGGGGCTCCGACACGGTGGACAACGAGGAGCTGCGGCAGCACCGGGAGCAGACCCACCCGCTGGCCGCCGTACTCGACGCAAGGTGGGAAACGCGTGAGGGGGGAAGAGAGGGGAGAGGAGAACCGCCGCCGCAGCAGCCGTGGCAGTACTCCCAGCCACGCGGAAGGGTTTCGGAGCCCTGCTCAGGTGGCAGCGAGGAGGACTGGGTGGGTGGGTGGGGGCACAGCTGCGGCAGTGCAGCTGTGGAAGGGCGACAAGGGGCGGTGTGGCGCAGGGGGTGGTGGTGGTGGTGCCGTTTTGGAGTTCGTTCAGAACCGCCGTCGGGTTTGCGAGTCCTTCCCAGGCCAGGTCGATTGGTCCTCGGCTGCACCCATCAGCGCATTGATGGCCCCCGCCCGTGGATGACGCACCCGCATTGGGCGACCCAACCCAACCCAAGTACCCAACCCAACCCAAGTATTCCAACCTCACCTCTAGACAGTATCGTAAATCTTCAGCGGTGGTTTGGGTGTCCTTCAGGGCAGGGCTGCTCAGCAGCAGCCCCCCACGGCACGGTGTGTTTAGAATTGCAGCCCGCCCGCCCGCACGGCACGGTGTGTGCACCTGGCACCGGGTTCCTCCTGAACCGCGCCCCGGCTCCGGAACTCCCCCACCCCCACCCACACAAACGCACCCGCGCACGCGCGAGCGGCCCCCATTGCGGCGCAGCGGACCGCCCCCCACGGAGCAGCTGCGCCGCCTGTCGGCAACCGAGCTTTCGGCCGTGGCCGTGGCGGTGATGCCGTCGCTGCCGCCCGGCCGCGTGGCGCAGCTGGCGGTGGCGCTGGCGCGACTGGGCCACTTCGACATGCAGTACAAGGCCGCGCTGGTGGAGCACGTCGTGGGCCGCATGTACCAGGTACCCTACCTGGCGATCTGCCGTATTCCGTACCTCCGTAGTTAGCTCCTTACCTCCGTACTGTAAACCCAGGCAGTGGGAAAACACGCTGCGGCGTTTGGGGCTGCTCGGCGCTTGTCCTAGCTTCCTCTTCCTCCGAGATTCGGGATCTGGCGCACAATCGTGTGCCCGGGAATCATGCCCCGGGGACATCCTCCCACGGCGTGACACCCTCACGACGTCATGCCCCGCCGTTTAACAGCTGTGATACCATCACGAGCATCGCTTTCCTGCGGCTGTGTTTGAACCTTCGTCCCGACACGGTGCACTCCGGTGCGTCACTGTACGACACTGTACGTCACTGTACCGCAGTTTACGCCGCCGCAGCTGTCGGATGTGGCCTGGGCGGTGGCCGCCTGCGGCTACTACGACCTGCCCTTCCTGGAGGCATTGGCGGGTGGGTGCCGCTAGCTGCGGGGGCTACCGTGGCATCTGCTTTTTAGTTTGTTAGCCTTTGCCCTAGTTACCCTAATGTCGTTTCGACTTGACTGCCCTCGCAGGTCGGCTGCGGGAGACCGCCTCTCAGTGGGACGCCCGCAGCCTGGCCAAGGTGCTGTGGGCCTTTGGGCGCTTCCACTACGTGGGGAGGGAGCCCTCCGTGGGGGCGGAGGCGTTGGAGGCGATGGTGGAGAAGCTGCAGGTACAGTAATCTGGGGGGCTGCTGGCCGGGCCGCTGGCCGGGCTGGCCAAGCTGGGTCACTTTCTACGATCCTCCTGTCACTGAATGCTATTTATTTCTCGAGCCGTCGAGTTCTTTTCTATGCCCCGGCTATAGCCGTCCATCCAGTTGGTAGTCGAAGGTCGGTCGGGCGCCAGTCGATGTGACACTGCACTGTACGGCATCGGTGTGACCGTCCGTGCGTCATGGCAGCGGTGGGCACGAGACCGCCGACGAGCAAGCACGTTGCCAGCTTTTGCCAAGCATTGCGTCGCCACATGCCGTACATGTACGCTGCCGTACAGGATGAGATGGACGGCTCGACGATGGCCGAGGTGGTCTTCGCCGCCGGGCAGCTGTGCGGCAGCGGCGCCGACGACTGGCAGTTCGACACGCTGCAGGGCCTGGTGACGGACTTCGCGCTCTTCAATATGGAGGTGAGTCGGAGAGCCGCGGGCGGCGGGCCGGCGGCTGTACGGTATATTCGCGACCCGCGGGCCGTTCGTTGTTGACGTACACTGCAACATACGGTAAAAACCGCTTTGATCCATCCGGAAGTCGCATGGCAAGCTGGTTGCCGATGTATGACCCGCGGGTCCCGCTGCAACATTAATTAAGTACACGACAAGCTGTCAGAGCGATTGATCCTAGCGTCAAAAGACCCGTCCGGACCGGACGCCGCCAAAAGAGAGGAAACACTATTTCGTGCCGTGCAGCCTCGATAAATATGACCGTGCGGGCGTGCGTTTGGCTGTGTCTGTATTATCCAACCAAGCCCGGGTCCCACACCCCCGCACACCCCCACACACCCGCCCACCCGCCCTCAGGCGTTCGGCCCCGAGGCCCTTGGGAAACTGGCCTCCGGCCTCACCGAAATCAGCTCCGCGGGGGTGGAGCAGGGGCTGTGCGACGCGGTGGCTCACAGGGCGGCGCAGCTGGCCCATCGGCTCGAGCCCGAGGACATCTGCAGGTGGGGGGCCTTTAGTAGCAGTGGCCGTACGGTGGATGCCGTACTGTGCCGTACCCTGCGAGTGTCGTTCCTGCCGCGTGAGCCCAGCCGATCGCTGCAGTGGTCCGTCCGAAGTCAAGGTAGGTCCGCCATCTTGCGTCGATGGTTGGTGGCTAGTGTCTGTTCGTTGGACCGAAACCTACACCAGTCACCATCGCACCGAGCGATGACGAACCGGCACCGACCAACCCACACACGCACGACGCTTCTCATTAAACACGCACGACGCACCCGCTCGCCTCCGACCCCCCGGGCCCCGTGCGCGTGCGCACGCGCGCGCACCGCCGTGTGCCGCCATGCCTGCCGTCGCCCTCTAGAGTCATGGAGCTGCTGCAGGCGCATGGCAAGGTGGACTGGGACGCGCTGGAGGCCCTGGCGGTGCGCGCGGTGGAGCTGTCCCGGCCGCCCGCGGAGCGGCTCGACGTCCAGCAGGCGGCGGCGCTGGTGGCGGGTTTCAACGTGCTGGGCCACGTCAGCGAGTCGGTGCTGGCGCTGGCGGCGAAGACGTCGGAGGTCATGAGCACACCCGCCGGGGACTTCGCGGGCTAGGGCTTCTGTTGGTGACGGCCCCGGCGGCCCACTGTGTGTGTTTAGAATTGCAACCCGCCCGCGCGCCCGATCCCAGGTGGCAATATACTTACCATAGAACCACTGTGTGTGTGTGTGTGCTTAGTAAAAGAACTAACGTGCCCGCTGCGTGTGCTGTGTGACCATGATGATGAAGAAACCCGCCCTCCGTGGTGTATCCGGTGCAGCAGCTGCCGCCTCCCGTGTGGTGAAGTTGATAGGGAGCGGGGACGTAGGGGAATAAGGCGAGCGAGGGAAGGGAGAAGACGCCTGGGGGCGGCCCGAGCCGTGGCAGGGGTCCCCGGAGGCTGCCTACTCAGGGCAGAGGTGGTGGAGATGATGGTGCGTTTTTGTTGAGTCGGCGCGTGCTGCTGATTGTACGGCGGGTCTGCTGCGGGCGCGTCAAGACTTGCTGGCTGAGCGGCGAATGGCGGGGCGGAGGTTACAGTGGACCCCAATCAAGGGATCCCCAGAGTCCGATCAAACTCTCAGGGAAGTGCTCTGAGGTCCGCTGAGCTGGTGGGGGCCCCTGTGGAAGCCTGGCACGACTCCCGCGCACGGCATCGCTCGCGACATGATCCCTTACAACCCGACCCCTCGATCGATAAGGACGGCGGCGGGCGCGCCACGAGGCGGCCCCGAAACAGCCGCCGGTGGTTGCGGATTTGTGAAGCGTGAGCGGATTGCTTGCCAGGACGAACTGGGGACCCTATCGAGACGCAATCCAGTGCTCGTCATCTTGCTTGAAGGCACACTACTCTTTGCGACATTGTGCCGTCACGCGCCATCCGGGCAGTTCGTTGTCGAGGTCAAAGAACAAGAGCTGGCCAGGCGAGGCATCTAACCCGGCAAGGCACGCACGTACGGGGGGACGCGCGAACCGCGGAGCCAACCTCCACAGATAGACGAGCTGCATCCACCAATCGCGACGCACGACCCGCTTCGCGCCGTAAGGTACACACCAGGGGTACCTTGAACATCAATGTTACGTTACAGCAGTGGAACCCCCGCCGCGGGTCATCGGTGACATCCTTAGCCTCCTCACCACACGCTGCTCGAACGGATCCGCGCCACCGGATACCGCTCCATAAGCCCAAGCACACCCAGGGCAAGAGCTGCCATACACTCTCGATATATGACCATGCAGAAAGCGCGTGGGTTCGGGTGAGGTTTGCGGGACACAGCGGACAGCGTCGAAGGCAAAATCCAAGCACGGTCACATTATGTGCTCTGCTAGCTGCGTAGATTGCAGATAGGACTGCACTACACGTGAAGCGATTATTTGCATGATTGGGACAGTCTTCTGTTCCCGTACAACCGGCTGAGACCGACCCACGGGACTGTGCCACGGGACCAACCAAATATTGGCATGAAGAACTCCAAATTGCCCGGTGTGACGTATGTTACAGGTCCCTTTGGGGTCCGCTGTAACATTCATTCATTCATTCAGGACATGAGCAAGTGGGCACCTTCGATGTTCTGGGACGGTGCGCTTCTGTGACGGTGAAAACCCTCAGCCTCCCTCAGTGATTTGAACCACAATTGAAGTTCAACGGGCGGGTTTCTCATGAAGGAATGATAACAGTGCAATCCCAACGATAAGCGTGAAAGGGCGCTCCTTCGGCTGGCCACAGAAAAAAACGCCCGCCCTGCTGTAACGCTCGACTGCCAGCCACCAATCACAGCGAACAGCAGACAGCACCGACCTCCATCTGCAGCGCGCCTCCGGCCCGAACAAACAGCAAATATGTACCATAGCACATCGGACATCGCTCTCGGGGATTGCAGTCCAAGCTCCTCCTCCTCCACCTCACCAAGGGCGACCGGCTGTTGGTCCGACCTCTTGCCCGATCTGCAGCGGCGTGTGGCTCAGCACCTGTCCAGCAACGACGTGGCCTGCACCTTGAAGCTGCTCAACAAGGCCGCCGCGGAGCTCTTCCGCGACGCGGCCCGTGTCCGGCTGTCCGAGCCGGTGCCGCGCCACGCCTTCGTCCGTCGCTGGGCCAGCCCGGCGGCCTATCGCAGCCTCACCGTGTTCGCCCGGCGGCAGCTCCAGGCGCTGACTGCGGCGAGCGGCGAGCTGGGTAACCTCCAGGTCGCCGCCGCCGCCGCGGGCTGCCCCCCGGACGCTTCAGCCCTCACAGGCGCGGCGGCTGGGGGCCACCTGTCGGTGTGCGAGTGGCTGGTGGAGGAGTCCTTCCTTGGCTATGATGAGTGCGGCTGGTACGGTGCGGTGGAGGCAGCCGCCGGTAACGGACACATCGCCCTGGTGCGCTGGCTGCTCAGCCGCTGGCCGGAAGCGAACCATGATCCGGCCTGGCTCGGGGCGGCGCGCGCGGGTCGCCGGGATGTGTGCGAGGCGCTGCGGGCGGATGGCTGTACGAGTCCTGAGGCGGCGCAGTGCGCTGTGTGCGGCGCCGCAAAAGGGGGCCACCTGGACCTGGTGCTGTGGCTGCTGCCGTACGTGCCTGTCGAGGAAGCAGTCTACTTCAAGTTTGAATTGCTGGAGTGCGCGGCCTACGGTTGCGACCTGGCAGGGTTGCAGCAAGTGTACGACACCCTCCTCGCATCAGGACGGCAGGATGGCTGGCGGCCAATGCAAGCAAGCTGCGAACTCCTCGAAGCCGCCCTGACAAGCCCCACCCGCGACTGGCTCGCCAAAGTGGACTGGCTGCGGGCGCACGGCTGCGGTTTGAACCGCCGAACTGCCCGCGAGTTAGGTTTCATGCTTCCACAAGCACTGAACCCAAGCGACCGCCTCGAGCGCGCCCAGCTGTACATGCAGTTGCTGCCGGAGGGTGTGCGTTCTCTAGGCATCTGTAACATCTTACGGAATGCGTTGCACCTCGGCGCACCTGAACTGGCTGACTTCTTCGCCGAGCAGTGGCCGCACGCGCAGCTGGCAGGCCTGGTCAATGCTACGTCGAGCCACGGTACCTTGGCATTTACCATAGCGCCTGGGCACCTGGTTGAATGCGCAATCAAGACCCCAGCCCAGGCGGTGGTCGCGATACGGCTGGCGGCTCGAGGGGCTCCCATGTGGCGGATCACCGTCGAGGCCGCCATTCGCGCCGGCAGCATGCAGGTGCTGCAGTGGATGGCCGCCGGCGGGGCAGAGGCAGCTGGCCAGGAGGCTGGAGGCGCAGTGGCGGCGGCGGCGGCGGCGGCGGTGGCGGTGGCGGAGCCGGAGGGGCTGGCGGGGGCAGGGCCTGAGGTCGGGGCGGCGGCTGCGGCGGCGCTACGGGAGGCGCTGCTGGAGGGCCCGAGTGCTGACCTCGCCAGTGCCGCGGCCGAGACTGGCAACCTGGAGGTGATGCAGTGGCTGCGGGCGCACGGATGCGCTTGGAGCCATCTTGCCACCATTGGCGCGGCGCAGTCGGGCAACGTCGCGCTCCTTGAGTGGATGGTGGAGCGAGGCTGCCCGCTGCCGGTGAGTGGACAGGTCCATGACACATGAGGTTCACGAGGACAGCAAGCCTCTCTTAAGTTAGTGGCGTGTCGGTCGAGTTTTGTTTCCTAGGTGGCAACGACCTGTGTTGCTGACCCGTGGGTCGGCCGACCCCGTGGGTCAGCGAGCGAGTGCCGTCGTACCATGTCCGGATCGTACGCCAATCGTAGTGTTGCCGAATCCAAATTTACACGAATCAGCATCAGCCTAGGCACCTCATCTTCCCACTTGTTGGAACCAACCCACAGAAGACGAGTGCCTGCTACATGAACGCCATCGCCAACCAGGACATGGCGGTGCTGCGGTGCCTGCGGCGGCTGCGTGCGCCCTGGGGCCGCAAGGAACAGCACATACTTGCGCAGGCTGTGAGAAAAGGCTGCCGGGTGGAGCTACTGGCCTGGCTGCTGGAGGAGGGCTGCGAGGTGGATTGGGAGGAGGCCCGGCGGGCAGCTGCGCGGCGTCAGGGTGCCGCAGCAGAGGCAGTTCGGGCCTTTATTGGTCGGTGGGCAACCTAACATACGGACGGACGGACGGACGGACGGTACATACATACGGTACGTACATACCTGCATGTGTACGTGTATGTATAGGATGCCGCAACATCAGTCGTCAACGGGTTGAGGATTTCCACCGCCTGGCGGCGGAGGAGCCAAGCAGCTGGTTGTACCGTATGCGTATGCGTATGCACAGCGGCCAGAGGGGCCATCAGACGGGGACCGAAGGGCGCGTTTGTGTGGAGTTAGCGCGGGATGGCTGTGTAGGGCTGTACTGCTGCATAGCCTATGCACGTATGCACGACACTGACTTTCCCAAGACCGTGCGGGGTGCGTAACGGCCGCGCGGCAAAGGGTGAGAACCGGCGCCCCGGCGACCAACCGGGTGCATGCAGATGTGGACGGGCTGAACCGCTGTTGGATGCGTCTGTTCACATTGATGTCACCACGACGTCCGCGAAGTAAGGCCCTCCATGGTCCTGAGGGAGGCAGTGAGGGAGGGAGCAAGAGCCACCCCAGCAGTCTCACCAGGCAAGATGGCTCATGAGTGATGGCCTAGTCGTCCGCATACTCGTTTGTATACAACCCGTGCCGCCGTTAATTTTGGTGTCCAATACCGTACGTGGCGCGGTGCGCGATAGGTAGGTAGTCCAGCGCGGAGCTGGAAGGTTGGTCCGTCTGCGTATATATAGTGGCTGATGGTTGCTCTATTTGTGTGGGGTGCTCGTCCGTCGTCCCCTCCTCCATTACGGTTAGTTCCTATTGCCTGACCCCTGACCCCTGACGGTGGAATCTTGGGGCAGTTGGGCCCTGCTGCAGACTGCAGCGGCGGCAGGGGACCGCACCGCGCTATAACCCAGGATCAATGTTTTGCACTCGGACCCTGATGTATGGATTGCACGGCGCGTGCTCAGCAAGAGACGATGATGCGCAGCTGCGTGCACGGCCTGGCCTGGCCTTTTAGTGTGTGACAGAAAGGCATGATTTCGTACGTCTGTACACGGCCGGGCATGGAGCCAGGTAGCGGTTGAGTTGGAGGGTTGAGTTGGACGTGCAGCTGTGGCTGGGGGAAGAGGGCCGGAACCCGGAGCAGCAACGGCAGCGGCAGCTGCACTGCGGGCGGTGCTGAACTCTACTGCTGAACTCTACCCTTAAGAGCGTTGCAGCTGCGACTGGCCACCTCCAAGGGATGCAGTGGCGGCAGGCGCACGGATGCGTGTGGAATGGCCGGGCGTCTCACTCACCACTCGGACGACATCACGGGAAAGGTGGGGCGAGGCCGGCCGCTGCACCATCGGTCACGCTGCATACCGACAAGGACCCTCTGCTGCAGCGCCGCCGTCCACACGACGCCCCCGGAATCCGACTTTCCGAGCCATGTGTGGCTGCTGGGAGGTCCGCGCCACCCAGACGGGCGGGCACACACACCGGCACATGTTGTCGCCGCTTGTACGACTCGGTTCCGGGCGTCCATCCGGACGCGGATCGGATCGTATCAGCAGCCCCTTGAAGGGATACGAGTTCAACCTCGGAGAGCGGAGCGGTGAGCAACAGCTTCAGCAGCTACGGTAGCTCTTAAAACTCGTGCCGTTGGCGCAAGCACAGCGACAAAGCCGACCCTGGGACCAACCCTAGCACCGCGCCAGACCGAACGCCGCACTGCAGCCACACACACACCTGCCGCCGCCGCCGCCGCCGCCGCCGCCGCCGCCGCCGCCGCCGCCGCCGCCGCCGCCGCCGCTGTCACTGCCGCCGCTGTCACTGCCGCCGCCAGATCCGCGACAACAGTAACGCACGGGCAGCAGTAGTGCACGTCCCCTGTGGCGCGAGGAGCTGCCCGGCTCCGGAACCCCCATCGAGGCTCCGGATCGGAACGAACCCGCATCCCTGCAACAAACAAACCACAGAACTTCCTGCGCATGCACATGCATGTCGACGTATGTGCATCCCGCCTCCCTGCCTGCCTGCCCTCCTCGGCTGCCTGCCTGCCCCTGACCCATATGACGTCTCTCTCCCTTGTAACGGCTCGTCACGGCCCTGGCCGGCGAGCAAGATCAGCGAGCGCGCGGCGGCGCACTGGTTCCGGAGCTTTGCCCGTGTCCACTGTCCGGTAGGTGCGGCCGCCGTGTCGCAGGTACAGCCACAGTCATTTAGTCAGTCGGTCAGTCCACGTCTCCATCCAAACCCAGTAACCCGCATGTACGACCACAGGCTACACACGGTCAACAGCTGCTGCCGTACGACAGCTGTGCTAGTACGAACACGCATCCCGTCCTGGAAGGAAACCAGCGGGAAGCAATCGGGGATCGGGGAATCCGGCAGACGTGACAGGCTGACAGCGGACTCACGACCGGAGCCGCCTGGGCAGGGTGTGCTGTGCTACGTGTGCCCCGGTGGACGTCAGCGACACACACAGGAATGCAGCTCGTTGTCTCAAAACACATGACACACAGGCAGAGGGGGGACTGTGGGCAGCAGCAGGTCCGGACAGGACCTGACCTGCTCAACGCAAGGAACCCGAACGCCTGGCTGGAACCCCGAACAAATTCTCAATTTTTAATTCAAAATGTGTTTAAACTCTGATGGCGGGCGCCTGTTTCGGCAGCCTCACAGCCGCCCATCGGCTTGAAACAACCCTTCAGGGGTATTTCGCAATCCTCGAGGGCGGGGCTCCTCCGGCGCTCCCGCCCTGGGTGTGCAGTACGGGCAAAGCACCCCCGCGGTCCCGCGCGCGCGCGCATATGGTTTGCCGCCCTTCTCTCCCTCCCCAGGCAGAAAGAAAAGCTCCTCCCGACCTTGATTTCCGTCAGGGCACCTTTCCGTCGCTGCGCTCGGCCCCAGAGACCGGCCCCTCAGACCCGGTGTATGCACGGATGGTCATGCTTCCACAAGTGTGTCTCTGGGACCCCCCGCCGCACCATGTTGCCTATCATGCTGCTCACCATGCAAACCATGCCTGCATCAGTTCCCTCCCCATCACAGAAACAAACGGCAAACAAGCAACAACGACAGACAGCGGCGCCCAAACCACGAGGTTGTTTGCAAACCTGCAGCACACACTGCAGCACACACTGCGTTCTGAGGCCCAACCCGCAGGTCAAAGCGCCCAACCCGCAGTGCCCGAAACTCCGGCGGGGGAGGGGGTGTAGTTGGAGGCCCCGGCCGCCCGGAAGGGGCAACCCAAACGCCAAACCAGTCACCGAACTAGACTATTTAGGAAACCGCGAGGTCACGGCCTCGACCGGTGGAGAGCCCAGTCCTCCTCCCAGGGCGCAAGTGCTGACACACCCTCTCGTCCAGGGGCCGTACACAGGTTAATCCCGTGTGTCGGCTGCTCCGAGACCACATATCCTTCAGTCAGTCGTACCACCGGTCGTCCGCGCCAAAGCATCCTCCCATCCGCTGCCGCAACCTACGCCGTCATCAGGCCCTCAGAAGCCGCTCCTGCGACTGGTGACGGAGCCCTGCCGAGATGCCGCCAGCGGCTGCGGCTGCTGGCTGCTGGCCGCCGCCGCCGAAGAGGCTCGTGACGGCACCCGAGTGGATGGGGCTGAACCCTCGGTGACGGAGGTGCTCCGGCTTCGGCCGCTGACGACGCTGCGGTCACCACCGACGCCACTGCCGTCGCCGCCGTTGCCGCTGCCGCCTCCGCTGCTGCTGCTGCTGCTGCTGCTTTCGTGGCTGCTGCTGCTGCTGCTGCTCCTGCTCGAAGAGGAGGAGGACGCGGAGGGGCTGCGCGGCGGCGCGTCTTCGCCGTCCTGAGAGCCAGCCGCCCGCGCCTCCTGTGGCGAGGAGGTAGGGCAGCGCGCGCGCGCGTGGGATCTGTGAGATCTGTGACAGATCTGTGAGGTCTGTGAGATCTGTAAAATCTGGCACAACTTTGTGGTGCAGGTGATTGACCACTGCGACTCAAAGTCGAGGATACTTGCAGCGCGCCTCAAGCGAGCAGGAGCAGGAGCAGGAGCAGGAGCAGGAGCAGGAGCAGGAGCAGGATCAGGATCAGGATCAGGATCAGGATCAGGAGCAGGAGCAGGATCAGGATCAGGATCAGGATCAGGATCAGGATCAGGATCAGGATCAGGATCAGGATCAGGATCAGGAGCAGGAGCAGGAGCAGGAGCAGGAGCAGGAGCAGCAGGAGCAGGAGCAGGAGCAGGAGCAGGAGCAGGAGCAGGAGCAGGAGGCTGAATCCCTAGGGCATAGCAGGTGGACGAGGCCCTCGGACAAACGGCTGCCCGCAGCGCCCCGCTCCCCTCTCGGTACCGCCGCCAAGAAAGTTCAGTGCCCCTCGGATGGCTCCCTCCCTCAGAGCCCCGGACAGCCTGGTACAGCCTCGTACAGCCCCGTACATGGGCGTCTCAGCACACAGCACCGCCCCGTCCCCTCACCTCAACATCCGGCATGTACGGTCCTGGAGGCGGCGGAAGGTTAGGATGATCGAACGAGATACTGCCGTGGCCGCGGCTGTGCTCACCGTTGTCCGCTTTCCCGGTCTGGGACGCAGACATTGTGCTCTGGGATGACTGGGTGCGCGCCACACTGGCTGGGCCGCCGCTCCGAGAGCCTACCTCGGACGCCGGTGCGCTTCCCGCAGGGCCACCGCGAACTGACCCCGCAGGTGTCGACCTGTTGCTGCGCGCGCTTGGCGTTGCAGCTGGCGGCGTGGTTTTGTGGGTGGTGCCGGTGCGGGTGCTGCCGGCGTCGCTGCCGGCTGCCGGCGGCGGCGCCCCAGAAAAGCCGCCGAAGCCAGAGGCCGGCGGCGTGGTTTTGTGGGTGGTGCCGGTGCGGGTGCTGCCGGCGTCGCTGCCTGCTGCCGGCGGCGGCGCCCCGCCATAGCCGCCGAAGCCAGAGGCCGGCGGCGTGGTTTTGTGGGTGGTGCCGGTGCGGGTGCTGCCGGCGTCGCTGCCTGCTGCCGGCGGCGGCGCCCCAGCAAAGCCGCCGAAGCCAGCGGCCGGTGGCGTGGTTTTGTGGGTGGTGCCGGTGCGGGTGCTGCCGGCGTCGCTGCCGGCTGCCGGCGGCGGCGCCCCGCCATAGCCGCCGAAGCCAGAGGCCGGCGGCGTGGTTTTATGGGTGGTGCCGGTGCGGGTGCTGCCGGCGTCGCTGCCTGCTGCCGGCGGCGGCGCCCCGCCATAGCCGCCGAAGCCAGAGGCCGGCGGCGTGGTTTTGTGGGTGGTGCCGGTGCGGGTGCTGCCGGCGTCGCTGCCTGCTGCCGGCGGCGGCGCCCCGCCATAGCCGCCGAAGCCAGAGGCCGGCGGCGTGTTTTTATGGGTGGTGCCGGTGCGGGTGCTGCCGGCGTCGCTGCCTGCTACCGGCGGCGGCACCCCGGCCATGGTACCCAACGTCGACCCCGGGGGCGTTGCCTTCGGCGCATATCCGCTGCGGAGGCTGCCAGCGTCACTGGCTGGTGGCGTGGGCTTCGGCGGCGGCTTGGCGCTGGCGGCGACGCCGCCCTGGCTGCCCGGTGGTGCAACACCCACAACGGACGCCGCCGGCGTGGCCTTGGCGCTTGCCGCGGGTTTGTTGCTGCCCACACGGCTCGCGGCCACCACCGATCCCGCCGGTGTGGCCTTGGCTCCGGGCTTGACGCTGCCCGGGATGCTGGGTGCCGCGCCGCCGCCCAGAACTGAGGCCGCCGGCGTGGCGCTTTTGGGTGTGATCGCGGCTACAGCCGCCGCAGCGGCGGCATAGTCGCTCGGCGTGGGGCTGGCGGCCGCGCTGGCTTGCTTGGGGGATGCAGGGATGGAGGCCTTGCTTGACGCGACACTCACGGGCTTCTCTCCCACCTTCATTCAGTTACAAAAGATGGCGAACCGACTTAGGCGTACGGCATATGTACAAGCACTCCAGTCAACATTTCCACGGTGAGGCGCGGTTTGTTACGAGATTCTGAAATCTATTCAGCAGTCTGAGGCGTGATGGACGCCGAAGCGGAGGATGGGATGTATCTAATGTCATGCGTAAATGCTACTCATGAACTGCAGCATCGCCCGCAGAGCAAACTCTGCGTGCAGCCATGCGACCGTCAAAGCGTAAACGAGCTAAAAAAATCAATCAACCCGCGATGAGTAAGCCGCAGGACAAAAGGCAATATATCTGAGTTGCCAGCACAACGGAAATATATATGACTAGGTCAAAAAATAAGGATCGGTACAGAACGGAGGGTGTTCTGCTTTTGACGACGACTTGCACTACTTCACCCAGTCGACCACCGGAACCAAGTCAACGGCATATCACGAAGCGCGCGCGGCCCCGAGATCTCCGCCGTCAAACGCCACACCACACCAAAAATCTGCGCCTGGCAGAACGGCCGGGGCGCATGCCGGCATCCATCCAATACGAATTTGGACGCAGGCGGCAGGCCCCCGACATAGTGCGCCCGCGATGGACGTTCAATAAACGCACGTGCCTGGGGTGGGCTCAAAGACGCGCCCTTCAACCGGCTTCCACCTCCCCCGCCGCATTTCGCGCATTACGCCGTTGCTTCTGCCCTCGGACACGGCCATCAGTCCCAGCCAAAAAACAGCAGCACGAGGAGCAGCCGCAGCCCGCAGCTGTCTCAGCAGATAGAGGCAGCTCTAGCCGGTTCTAGCCGGTTCCCGTTCCGGGCATCAGGCTCTTCTGGAACCCGAGCCTTCACGCGACGATGATCCCTGGCGGCTCACCTCCGAGGCCAGCTTACGGCCCAGCACTGAAGGTGGTATGGTATTGTCGGACTTCACAGTCACCTCACTGCTCTCAGCAGCGAGCGCCTCGTCGCCATCGGGTGGCGTCGGCGTGGCTGGCACTGGTTCCGGAGCGGCTGCGGGGGCAGCTGGTGGCGTCTCGACCTGCGGCGACGTACGTACGGCAGCCGTGCACAGCACCACGTGTCAGAAGTGCTGCTGCGTTCACGCAGTGCATCGAAGGGGACAGAAAACAAGGTAAGACCGCACTGCCTCCACGAGAGATTGTGGTGCAAGAGGGTTAGGTATCACAATGCTGTACATGCGCCGTACAGGAGTGCCGTACTGAGACATATGTGCGAAGGTAAGGTAACGCGAGTCACCTTGGCGGGCTCCGGAAGCGTCTCCAGGATGCGGACCGCCGCGGCCACTTGCCGGCCCTTGTACGACACGGTAACGGTCGCAACCGACGGGCCGATGATGTCCGAGTCGTTGGGGCCGGGTGGCTAGGGGGGCACAGCGACGCGCCGGGAGGATGGGGCAGAGGGCAAAGCACATGCCGTTAACAAACAAAAAACGTCCGCCAAAGCCGTACCCGCACAAACAGGCGACCGAGGTGAGAACTATCGCACACAATCGCACATTTCCCCCAATGGTGACGCCCTGCCACCTGCCGCACGTCCCGACTTATGTACTGATCCTGGTGCTTGAAAAGAGCCCTCGCGCTGATCGCAATTGCTTGGCCCCATGCGGTGCCACCCATTCACTGTGCGTTCCGCTCGCGTTGGCCGCGTCCCGACTCCGTCCCCTCACTCTGTTCGTGTGCCAACCAACCCATCTATCCCACACCTTCACTCCCTCGCAGCTAAGTTGAGTGTGTACTCCAAACCAACACGCCCTCACCCTCACCCTCACCCTCCGTCGGCCCTACCGGCTTGCGTTTGAACATCTGCAGCAGGTCCCGAACTGCTGCCCGCAGCTCGTCCTTAGTCTTGCACTCCTTGAGCTTCTTGGAGAACTCCTTGTTCTCGGCCGTCAGCGAACCGGTGTTGTCCAGCCGGTCAAACAGCTTGCAGGCCAGCATCTGAACCGACAAAGTAGGTGGTCGACGGAAGACATGCGAGGGGTTCTCAGGGCCATATGCTTGGGGGCTTTTGACATGGGGGATGTGGAGCTGCTTGATGCCGCGCGACCCATCCCTGGAGATCATCTGCCGGGTCGCTGACTACTAAGGCGATCGCTGCCAACTAATCCTCCGCACCAAACCCCAGACCTCCGCGGCTCCGCCGCGTCTGCGCACGAGCCAACAAACACCTCGTCTCTCTGCATGCCCTCTCCGCGCCACGCCGCGCATCCTCCACCCGCCCCTCAGAACACCGGTTGGCTCGTCGTGCACCGAGTCGGCCCCAGCCCACCAGTACGCCCCGTCGTGCTCCTTTCTGGACTGCTCCCAGGACCCCATCCCAAGGCCCCGAACCCCCCAGCAGCACCCTCCCAAAGCCCCGGATGACCCCTTGCACCGCCTCCATCCACAAGCCCTGCCCCGTCCGACGCGCACCCCACTGCCCACATGCCCACCGCCGTCCAACCCCACCCAGACCCCCAGAACCCAAGCTAGGCCCCCCCAGCCCGACCATCCATAGCAGGCTCCCCCCCCCGCCCGACCATGCGTCAGACCCCACCTTGAGCTCGTTGGTGGTGCAGCGCTGGATGGTGGCCACCACCTCCTCCACCACGTTCAACCGGGGGCAGTTGATGTACACCAGCCGTTGGACCACCTCCTGGTCCAGGGTGCGGCTCAACTTGGACAGCTGCTTGCACACCGTGGCGTAGTCGTACGCCGCGAGGGCCTCCCGCAAGGCATCGTCCTCGACGCGCAGGGCCTCCCAGAACCGTACCGACGCGCGGCGCAGGTCGTCGGGCTCGAACGCGACCATGCGCGCGGGTTTGTACTCCGCGGCCAGGGCCCGCAGCGTGCGCTTGCCGAGGTCGTGCTTTTGGAGCTCGTCCCAGAGGCTCTCCTGGGCGAGGCGGTGCAGGGCGCGGAGGGTCTCTGTGACCGCGTCCTCGAAGTACCGTACGGGCGTCAGCTCGTCCCGTCGGGCGGCCTGCAGGGAGATTCGCCGTACATCCCAGAGCGCCGTGTCCTCCATATCGAGGGTGGCGCCGCGGAAGTCCACGTCGTTCATGGTGACTGGGCGGGGTGGGGCGTGGGGTTGTGGGGGTGGGCGAGGGCAGGGAGACGGAGGGGTGCAAGGGGGCTGATGGTTTGGATTGTGTGTTGTATTTTATGAGGGTTGAGGAAATCGAGCTGACAAAGGGGGCGGGGGATAAGGTGAGGCTGTGGTGGGCGCGAGGCTGGGCGACCCATCGCACAAGAGCGAGAGAGCTGGGCGCATGCAAACAGCCGATGATCCGAACAGAGCCCGGAGCGTTGACGCGTCGCGAATTGCATCAAGTAAACAGGGCCGGGGACGTCGATGGCTCCATGCGTCCCCGATGTGTCAAAGGGCTACGCTATACTCCAACATCAATCAAGGCCAGCAGGGGCCAGCACGGGCCAGCGAACGGCTTGCTCGCGACCCTTGGGGTACTGGCCTCGTACATATCTTGCAGCGCCCTTGCCAGGCTTAAGTCGCGATGTGAAATTGCATGCCACTTCATTTCAAATCTGCTACAATTGCGAAACCAGCTCATAAACCACTATGTTCGAAGGAGGCAAAGTTAGAGCTCTGGGCATAACTAACGCTTGCAGGTGAAATCCCAATATATAAAAATATACGCAGGGATCGGATGCAACGCCAGGACGACCAGTGAGCCTATTGGGCGACATACAATCTGATGGCGGGCCACGACCTGGCTTCAGACTTGTTCGGTGAGCACTTACTTCCAAACAACCTACAATTGACGCCCTGCTAAATTGGATTAACACCACGGCGCCGTTTCCTGAAATCCCCTGTTCGTGAATGCACTAACTCAACCACCGCTTGCCAAGAACTACAAGCAGCCATGCTCACAGATGACTCCAGAACTCTCCATTGCACGGTTGAAAAACAGAGGATACTGCTGGAGCATACTGCTAACCCACGCATGGTCTTTAACGACGGCCGCACCCCAAAAGAACCGCACATAGGATTGGATTCCCAAAGCGCATGCTCACCACAGTTATTAAAGGCACAAGTAAGGACTGGATGTGAACAACCCGCAGCTCCTGCTGAACCTGTGCCTTGCGATGAGTCCTGCGGAAAGAAGTGATTGGGCGATAGTCAGACGCAAGGCGAATGATTTACTATGTATTCGAAGCGAGTTTCATGATGTTACAACAACAAGCTTACGGTGAGTTGTTACTTCGACACTGAACCCAAGGCAGAAATTTCGCAAATAAATTCGGCTAAGCACGTAAAGCCGACCTTGGAACTATATACGTCTGCGATGGAGACCGTGGTCAACTTAATCTAAGTAAGCACGAAGTTTTGCGGATGATGGCTGCCGTACGGCATGCCGGCCGAGAAAAGGACCATCAGCACTAAGACATACCGTCAGCACTCATTCCGTTAACATCAAAGGGCGTCATGTCGAAATGTTCGAAATCAAGCTACAATCGTTGTGTTGCTTCCAGCATGTATGCTACAAGTCCCGGTGCCGTCGGACAGATGAACCTTGTATACATTTACCCTCTGTGGGCGAAAGCACTTGCATATATGCCCGTTAAAAAATGGCATCGCGGTTGATTGCCGTGAATGGTTCTACTGATGTATGCCGCAGCGTGCTCCACGTGCAAGTCCTGGTCTTTGTGGAGCGCTCCATATGATTAAAAAATCACGGGACGCCTACATTATTTTGATCTTGTCATACCTCTTAACACCATCTCAATCCCTTTGCGGTTGAGGTTCACCTCCGTCGCGTGGCAAAGTACCGGCAACCCTATGTGCGCTGCGCAGTCCAGCCCCAACCCTATTTGCCGCTGGTGCGTCCATGCCTGTGGGATAAAAGACACGAATGAAACCCAAGGACGACCGCGCATCCGCATCCTCCGGCACCTTCGCCAAACAAGCACACAGCGTCAGGCCGACGACTCGCCAGCTCCGCTGGCCCCACCGTACATGACCCCCGACCCGTCCCCAATCGGAAGCCTCATGCCCGCAGTCAGCCGCCGCGCCACCTCGTCCGCCCCCCGCCCCCGCTGCTCCTCCTCCTCTTCGGACAGCGCCTCCTACAGAGCGCGGGGCGGCAGTAGCAGGAGCCGTAGCAAGGAAAGCGGTTTTAGTGTCTTCAGTGTCAGCAAGGCAGGCGGCCGCGTGTCATGTTGGGCCGGCGGCCGTGACCACCATGTTTGGTCCATACTTCATAGTAGTCGATAAGGAGCCCCGCGATCCCAACACGCTGATGTCGACGTGATGTAAATCGCAGGTCGTTTGGGAAGCAGCATGGGCCTGGGAGCAGTCATACGGCCTGACAGGGCGGCTCGGGCGGGTTCCTCGCAAAGGCACAATGGTTTTCGATTTCCGTAACTGACGCAAGCGCCCGATGCATAAGAACATTAGTAAGGGCTCCGGCGGTTCTCCTTCACACGGTCCGTTCACAGGCGCCGAGAGCTGCCGTGTCGGGGATTCTGATAAGCGCACCCGCCGTACCTGCAAATCCCGCCGTACATGCTCGTCGTAGAAGGGCGCCAGCTGCCGTACCTCACTCACCAGCGACGCCGCGCGCGCCGCGATGCGGCTGAGTCCCCCTGGAGCCGCCTGTACGGCCTGCTCGTCCTCCATCTCCGCCTCGATCTCCGCCACCAGTACCAGCAGCGACACGTAGCGCTGGTAGTCCGCGTCGAAGGCGTCCAGGAAGCCGGGGAGCGCGGGGGCGAGCTGTGTGAGGGAGGGCCGCGAGGGAGGGAGGTGCAGCGGTTCGGGATGCAAAACACGCACGACACGGTACGACAGCTGGGACAAACATGAAATCGTTAATCAGCGTTTCCCTCTGGATCGGAGGATATCGACCTTCAGATCACCATGGCTAGTGCCGATCTGCCGTGCCTAGGCACAACGCACAAGGCTGGTGGACATGGGGTATTGGGACCCGTCAACTCACCGACCCACCGACCCACCGACCCACCGACCCACCGACCCACCGACCCACCGACCCGACCAAACCGACCAACCCGACCGACCCACCGGGTCTGTCGCCAGTGACGACACCACATCTTCAGTAGGGGTGGTGGTCTCGAAGCCTGACAGCTGCCCCAGGGCGCGTTGGCGATCCTCCTGCACCGGGGCGACAGAGCGGGGGCCGGGAACGGGCGGGGCGGGACGCAACGTCAGTCCCCGGCGTCTAAGGGTTGCGCAAATCGGGTCCCAATCGGCAGAAGACAGTTTGGGTGCGGCCGCCCGAGCACCCACTCGAGCGCGAACACCGACCGTCCCCTCCGCTGGACATGTACACGACCAATGTACGAGTGCCGCGAGCGTGCGCCGCCTTGTTAGTTGTTACTCACCGGCTCAACGAGCGATGCGAGCTTGGGCCCTACGAACTTGGTGAACAGCTCCAACTGCTGGATGCGACCTACCAGCCTGTGTATGTTGAGCGAGGAAACCCGCCCGTAACGGAAAAAACAGAACAGGGCCCCAGGCATGAGAGTATAGGTCGTACATCATCACATTCCCTTCCACTCTCCAGGTTGTGATTCCCCAGTTCCCCAGTTCTGCAGCCGGGTTTCCGTGGCCGGTTGCAACACCCCGGATCGTGCCCGGGTTTGCGCAGCGCAATCCTTCAGCTCAATCCTCCCTCCCTCCACTCCACTCCCTTCCTTTCCGACTCGCCCGCCCTCCCTCCCCCGAAACGGTCTCAACTGGTGCTCGGGGGGCTGCGTCGCGGCGCCCGCGCCGCTGGGGTCAGTGGGTGCGGCGACCGAGCCGACCCATGGGTCAGTGGTTGGTGTAGACTCTAAGCCGCCCGGTGATGCGCCGCTCCGCTTTGGCAGCTGCCCACCCACGGACGCCGCCGCGGCCGCGGACGCCGCAGCAGCGGCGGCGGCGGCGACTGCGGCCGCCGAGGACTTCTTCAGCGCCGCCCGTGTGAGGCCCCGCCGACCCATGGGTCGCCCGGCGGGCGCGCACGTCCACCGGTCGAAGAGCCGCTCCCGCAGGTCTAGGATGTAGCAAGGTACCTACGTGGCAGTAGCAGTGGCAGTAGCAGTAACAGTAGCAGCAGTAGTAGCGGGGCTAAAGGTCGTGTTTGCTCAAGGGGCCGTGTTTGGGTCAAGGGGCCGTGCCCGTTCTCTAGGGTTTCGATCGACCAACAGCACCGGGGGCAGCTGCCAGGGTAGCTGACGAGGGCCTACTACAGTCGAACTACAGTCACCCAGCTGTAAACCCTTACGACCACCCCCACAACCGCAAACGCGTACATACAAACAGGACACGGGTCTGCTTATTCGCGGCTCAGCTTTTCTCCTTGATGATACAAACAGGCAGGCCTGGCGGGATTCCTCAAAGCACCCCCGCACCCGCACCAACGATGTCCGGTCACCGTGCGCTGCCACCCGTTTCACACCCCGCGGCTCAAGACTTGTAACATAAACCTTGGAATAAAATTGGAAGGAAACAAGCCGGCAACCCGCCACGGCCCTCCCCAGACGGGAGACAACCCCCCTGGGTGTGTCTGGGCTGTTTCTTTGCAACCCCACCCGGATCTCCCCCAGCCGGTGCGTGCCCACGTCCCCCGGCCGCAGCTCCCGCAGCAGCGCAAACAGCTGGTTGTTGTCGCCCTGCAGGCACAGACAAAAAAACAGGGACCGGGATGGGGAGCGCGACAGGGAGGGGACTCTTAAGGAAAAACACAGAGAGGGGGCCAAAAGGAGGAACAGGGAAGGGGAGGGTGGACGGCAAGGGGTCGGGCGGCTATCATCATGCGCATACGCACGGCGCAGTCACGCTGCTTGCAGATCCCCCGCATGCCACCTCATCACCGGCAAAGGACACAGAGAGGGGGTCCCAGCCTGTTGGCTCTTGCGAGGTTGCAGCGATTGGTGGTGAGCTTAAACAGCATCGTACCTCCAAGATATGTAGTACCGACTTGCCGTACAGAACGAGCAACCCCGTGACGGTGTCCCCCGGCGAGGTACCGTATTTTCGTATGAGCGGCTCCCAGAACCCTGCATAGTTGTGTACGGCACATGGGGGCCGGCGTGCAGAAGCTCAGTGGCCCCAATGGGCAAGCCCCAGAAGTCAACCGAGCGTTATGCCGTACAGCTGTACGGCGGTCTGCCCCGTGGAGCGGTTCCGCGGGCCCCCTGCTCCCGACAAACCGGTGCATCGTACAGGTCGTACATGTCCCCCATACCTAGACCCTGCCCCGCCCTAGGGACCCACTTCGATGCCACTCGGGGTCGAACCAGGGTGCTGCAGCAGCGCCGGGTTCCGGAGCCGGCTCCAAGGTGGCGCAGAGCACCACTCGACCCAGGTTGTTGCTCTGTGGACGCGGCGGGGGCCGCGGGGCAGGTAATGGCAGGGCGCCGGTAGCCCGGTGCCCCGGTGCCGGTACCGGCGCCGCGACGGCGGGCGCAGCGGTCAGTCATGCTTCGCCCCCCGGTAGACAAAGGAGGGGTAAGAGAAATTTAGTGGGCGAAGCAGGGAGAGGAGGATGACGGAGACGCCGTGGCTGCACACCCGCCTCTCATGCGGGGTCGGGCACGGACCCGCCCTTGCTCCCTCACCTTGCCTCCTCGGGGGCTCAGTTGATAGCTGGCAGCGATCTCCGGTGGCCGCTCGCCCTCGCCGGCATCGGCAGCGGCGACCGCGGTGGTGGTGGCGGCAGTGGTGGTGGCGGTGGTGGCGGCAGTGGTGGCGGTGGTGGCGGTGGGTCTCCCCACATCCGGGTGCTGGACCCCCTCCGCCGCCGAGATGGGCCCCAAGTGACCTCCCAGCTCCAGGGGCGCGGCCTGGGCCCCCGAGGCCGGCAAGACCCCTGCCGTACCCGAGCTGCCCGTCACTGCAGAACCCCCGGCAGCAGCGGGCGGTGTCGGGCCGATCCTGCGGGTTCCGCCCGGGTTGGCGGTTGACCCACGGGTCGGCGGCTGGCTGCGGACCCAGGTCAGCACCAGGGTCCTGACCAGGTTGAAGGCGACCATGGCCCCAAGGATCCAGCCGGCGGTCTGCAGCAACGGGTGCGGGCCGCTGTCTGCGCCGTGTGGCCTCCTGGGGGAGCCGGGGGGAAAAGGGACGTGTCTTTGTTGGTGTGTCTGTGATAATAAAAAAATTGAGCCGCGAGAAGCGAAGTGTATGTGTGCGTATATGTGTGTTGTAATTGCTGGCTGGGTGAAACTGGGCGTCGGGCCGTGCGCAGCAAGCCCGGTCGGACTGCACCAAGACTCCAGGGATTTGAGAAAGGACAGTACGGCCATGAGCGCTGTACGGGCATCCTGAAGGATGTGGACCAGCTGACCTGGCCAGGCCTGGGTTCTGCGTCGGCATGCTGTGCCATTGCTGGGGAGCGGCGCGGACGGGGCCCTGCGGCCGGCGGCGCGGCTGCGATGGGCGCGCCAGAGCGCGGGGTGCAATCGGTCGACCCGCTGGTGCTGGTCCACGGGCGAGGAGCTGCGGCGCTTGCATGCGCACATATTTGAGCCCCGAAATCATGTTATATTGATTCCATCTAGTAAACATGCGCGCTTGGAGGTTTGGTTTGGTTCAATTATCCATCGGTTCACGAAGACAGACCGTCGGCTGGCTGCGCACAACAGCTCCAAGGCAATCTAATAATCCAGGCTTTTTATGACATGTGCTCTTAATTGCTGACAGCGTCAAGCGCTTCCGTTGTATCCTATGTGCTGCTTTCGCCATCCCGGCGGTGGCGCCAGCCGAATTTCGTCAGCAATATGTAAGAACCATAATCAAAAAATAAACACATCTACTGCTTTATCATAATGGATGTAGTGATGGAACGGCGACTGGGCATTACTTGCAATAGTATTACTATTCCTGTACGGACGTAGCAAACACCGTAGGCATGCAGCCACAACGAGGCCGCAACTCCTGTATCGCAACCCGCAAGCTCACCAAAGCAGCACGGCGAGGCAGCTGACATCTGCTGGCACATGGTGCCAGCGAGTTCACGACCCAGACGACCCAGACCAACCCAGTCAGCTCTTCTACGGCTGTCACCGATGACCCCCGGGGTTCTCTGCAACAACATACGGGTACTTTTGTGAGATGACCTGCTCCCGCCATAGATCTGCTGCCTGGATCAGGTCCGTTGCCCTATGTACACCGGGGTTGTGCATGTGACAGCGGGCCCACCGTGGCCAACCGCCTTTCGACGTGGCCATAAGCCTGCCGTGCTTTACGACACACAAATCGATCGACAGTAACCAGCTGCAGTGATGGTTGCAGTGATTCGTTGTCGCATGGCTCGGGGGAAGGCCTGTTCAGCGGCTCAGTGACGGAGCCGGAAGTCGTATCGTCGGATTTGTCTCTGATTGGGAAGCAGCGCCATGCTGGCGCCAACAGATAAGCATCAACTAATGTCTTCGGTTCTTTCTCATTGCAGGTCTGCCGATGGCTTCCGAGGAACCCTTTATCTGAGCTCGTCCTGCCACCGGATCAGGGTGGTCACAAACCTTAAGATGCCAATAGACATTAGCGATGGTCCAGTTGTTTTTAATTAGGTTGATGTCTAAATCATAACGTTGCCATACCTTCCAGGCACTCTTATCCTACTCCTCGGCGCGCAAATGCTTGCATCGCGAGTCAGCGCGTCCAGCTTTGCGTTCAAGTCGCGACCTGCAGCTCCACATCTTCGGAGTGCAAGGATGGCGTGCAATGCCTCGACGCCCGTGGCGCAACAGGTCTGGCTGTCGGCAGCTTCGGACCAATAATATACTGGACTTGCAATTCACTTCAGAACGCGACACCATGATCTTTAATATTCGCTTGGAGCGCACCACCTCTATTTGCGCGACAGCGCGAGAAGGTTCTGTAGTACGGCCCTGCGGCTGAGGCAGCACCCACTGTGCATGAGACCTGTTCTTATCGGCCCGCCCTCCCCACTCTCCCCCCTCTTCATCCTCCGCTGCGCCCTCCTTCAGGTCTTCACCGTCGTCGGTGGGGGCCGTGTGGGTCAGGCCCTCGCCGACATGGGCCCGGGCGGCGACGTAAGCTTTGGGGGAGGGGGATCGGGACTGGGCCGCAGGCGGGGCCAGTGCTCCGCGCGGGCACAACCTGAGAGTGTGCAGCCGAGGGGTCATGGCGCATAAGCGCGAGACACAAAAACACCAAGTACCTGCAGCGTTCTCTCAAAGGGTTTTTTCGGCAAGCCGCCTACAACCCGCGCGCCTCCCCCTTGGACTTGGGGACCCTACCCTCTCAATGCCCTCCCAACCCTGACCCCGACCCCGATCTTGATCTCGAACCCCCATCCATCGCTCGCTTATCGTTTTGTTTCAAGCTCGACCCCAACCTCGACCTCTATCTCGACCTCCACGGCATCTCGACCCCAACCCCGACCCCTACCCCTACCCCACCCCCATCCTCTACCCCGACGACCCATCGGCCCATCAGGTTGTCATCACCCGCGGCCAGCCAGTGGTTGGGCCCCCAGGCCCCATCGTGGTGTGCACCCGGAACGATGACCTGCAGGTGAGGCCCGCTGTGCCGTGATCCATTGTATTAAAATGGGGGCCGCTGGGATCGGGGGTCGGGGGTGGGCCCGATGGAGGGTGTCGCCCTGCGCCCCTGCCTGGCGCTGTTGGCTTGGTGACATCGCTGAACGCGCGAAGGGGGGGGATGCGGCACGGACGGCCGCTGTGTGGCGGCTGTTGTGCCGATCTGCACTCTGCGGTCTGCGCGACCTGTACGAGACTGCATTACTGTACGACACGTACGGCGGAGCGCCATGGGTAGATGACCGTCCGGATCTAGGCACGGGCCACGTCCCGCGGGGCCCTGATGCCGATCCCCCGGGGGACGGACACGGTGCACTCCAGGAGGGGGAGGGGTTGCTGAGGCCACCACCCGCGATGCCGTACTCGTCGGACCACGTGATGGCTGCCGCTGCCGCCCCTCCTCGTGCAACTCGGCTGGCTGGCCCGCCCTGCCTCAGGCTGTCGTGGATCTGACGCCACCGGAGCGGCGCTCGGGTAGGTCCAGGGTGGGTCCAGGGTGGTGTGGGGTCAAAGAGGAAACGAGACCCCGGAACGAGCCCGCGCACACCCGGAACCACTCAGAACAAGGCTCACGTGACGAGGCACCTGCATGGCAGTGGAAAGCGAGACCGCGCAACGCCCACGCGGCTCGATTTCTTGTTACACAAGAGGTTGTGGGGTGTGTTTGAGCGTGTGGGTGTGCAGGCCAGGGACGGACGTAGTCGCACCGTGTCGGGGCTGCCGCACCCGTAGTTCATCACCGAAACCTGCACTGCATGATCCGACAGCTCGCCTGGCTTCAAGCGCCGACGTCTCTAGTCAGCCTCCTACGCGGCCCGGCCCGGGCCTCTGATCCTGAAGGGCGATCTGGCGGTGATGGGCCGATCGGCGTCGTCGCTGGACGGAGGCCTTGGGCGTGTGGGACTGGCCCGTCGCGCTCCCAAGAATCGTGTGGCTTGCAGCCTTGCACCCGGGCACACTCACACGGCTGTTGTCCGCCCCTGCTCTTCTTGGCGTGTCCTCTGTTGTTATTGTACGGCATGTACGGCCCGTGTTGCTCCGTACCACCCAGACCTTGTGTTCATCCAGAACGGCATGCTGCAACCCTGGCTGGACGAGCGGGGCCTGGGGGAGAACACGCAGGTGCGTGGATGAGGCCCCCGCGTAGCCATGTATTGATTAATGCGGCAGTTCGTACTCGCCGTACCTTGCACTCCTCTGTATTCCGTACGTTGTGCATGACACGGCGGCACGGGGATTGCGGGGACCCCCGCCGCCGCCCTGCTCACCCGGGGGGCCGAGTACCCAGGGCATCGCGGGGAAAGTCACAACGGTCCACAACGGTCTCAACTGCTACCCAACGGTCCGCACGGCGGTCCACAAAACGATCTGTGAAACGGTCCGCCAAAACGGTCCGCGCACTGTGTCAGCATCGGAACTGCTCGCCGCCGCCGCGCAGCCGGGTGCCCGCCGCCGCGCAGGTCCGGGTCGGATCCCGAGTCCCGCGTCCCGAGTCCTCCTCGCCGGCACCCGGGCACCCACCGGATGTGGCCCGCCGTCGTGTCCATCCGGGACCCCCTCCTCTGCGACCCCGCAGGTGCTGGTCTACTTCGCGGTGGCCAAGAAGGGGGATAAGCCCACGGACGGCAAGACGGACGTGAACCCGGAGGGGCTGACCGCGGGTGAGTACGGCGCGGCTCGTACATCCGCCGGATGGATGTAAGACTGTCTTGAAGACCCGTGGGTCGGTTGGTGCACGACAAAGACGCCGAGTCCAGCAGCCTTCGCGAGACCGTCTGTAACTGCCACTCCCGTAGTCAGCGTGCATCACTGCGTGTGTGTGTGTGTGTGTGTGTGTGTGTGTGTGTGTGTTATCAAGGAGAAAAGCTGAGCCGTGTGTGTGTGTGTGTGTGTGTCGGTCTTGTCACTTGGTTGCCCAAACATCTGGCCGCGCTACTGCGTCTCCCCATTTCGGCAGCGTACGGCAAGCACGCCCAGGCTGTGGCGGACCGCCTCCACTCGGGCGGCCTGAGCTGCAAGGTGCGTGGCTCTGGGGCCCGGGCCGGGGCCGGGTCAGGTCCGCCCGGGAGGTCGTTTGGGTGGGCCGGAAGGTCTCAATTCGAATCTCTCCCATGAATCTGTGTCTTTAAACAATACCCCCTGGTTGGCGTCCGCTGCAACATACCACTAGAAGGTGCCCATACGAGCATTTTACCGCCATGAGTTCTCCACAGCTACGCTCTTATTGCGCTAGCTGGCGACACAGGGCCGCACTGCCATTCGCTGAGCGCCCTCACACTTTTTCGCTGCCGTTGGTGAATGATGCCGCTGGACGGCTGAAGGCTGGTTTCTTTCGTGTAAATGCCGTACATGCCGTACATGCTTGTCTTGCAAACTTGCGTCTCCAGGTGCTGGGCAAGCAGGACTTCACGCGGGCGATGCTGGAGAAGCTGGTCTGGATCAGGTACTTACTCTTCGCGGGTTGGCCGCAATTTGTTCGGTGTACGGCACTGTGGCAGTGTCATGTCCGACCACCGCCGCCGTGACGACAACCATATCCACCCGAACGTTATTCTTAGTCATACCATGGCACCGATAAGATGTTACATGCCTGCTATTACCGTACGTGGATTACATGCCCTGGTACGACGGTACGGAACGCCCTCCCCCTAACTACCCCCAACAGCGCCTTCATGTTGGTGGGCGCCAAGCACAAGGCCACCGTGGGCCAGGTGGAGTCGCAGCACACGGCCGAGGTTTCGGAGCTCATCCGGGAGCTGGGCGCGGCGGGCGCGGCGGAGCTGGGCGTGACGTTGGCGGGCGGCGAGGTGGAGCGGCTGAACGCCTACGCTCGGTCCGTGGCGCATTTCCCCACGGCGGTCAAGGAGGTGGGTGCATGGGGATTAACGTATTATGCTGAAAAACCGAACGGCTGGGGAGCGGGGCGGGATGGGCGGGGACGGGATCCGTGGTCGGTTTCGCCCGGGGGAGTGGGCAGCTTCCACGGCGAGTTTTGATGAGCTTTGGGTTGGGGGAGGGGGGGTGAGTTGCCTTGGCTTGATGGGTGCGGTCGATTGCGATCCAGGGCACTGCGGTATCCTGATGAGAAGCTGAATTTCGTGGTGGTGGAATGTGTTTTGTGGGCGGGAAGTCGTTCGGGTCGGTCGTTGGGCGCTGGGAGCTGCCGCATCCGCGCACACGCAGGCCTCGGGGACGCGGCAGGCTTCGGGTTGCCGCTAGGAGACAACTGCGCACCAAAAACACGCGTGTTGGCCCCTGGTCCTGTCCACGCTTCTGTTAAATGCTCGCCCCGCAGTTCCCCTGGAGGAATGGCTGGTTCTACGGTTTGACCCAGAAGGCGCTCGCAGAGGGGAAGCCGGACCCGTGCCCGCGGCACACTGCGCTGCTGAAGGAGGTCGGGGCCGTGTAATGGAGACGTTGACGGAAATGACGATTGTGAAAATGTGTAATACTTCTCCAAGAATTGCCTTTGGGTTAACCTCATCACGCACAATTTGTATGCGCAAAGGCAAGGATGTTGTACGGAAACTTGGTGGATAATGATTGTAAAAGGCTAAGTTGACAGTACAGTGTTTCCACATTTTGACATCTGATCACTCAGATTCAGGGACCCGCGTGGATAGGCATTGCTGTCTGTGCGACCTGGATAAGATGCAGCTCGCCGCTCGTCAGAATGCTCGCCCGGTGGCCGTCCGGCCCAAGGCTGCCTCGCGTCGTGTCCAGGTATGATTGTTCATGCAGTTCTCTTAGTTTTAATGCACGGCCGGGTGCCAAAGCTGCAAGCGTTAGGTCGACTAAAGCCTGTGCTTGCACGCGCTGGTCGGGTACAAGGCATGCACCATCAGCACAAGAAAGTTCCTCATCTATTTTGGTTATTATAAAAATGCAGCAAGCTGGGTCGTTTTTATTTGTTCCCCCAATGTGCAGGTCTGCGTGTCTCGCTTTGCCAACTGGCGGGAGCAGGTGGAGAGGGGGGCGAGCAGCAGCAGCAGCAGCAGCAGCAGCAAGAGCAGCAACAGCTCCGTGGAGCCCAAGAAGATTCTGATGATGGGTGCGTCTCGAACCGATGCCAATTTGCTTGCAAGCACACGGCACTTCGCGCTTTACCCGCTTCTCTCGTGCCTGCATGCTTGCACATTATTCAAATTCAAATGCGTATTGCAACAAACATCAACAACATGGCCGGTTGTGCCTGCCCTCCCTCGCCGCACTCGTCCCGCCAGGCGGCACCCGCTTCATCGGTCTGTACCTGGCTCGCCAGCTGGTTGAGCAGGGCCATGACGTGACGCTGTTCACTCGTGGCAAGAAGAAGGTGGCCTACGAGATCCCGGACGACACCCCGTCCTCCTTCGCGGAGTTCTCCAGGTCCATCAAGCACATCCAGGGCGACCGCATGGTGCGGCGGACACCTGACGGGGAGAGAGCGAAAGACGGAGAGGGGCTGGACGGCACCCCTAGGGCACTGATTGCGCCAGCCCCATATGTAGGGGGCAGTGGGAGATGCGTGGGGAGATTGGGGGACGTTGTCACGACCGACTGCTGAAACCATTTTGGGAACAGACGACGCGGACGTGTGTGTGTGGGGCCGCGTTGCTCCTGCGGGTTTGTTGCCCGGTGGATCTGGCCCGGGTCCGGCCACACGGGGCACGCGGCGGGGCAAGTGACGGCGCGGGATACGGCACGGCTGGCCTGCATCTTGCCGACCGTACAGCCGTACCCAGCCCCGCACCTCCCAGTGGAAGCCCATCTCTCCATCGGCGGCCCTCCTCCCCAGTGTCGGCCCTCCTCGAACCGTCGCCCTCCCGCCCTTCCCTCTCGCCGCCCCCTGCCGCCTTCCCTCCCTTCCCGCCTGCAGGACTTCCCGGAGGTTGAGCGCAAGCTGGCTCGTGAGGGTTTCCAGGGTGAGGACGAGGCCCCCCGGGGTGCACCGCGCCAGGGGGCGGACGGGGTGCCCAGGGCTTCCGGGGACGAGGACGGGGTGCACTACGGGGGAAGGAAAGGACGGAACGATGTGGTTCGGTGCTTCGAATGAACCTGCCATTGGGGATGTGTGAGGGATTTCTCCGCTGTGTGCTACCTGGGCCGTGCCGTTGGCGGGGCTTGGCCACCTGCCTAAGCACTCACCCGCCGGTTGCTGATGGCGGGGGGAGGCGGGGCTCGCGGAAGGCAACGTCTGCGGCTCACGGGAAAGGGGATGAAGGTGACTTTTGTGCCTGGTAGTGAGCGCCGGGGAGAGCAGTCCGGGGCGGTGGTTGGTGGCCGCGGGTACGGGGTGCCGCGCCGGCGGCTGCGAACGGACCTCGGGAGGGTTGGCGGCCAAAGCTGAGGTGCTCTCGGTTTGGGATAATTCGGTTTGGGGACCCGGGTTGGGATTGAGCTGAGCGGAGGGGTGTGAGGGAGCGAATTCGGTGCCTGGGGGGTTTGCGGCAGTCGGCTGTTGGGGTGCCACCGGTCGAGCCGGCCCACCAAAACCATGGAGCGCATGACAATCACCCATAGGGTCCCCGGCGAGCAGGGCTCGAGGGGGCATCCAAGGCCGGTCTGTGCAGCGATCCAGCACACCGGGGGCGTCAGTGAGCACACAAAAAAAATTGGACTTCGCTCTGTCGGTCCGTCCGCCCGTCAATCCGTCCGTCCATCTTGGTCGCACTCGCATCCCTCCCGCGCCGAGAGCAAGCGCCGTGCCGCACGAGTCGTGCTCCGAAACCCTGCTGCAACTCCCCCCCCAACCCGGCGCGCCAGCCGCCATCCACC
Organism: Eudorina sp. 2006-703-Eu-15; assembly: GCA_003117195.1. Taxonomy (NCBI): domain Eukaryota; kingdom Viridiplantae; phylum Chlorophyta; class Chlorophyceae; order Chlamydomonadales; family Volvocaceae; genus Eudorina; species Eudorina sp. 2006-703-Eu-15. The sequence continues at coordinate 315,070 of BDSI01000026.1, read as the reverse complement.
ACCACCTCACCATGGCCGCGCTTCTCCGTCCACCCTGCCGTCGTGCAATTCAGTTGTGTACGACATCAACGGCCGCGAGGCCGTGGAGGTCGAGCCGGTTCTCAAGGGCACCAAGTCCACCCTGGAGCAGTACATCTACTGCTCGTCCGCCGGCGTGTACCTGAAGAACGACATGATGCCGCACCGGGAGGAGGACGCCGTGGACCCCAAGAGCCGCCACAAGGTACGACGAACGGGGTACGACGTACGAGGTACGACAGGTGGTTGCCGATGCGCGGTGTACTGAATTACCCCTAGTGTCTGTCTCTATCTCACTAGCGCCATTTTTCTCTCCTTGTCGTTCATACTGCTTTCCAAGCCGGCCGTATCTTTCCGATCCGTCCCGTACTGTCGTACCTGCGGTACCCCAGGGCAAGCTGGACACTGAGGAGCTGCTCCGCAAGAGCGGCGTCAACTTCACCTCCATCCGACCCGTCTACATCTACGGCCCGCTGAACTACAACCCCGTGGAGGAGTGGTTCTTCCACCGCCTCAAGGCCGGCCGGCCGATCCCGGTGCCGGGCAGTGGACAGCAGGTCACCCAGGTGCGGATCTGGCTGGGCGGGTGGCGGGGTGAGTGGTTGGGCGGGTGGGATGAATGTGGCAGGGTTCAACCCGCCGGCCGATCACGCAAGTATCCATTCATGCAGCTCCTCGCGACGGTTTTTCCTCCTCTGTGGGAAGAAGCTTCCCATGCTCCCGGGAAGAGGCTTCTCCCCTAGGCGGAACCGCCGCACATGGGGCTGTGGCGGCGACGCCTGCGCCGCTGCACCGTCCCATGGGTCAGCTGCGCGCCCTCCCGAGGAGATGCTGCCACTGGCATAGGACCCACACGTGTGGCTCCATCCTCCCTCCCCCGACCTTGGGGTGGGGAAACCCGGCAGCCCTCGTCGACCCTCCAAGGACCCTCCTTCCACAATTCCTCCCTCGCGACCCCACCCCACCCCACTCCGCAACGCAACGCAACGCAGCTGGGCCACGTTAAGGACCTGGCCACCGCCTTCGTCAAGGTGATTGGCAACAAGAAGGCCGCCCGCAACATCTACAACATCTCGGGTGGGTGGCTGGGGGTGGGTGGCTGGGCTGGATGAGTGGCTGGGCTGGGGCGGGTGGCTGGCTAGGCTGGGATGGGGCGGGTGGCTGGCTGGGCTGGGGCGGGTGGCTGGCTGGGCTGGGGCGGGTGGCTGGCTGGGCTGGGGCGGGTGGCTTGGCTGGGCTGGGGCGGGTGGCTGGCTGGGCTGGGGCGGGTGGCTGGGCTGGGGCGGATGGCTGGCTGGGCTGGATGGTTGTGTTAAGCACGTCAGGATGAGGGACCTACTCCCGATTGATTGTCGGTGCAGGCGCGTGAAACTATCTCTACTGGTAGTACGGCGCCTGGCGGTGTGTTTAGAAGCCCGCCCGGCCCAAACCAAGGACCAAGGCAGTGTGTACTCTGTTTTTCATGACTAAGCACCGAAACACCATACCCCCCAATAACCCAAGACACGCAATGTGGGGCGGCGGGTTTCCTCGCTTAACTCACGATATCGGGCACCCTCCCGCCCCGCGATGTGACCCCAGGGGAGCGCTTCGTGACCTTCGACGGCATCGCCAAGGCCTGCGCCAAGGCCATGGGCCTGCCGGAGCCGGAGATCATCCACTACAACGCCAAGGAGTACGACTTCGGCAAGGACAAGCCCTTCCCGATGCGCGACCAGCACTTCTTCGCCTCGGTCGATAAGGTGTGATCGGCCAAGACAGTCCAATAGAGCGCTTCGGCATTACGCGCACACCGTGCTCGGCCGGGTTTAGATCATCTAAACACACCGTGCAGTTGCAGCAAATCCACTGTCTGGGTCCGTGCACCTTGCATCTTGGGACTGCGCGCGAACCGCGCGGGTTTCTTGCTGAACACACCGAGACACCACCGTGCATGTTTTAATAGATGGGATGGATGTTTTGACGGCCGGTGGTGCTGGCTATGTACGGCCACCGCGTGGCCGTACATAAGCCTTGGGTCGTTTGGTGCCGTTGCAATTGCCAACTGTCAACCGCCTAACTGCCCTGCAACCGCGACGCGCGACCCCGCCCCCAGGCCATGGCCGACCTGGACTGGACCCCCGAGTTTGGGCTCCTGGACGGCCTCAAGGACTCGTACGAGAAGGACTTTGGGCGGGGCACGTTCCGCAAGGAGGCCAACTTCAAGTGCGACGACATGATCATCCAGAAGGTGAAGGGCAGCTCCTTCAAGGCCGCCCCCGCCCCCGCCCCCGCCCCGGCCATGAGCCGTTCCAGCTGGCGGTGAATGGGCCGGCAGGCGGAGCCTGCTGCCTTCAGCTTCCCTTAGCTGCCGTGCAGCTGCCCTCTGCTACGTGACAGTGGCAGCAGCAGCAGCAGTAGCCGACGGAATGAGTGACGCTGCTGCCCAGCTGGGAGGGCCCTGTCGCGCGGCCGGCGGGGGGCCCTCGGGCGGTGCGCGGCGACGGCGTGTGTGCGCGGCATGAGTGGGCGGAGAGGGACCTGCCCCGGACCGGTGTCGGGCGGCCGGGTCTGCTGGGCCGTGGGCCGTGGGCCTGAGCGTTAGCCGCATAAACGTGGAGCGGATGCGGATGGTCCAGATACCTGATCGTGTCTTGAGGGGCCGGCAGCAGCCGAAGCGTGCCATGGCGCGAACCCACACATACGTGTACCCAGTCCTGCCCATTGTGTGGGCGGAGTGCGGGTCAGGCCGCGCGGAGCGTTTTGTTGTGTCTGGGACTCCGGGTGGCAGGGCAGGGCGCGGCGCTCCGCAGCCGGCGCTGGGACCTACCGTAGTGCCTGTCGGCTGCCTGTCTGCACATTTGCGCCGTTTTTTGTCCGTTTCGGCCGTTTTTTTTCCCTTTGGCGCCGTGCGGTGGCCGTATGTGCAGCAGCCTGATTCCGGAAGGTTCCAGGCGCAAGGGGCCGTCACGCTCGTCGCTCGCATCCGACATCAATGCATCAAAAACATGTCTGTTTTTGTTTTTCTCGGAGAGCTCGAAGTCAGAGTGCGTGCGCATGGGGATCCGGACCCGCGGGGCTGAGCTACGCCGGGGGCCCCACACCATGTTCGTTGTCGTTGTCGAATCCGAGGTGCTGCACCTGGTACGGGCTGCTGGTGCCCAAGTCGCAAGCGGCGGAAGCGGTGCAGGGAAGCACAACGGCGCCCACGAATGGGTGGGTGGGCGCGCATGTACGACTTGTGGCGCTGTAAGTTTTGTCGTGGAGCTCTGACATTGTTCCATTTGACGGGACCGGCGCAAATCGACCTTAACGGCGCATGCCGACAGCCGCGCGGGGAGCGCAGCATCCGCACCCTGAAGGTGAACATACGGTACACAGCAGGTCGATCGATCGGCTGGCACACCCTGCCCGTCAAAAGAAGGCCAAACACCAGCAAGTCAATCTGCCGTTCCCGACAAGCCCGTCGACCGATCCGGGGCCGCCGGTGTCTGTCCCCCGACAGCGACCATCTATACCGGGGTTGCAGGTATGTGACCTGACGGGCCGCCGCCGCCCCGCCACGACCAACAGGCCAGAGCGAGCTGGAAACAGCCCCGACCCGACCCGTCCCGCCTCCCTCGCCGTGGGCCGTGGGCGCCGCTGCCACAACCGCTAACGACCGCGGCCCGCCTGAACGCGGTCCGCCCGACACCCCGCTCGCTGCTGCGGCGTCACCGTTGGAGCCCGTCCGCGGACTGATCGCCCGGCCGGAGCGAATGCGGCAGACACCTTCGCAGAGCCAAATAATCCATTATGTCAAACAACAACAAACTACTAACGGTCACTACAACGGCAAACCAACTGCGTTGCCAATACTCCGGTGGAACAGCGAGGGGAGGGGTTGCCCGAGCCCGGTCGTCCCGGGAGGGAAACCTCACTGCTGTTGGAAGTCAAGGGAGGGGGATGCGTGTGGGCCTTTTGTCGTGTTTGCTTCATTGCCTGGTTCAACTGTTGGTTCCTTTCTGGGTCACGCGCATCCAACGTGATTGGACACCTTATGTTTGCACGCACGCCGCCCCCACCAGCGCCCACAATATGCAGCCAGCTGTCCACGGAGGTCAGCACCCCAGTAACCCTTGGAATGCCGGTAGGGTCGACCAGGGTAACACCTCCATTTTTCAATTTAACCTCCTCCTCGCGCGGCCTCGCGGCTTGCAGACGTCGTCACAGCCATCCCCGCCCCCCCCCGGGACGTCGGCCAATGTGGCACAGCCCGGGTTCCTCGCAGCACCTCGAGGACGTCGTGTCACCGCCTTTCCCCTTGGCACCTGCCGCCTGCTCCCATTTCCGGACGATCTGTACTGCGGTCAGGATGCGGTGAAGCCCGACCTCCTCAATCCCACACAGGGAGATTTGTTTCCTTTCTTGACCCGCTCCCCACGAAGGGCTTTCCCCCGCCGAGAAACGCCAAGTGACACACATACACACACATGCACACGGTCGGGCGGGTCTCTTCTCTAAACACATAACCATTCACACACACGCGCACGTTTTCCAGCCAAGCCCTACCACATGTTGGAGCGATCGACCAAAACACAAGTGGCAAGCACAGGACAACAAACAAACAGTTACGGTGATGCAAACAATCCACCCACACGATGTCCAACAAACCAACGATAAACCCAGGCCGAGACGCGGCATGCGCCTTTCCCAGCCTCCTGCCTTGCAATGCACGCCACGCCACGCAACACAAACCCAGCCGTGCTAGCGAAGAACCCGACGCTGGCGTCTCCTCTCACCATCCACATCTCACCATCACGCTCTTTCATCACTTCTCTTCCTCCCGGGATGCCCCATTCCTGCCCCCTCACCCACGCATCCAGGGAACCTCAGGCCGTCGCCGGTTTGGGCGCCGCTACGACGCCGTCCCCATCCCTCCCGGCTGCCCCCGCCGCCGCGGCCGCCCCTGCTGCCTGCCGCTGCGTGTAGCTAGGCAGTCCCACGAGGGGCGCCAGCAGCACCAGCGCCACCCCGCAGGCGGCGATCAACGCGGCGAAGTAGGCGTGCCAGCCGAAGCGGGTGATGATCCAGGACAGAGGCACACCTGCAGGGGCGGAGGTCGCCCCAGACGGCGGACGCGGGTGGTGGCGGTTGTGGCGGCAGTATTTTTTCTTTCTGAAGGCATTCTGCCCACACGGCCAGACCCACACGCAAACACACACCAGCACACATACAGGTCGGGCAGGTCTCTTATCTGAACACACCAGCACTCGTACAAACAGTTCCCTATGACCCTCTCCCTCGTCCCGTCCTCCCCTCTTCCCTTCCCCCTTCCCCCGCGCACCTGCGTTGGCCGCCCCCAGGTACGCCACCCAGCCCAGCACCCCCTGGCTGGCCCCCACACTGGTGGGGTTGACCAGCTCGGCCCCGCACAGCCCGATCAGCATCTGGGGGCCGGCATCGGGCGGAGGATCACCGTCCGTCAGCACGATAAAACAGGGGAGATATGTCCAAGCCTAAGCGAACTGAGTGGGGGAGCATGTGCACGAGTGCGCACTGCGCGATTTGCCATAAACATGAGGATTAAAGATACGGCCATAACGAACGCCATAAGGGTCGATGGGAATGGCGAAAGTCGGTAGGAAGGCGGGAAACTGGCTGGAGGTCCCCATTCAACCCCGACCCCAGCCCCGAGCCGCCAGCCGCACCTGCGGTCCGTAGATGCAGAACCCAATGGCCGCCACCGCCAGCCACTGCAGGGCCGGGGGCACGGTGGCGGGCAGCGCCTGAAATACCGAGAGCGCCCCCGCCAGGGCCACCGTGTAGGCCATGACCACCTGCAGGAGGAGGAGGAGGAGAATGGGGGAGGGGCGAGGAGGAGACAGGGAGGAGGAGGCAGGGAGGGGATGGGTTGGACGCAAAGGCGCGGAATCCACGTCAGGGGCAGGGCGCGGGATGAGGTACGCACATGCGATGGAAAGGGAGGAGGCCCGGGACTGCAACCTTAGGGGTACAGGAAGTACAAATGTACAAACAAAACTTTCAAAAATTTGCTAAAAATAATTGAATTTATGTATTTGTCATAAATAAGTTTGTATGCATAAACTTGTTATAAACACATTTATGACGAAGGAAGCAAGGCGCCCTTTACATGCCCACTCAGCATGGGGGATGGGGCCCACGTCAGCTGCACACAGCAGGAACAGACCCCAGTTCCTGTTTACCCTCAAGGCCATGGGGTTTCGAGTTTTCAACCTAACCCCCAAAGCCAAGGACACATGTCATGCGAACGTACCTTGACGCGCGCCCCGACGCTACCCGTTCCCTGGGTCGCTGCCATGCCGTGGCCGTTGTTGCCATTGCTGGTGGCCTCCGCGCTCGCCCCCTCCGGCGCTGCACCCCTGCGGATGAGCAGGTCCGACAGCCGCCCCGCCGCCAGACCACCCACCAGGCCGCCCAGCTCAAGACCCGACACTCGCATGGCTGCCTGAGGTCCAGGGGGGCCACACGGGGCATTGTACGGCAGACCCGAATGCGGGCGGCCGCTGTGGGGGTTGTGCGACAAGGTAAGAGCCCCAAGCGCACGACCGCAACTGGTCGCGAGTTGCAGTGGCGCACGTATCAAGCCGTACCATGTACGGGAATGTTGTACCATGCCTTGCGTCCCGCGCATTGCGGCGTAATGTGTCTAGAGAGACACCCGCCCGACCCAAACCAGTTATCCAAATATACTCACCAGGGTAACCTGCAAATGGACGAACATCAAAACAACAACAGAACAAGGGAGCCGCGCCACCACCGGTCAGGTGATGGCGCGCTGTGTAGCAACGTGCAGTGTGTTGAGAGCGAGAAGCCCGCCCGAACCACCTAGGCCCAAGATACTTACCGCTCAACCTGCGGTCTGTTCTGCAGCCGTGTGTGTACAGCAGACAACCCGCCCGACCCCGACCCCGCGTGTGTATGTATTTGTGTATTGAGTCTAGTCTTGCCGGCACCCAAACCCCAGACACATCGCACCGCGCCCCGCCCTTCTCCCCGCATCCCCGCACCATTCCCCACCTGCACGCGCGGCGCCCTCGAACCCACCTGCGCCGCGTCCGGGACCCCCTTCTCGTTGATGAGGTAGAAAACCGTCCATGACGTCACCCCCTGTGGACAGGTAGTACGGACGTACGGCAAGGGACATAGTACTGCGGCTGCGGAGCGCATGCGATGACCCGCGAAGAATGTCGCGATCAGCAACTCGCTCGAGCGGCTGCCTCAACATGGCGGCCCCGACTAGATACCTGTGAGTCATCAGCTGGCATAGCTCAGTTGGATAGAGCACCCGTTTAGTAAGCGGGAGGTCTCCAGTTCGAATCTGGATGTCAGCAGGTACCATACCATAACTAACAGGCGCATCAACGGATGATGTAGGTTGAAAAATGATTAAGTGGGGTCATCAAAGTTCCATGATTGACATGTGGGTATTCAAATATACTAACGTGATCAAGTTCATTTCGCATGGTATGTTCTAGTCAGATGTATAGCACACGCACTCATCATGTTTTATGGCTGGCCGTTGTGTGGCAAACGGGCATTTAGCTATGCCCGCAGGTACACCCCTTGCATGTGGTGTACCCTGCGCTGCCCTGCCCGATTAACACGCGCACGCACACACACACCCTGCCAGCTTCCAAGGTGCCTACACACCTCGCCCTCCGATCGCATGTCATCCCTGCCATTTCCTTTCCTTCCTTTACTAACTTACTTTTACGTCCGTCGCGCGCACGTGTGTCCCTGCCTTGCCATCCGTTACGCATGTCACCTTCGCCGAACCCGCCAGCGCCTGGCTTCCCGTGTCCCTGCCTTCAGGTCAGTACGGTCGCTTTCATTTCTTGCACCGGTTGTGCTGGGCACGATGCTTGCTGTCGGCATTGCACGCGCTGTGGACGCACCCAACCCCTGCTTTGTTGCATAAGTATAGATTAAATAGGTTCAACTAGTCGTTTGTTTAGACTACATTACGTCAGTCTTTCCGCTGGCGGTTGCTACTGGACCTCTGGCGCCCGCCTCGGTCAACTGTCAACGGCGGCTCCGCCCTCACCAGTCACTTCCGTCACGGTTTTCGGTAATTCGGGCGGGTTTCGGGTATCCTCTGTTTCCGTCGCCGACATCGGCTATTGCGCTGGACTTCACTTCTCGCGGCTCAGTTCTCTTTTACACACCCTGCAAGCTTCCAAGGTGCCTACAACAAACACGCAATGCCATTTCTTTCAAAGCCTGTCGCGCAGTGTGTACATACCTGCCGTACAACGTATACACAAAAGTACGTCAGCGCCAGCGCCCAGATGTACGGATTCGACAGCACATTGTCGATCGCAGTCTGCAGCACGCCCGGCTGCTGCTGCTCTTTGCCGCCCGAACCGCTCGCGGTGCCATTGCTGCTACTGCTACTGCTACTGCTACTGCTGCTGCCATGTCCAGCTGCAGCCCGTGCCGGCTGCGCGGGCTCCACGGGATTGAAACCCGCGGCCTGGGGAGTGTCTCTAGAGCGGGGAGTGTACAGGGAAGGAATGCCATCTCAGCCGAATCCGGAGACGCTGGGTCAGTCATTTCAGCTCGACTACGCATGGCAAGAAAAAGACACTACGGGCCCGGGGGCATGGCACGGAAAAGACACCATAGGCCCGGGGGCGGTCCTAACGCGCCACTGGAGCATACTCCCGTTCCCTCGCTCCCTCACCACCCTCCCCTCCCTCGCCTTCCTTCCCATCCCAACCTCCTCCTCCTCCTCTCCCTCCTCCACCCTGCCCACCTGCACACGAGCAGAACGTACAGCCCCAGCGCCATGCCCGCCAGCCCGGGGGCCCACATGCCCCAGCGCCAACCCGCCGCGTGCGCCGCCGTGGCCGCCACCAATGGCGACAGGAAGCCGCCCGTGTTGTGCGCCACGTTCCAGAGGCCCCAGTAGGTGCCCCGCTCCCGTGAGGCGAACCAGGAGGTCAGCATGCGAGCACAGGAGGGCGCCCCGACGCCCTGGGCGGGTGGAGAGCAGTGAGAGGGAGGGAGGCAGGGAGGGAGGGAGGCAGGGAGGGAGGGGATTTCAGAATCAAGTGGCTTTGCAGCAACTGTGCTGTACTGGCAGCACGGGGTAGGCTGGGCAACAACATTGAGTAGGCTGGACAACACGCCATCCGCCGACTACCACGGCGGGGTCCGCCTCCTCGTGCGACCAACTCGCCCTGCCTCCGCAACCGCGCTGACCCACCGACCCACGGCATGCCCCTCGCGCCCCCCCACCTGCATCAGTCCGTTGAGCGCCCACATGGTCGCGAACCAGGGCAGTCCGTGCCCCGCCCCAAGCGCCAGGTTGCACGCCGCCGTCAGCATCAGGCCGCCACCCAGCAGCAGGCTGGGACTGTGGCAGTCACCCAGGATGCCGCTGACAAACTTGCTGAGGCCTGCCGCAGTCAGTGAGCCGTATGGTGCGGGTGTCGTACGGTGCCGTACGATATGTTAGGGTATGATGTGGGTTGATGTGGAATGTGGGATGGAAGTTAGAAAGGTCCCGGCAGGGGGGGACAAATGGGGCGGACGGCGCGGGGTCGCTCGCGTCAAGTCCCTGGCTCATGGTCTGGTGGAGGGGGCCAAGGGCTCAGCATGTGCCTCCCCTCAACCGGCGCGCCTGGGCTGAGCAGGCGGGGTGCTTATCAAAGGTACCGTCTTATATAAGTACATGGCAATATATATGATATAACATGGTATACACGTATGTACATGCAATTCCCCGAGGCCTGAGTTGCCCCAGCGGCCCGGCCGCTGCAGGTGCCGCCGTTGCAACCTCGGAAGACAACGAACCACACGCCGCACGCCCCGCCACGTGCCGTGCGAGCCCTGCTGGTCCTGAAGCACCCAACCACTCATGCAGGTTGATCCCGAAGCCCTGAATAGGACTCTCCGTACTGCCGCAGTACCACGACTACTGCCATCCGTACACCAAACCTACCGTACGCAATGGGAAATATGGACGTCATGGTGCCCACTTGAGATAGTGAGAAACCCAGGCTGGGGTCCGCCACCATTACGGGGGCTGTGTACGTCAGGGAGTTGCGGGTGAGGTAGTAGGCCGCGTAACCCAGGATGAGGCCGCTGAAGACGGCCAGGCGGCGGACGGTGAAGCCGGGGGGTTGCGGCACGGGGTCGGGCGCCGCAGCTGCGGCGCTGGGCGGTGAAGGTGCCGCTGTGGTGGATGCAGAGGGGGGGCCGGCGGCGGCGGCATCTGCCGCCAAAGGCTACGAGGCACAGACCGGAAAGCGGAGGGGAGGCGCGTGGGAATGCATGTTGGAGTGGGGGGTGGTTGGAAGTCTCCGGAAGCTGCCAACGGATGGGGGAGGAGAACGGTGTACCGCACAGAGTGCTGGCAGGCAAAGCTCCGTCTGTATGGATAATCAAGTCCTGAAGCCGCGTACCTCGGGCGCCTTTTCAGCATGTTGCGCCGAAGCTGCCGCAGAGGTATTGCTCACGTCGGGTGAGGGTGTGTCGCGCCCTTCCCGGAAGCCGCACGGGACACGATGCGGCGGCAGGCGGCGGAGCACCGTTGTTGCGATGGGTCGAGGGGCCCATCGCAACCTACGTATACACAGGTAGCCATGTCTTTGATTAGCGCCCAGCCTGGTCAGCCGTATCTCGTTCCTAAGCACGGCTGACGTCACTCACGTCGACAGACCCGAACTCTTTTGCAATAAGAGCATTACGCTTGTATTTCGTCACATCAAAAATTTCAGAAAAAAATATGTGCAAATAAGGCGGTCTGTCTTATGGACAAGGTGCTCCTACCTAGCAGTCAGTTGATAACTTAATATCAAGCAGAATTGTATCGATTGTGGTTCTACGTAATCGTTTGGCAGTTTTGAGCATCATAGGTCATGCAGTTTCACCTTTCGGTTCTATTGGGCGCTCATGAGCCAATTGAGCATTGACAGTTTTATTCGTTACTGACCTTCGTTCCGTGATGCCGCGTGCCGCCGCGTCCGCTGCCCTGCACTGTCACTATGATACATAATTATTTATGAGCTTGTCTGACTTGCACCTGTGCTTACTGCAATCGCTTGATAGTGTGCACTACTTGAATCCAAGTTCCAGCCCAAAAAAGACCTCACCGCGTCGCAGCGTTATCGCATGCTTTACTTTAAGCCTTGTGTTAGGTAAAACAAGAAGCTTTCGCTTGTGTGCCATTTTTTGACAGCTACGCACGCGACGTCAACAACAGCATGACGTTGCCGTTGCATCCAGTGCGTCCTGGCTTTGACCTGCGGTTGAGAAATCTTACTGGTCAGTCAAATCAGACACTACACGTGAAGTCGTCACGGTGAACCCGCGCGAAACGGTCGCCCAACTGTTGGCACTTTCGCAGAACGCCGGATTGCATCCAATGTGTTCCTCCAGCAGCTCCTGTACTACAGGACCTTTTTTGACATCGGGTGGCTTCTGTTCTGGATGGTCTTCATTTTCCGTAACGTGAGACGGAAGGCAGCCAGCCGCCCGGGAGTACGCCGTGTGACCTGACCCAATGCTCGCCCTCACCTGCTGGATCACCCGCAGTACTGGTCTGGCCTCACATTTAAAGACAATGACATTGTCCGGACAATCTTCTTCATCTTCTGGTTCATTGCTGAGCCCATCCGCTTGTTTGCGGGCTGGTACGGCAACTTGCAAGAAAACGTGAGTTCTGCGGGCTCATCTCCACTGTCTGAAAGGCCCCTCCTTGGGCCCCTGCCAACGATCGCCACCTTTTCTCACTGCTGCTGCACGCTGGCTCGGCCGTGGCCTACTCCTGGCCCTGGGGCCATCCCGCCTGGCCCCACAGCTGCCCTGGCTCCTCATGTTCACCATCCTTTGCTTCGTGCCCGAGCAAGGCACCATCCTGTACCTCCTCATCGGTACATCGGTGAGCGCTCCGCCTGGGTTTCAGCATAGCTGGGAAACGGGACCAGATGGGTCGGAGAGTAGAGAACGTGTTGCCGTGTGGGGCTTCACATTGTGGGGCTTCACATCTGTGGTAGTGCAGGGCTCGGTAGTCACATGGTTTGGCCATCATCGGGGTCACCTCCAAGGAGGCTCGGTGGTGGCGCAGACTCGTGTCCCGTGAGGCGGACAAGGCCCTTCCGTCTGCGCGCTCTACCGCCCGACGCAGCTGGCTGGCATCCAACCAAGTAACACCTCGCGCCGGACAGGCACCTAACCTCCGTCGCGCTCCCCGCGTGCGCCCTCTGCTGCAACATATCTTCCATTCATATTTTCCTAAGGGTGAACCTTGTAATGGTTACATCATGTTTTCCATCTCTTCCATTTCACAACCTACTGTAAACACCTACCCTCCTGCTCTCCCGGGCACGCCCACGCGCCGTGCCCCCCCTCCCCTTCCCGAAGCGGCGCAACGCCTCCACGCGGGCGGTGCAGGTGGTGATGCTGGTGCTGCAGTGGGTGGAGCTCATCACCGGGCTCTACACGGTGAGGAAGAGACCGCCGGGGTCCAACTAACGGGGCCTTGGAGAGGGCTCAACAGGCACCACTGGGGGCCCAAAGGGCAGCGCGGCTGGAGACATGTCCACATGGGTGGGCTGGAGGCGTCCGGAGCTTGAGTCGGGGGTGGCGGCAAGAGCCTGCACCACCACCCGTTAGGACCCATTAGTGCATCACCACACCACCTCATGTCGCGATGCAAGGGCCACCAAGGGTGTGCCTCCCGCCCCTGCCCCCAGTGCGTCGCCCTGTACAAGGTCCAGAAGCGCCAGTACTACCTGCAGGAACGCGCCTTCAACCTGCGGAAGCGGCAGCTGTTGGCGGCGCAGGCCGCGGTCTCGGCAGGCCGGTAACGCCTCCGCAGCTCCGCCCCCTGCTCCTCCTGCCCCTCCCCCGTCCAAATCGGAGGCGCCCACCTCTGAGTTTGGGCTCAGCCTCAGTGTACTGTCGTGAGGCATATGCCCTCACCGAGTAACCTCACCCGAGCCTCCGCACTCGCGCCAACCCGCCGCCACCGCTGTTGGCTCCATGCTCACGGCCCCAGGAGTTGCGCACGCAGTCTATGGTTAAATAAATCACCATCTCGTCCGTCGTCACGCCTGTCAGCACCTCAGTGCCCCGGTTCGCCACCTCTTCGCCGGGAGGTCCCCTTGGTCGGCATCACCACCACCATCAACAGCGCGCTGCAGCCCCTCCGGTCGCCGACCCCTCAGGCCGCCGACCCCTCCGCCCCCGGGACGAACCCCGTCGGCGTTCCAGTCAACTGCGCCGGTGCGTCACTGCCAACCGGGCAAGCCGCCACCATGCCAGGCATATCACTGCAGCGGCCTGCCGCCGTGTCTCCCTACACACCACCCTACTCACCCCTCACGGTCAACCGCCGTCACCCCCACGAATTTCACCTTGCCACCTGCCTCACCGCCGCACGCTCCTCACATCGGCTGAGTGCCGATGTGAGGACGTGAGTCCACAGCCCTCCGCCTCGCCCGAGAGCAGCTCAGCCCCGGCATGGGCAGATGGGCCGCCGCGCCGGGGCGGCTGCGGCCTCCCCTTGATCCGCCGCCCCTTTGTCCGCGTACTCCATCTGGCCGCTCTGCTCGAACTCCAGCACGTCCAGCGCCACCTCGCAGCTGTGCGCCACGATGGGCTCGGGGTCCCGCGCGAAGTCGCGCAGCAGGCTGACGGTGACGCTGTCGGCGATGGCGCCTAGGGCCTCAGCGGCTTCGTGGCGCACCATGGCGTGCTCCGAGGCGTCCTGGTTTGGGTTCGGGTTTATGGGGAGGATGGGGCCAGGATTAGTCAGGGGAAGGGGGCGGCGCGAAGGATAGGGATGGGAGAGGTGCTGGGTTCAGTGGCAAGCGGATAGCAGGGAAAGAGGGGCGGAGGGTGACTGCGGGGGAAGAGCGGTACGGGAAGAGGTGGCGGGGTTTGGGGGTGGGGTGGAGGGGATGGAAGGGAGGAGGAGGAAGGGCGCTGGTATGGACGAGGCGAGGATGTGTAGAGAGGTGCCCCCGGCGGACCGGTCATTTGGCCCGGCGGACGGTTTCCCCCATGGGGTTGCGGACAGTCAGCGCGCGCGGTGCGATAGTTGCGCCCATGAGCGGATTGAGATGGGCAGGGGTTTGGGTCGAGAGCAGTTTGTTTCAAGTGCAGCACGGAGCCGGAAACGGAGTTTGGAGACCGGCTGACGGAGGGCCTGGGCGGGGGTAAGCTGTGAGCTGCCGGACCCCGTAACGCGGCGTGTGGATGCGCGCTTCCGGATTGGGCGACTGACTCGCAGTGCACAGCACCCTTGCTAGGTAGGCGTCGTGACGCGGGAGCGGCGGCGGTCCGAAGCTCCGAACCATGTCCGATTTCCGCTGGCGGCCCCGCCCATTTGACTCGGGGTGATGTGCGTCCGCGGCGGGTGCGGTGATACATGCCAGGAACGATACAGCACGGGAGCCACGATTGCGGTTGCGGGCGAGGGTGGGTGTGTGTGCCGCGGCGCATCAACGAATGAAAGGACGCCTCGGAGAGGAGGACGAACGACCACCACGAAGGGAGTGGGGCACGGACGGCAACGTGGCGGAACCACGTCTCATTTTTTACGACTGCGACACGCTGCTGTATCGCTCCATGCGCATGGGCCGCCCTTCACCGCCCCCAGGACACCCCGCGGGCCCAGGCGCCAGCCGTGCACCGCGCAGCGCATTGGGCGCCTGGGGGCAGGTGCGCGAGGACAGATGCAGACGGGGCAGATGCTGGCGGCTGGCGGCGGCGACTCGCACGGCTCTCGCTCGGGCCGCAACTGGCCTTTCGATTCCAGGCCACAAAGATCGGAGCGCGGGTGGGGGGGGGGCGGAACGGGTCGCTGGTGCCGCAGCAAAGAACAACACCCGGCTTCCTCCCCATGCGGTATCGTCCATGCACACACGGAAGCCTTCCGCCGTCATCCTTGCATCCTTCCCTCTCCGCTCACCTTGAGCACGCCGGTGAGGAACTCCACTGCCTTGGGGTCCTGCATCTGCCCCATCACGTACGCCACCTCGTGTTTAAGCAGCGCCGAGCGGGCGCCGAACACCGCCCCCAGCGCCGCCACCGCCTCCTTGCCGCCCTTGTTGCGCAGCGCAAACAGCGCCGAGTAGCGCTGAGGCCACACGTGGGGGGCCGGGGGTGAGGTGGGTGGTGTGTCAAGGTTGTCCCAGGAGGGTGCGCGTGTTTTCCGCCAGTGACAGGAGTGGCAGGAAGAGGAGGTACGTGGTGAGGAGGCACTAGCGGGTGCAGATGGCATAGGACAGAGGGGAGGGGTTGGCGGTATGCAACGTGTGGGCAGCTAGTCGAGTCAGGGGCGCACCACCCGGAGACTGTCCTGTCAACACACCGCACAGCCACGCACGGCTCCCTCCGTCCGTCCCACTGCCCCACCCACGGCTCCCTTGCACCTCGACGCCCCTATTCCAGCGCCCACCGACCCCGCCCCCGAGGATCCGGGGTACTCCCTCACATCGAACATGCGCTTGCCCTCATCCAGGATCGCCGCCCGCAGGTCCTCGATGGGGGTGCTGCTGGGCAGCGCGGGGGTGGGGTCCACGCTGTAATAGGGGGACTCCTGGTCGGTGGCCCCCGGGTTGTCCCGTAGCCACTCGATTCGCTGCAGGGCCAGCTGGCACGTCTCAGCAACCTGCACGGGTGGGATACCCCGCGGGGTGTGCCGAGGGGGGAAGGCAGAGGAGGACACGGGGAGGGAGCGAGGTGTGTTGGCACGTGTGTACGGCTAGGGCGGAGGTGCGATGAGGCAACCGGGGCAGTACGACAGCAGCTAGATATGACGTCACAAGCCAGGGGCCTTTCGCGTATGAGAGACAAATGCGTCCTGCCGGTTTTGTTCACCAAACCACAGCGGTCGTCGCCTCGTGGGGTCTTCATGTTCATTGTTCCGGTACATTGCCTGATTTGGGTTTTCGAGCACTGGCGCCGCGGCCTTCTCCATACACGGCACAGAGCAGGTGATGGTGGACTGGATTGTAAAGCACCCACACCGGCATTGGTGGCCTTGGGCTATCGTGGTGTGTACTTTATTGGCACATTTTGGGATCCCCCAAGACGGCCACGTCACACGGCCCCCCGAAACGGCCGTTCCCAACGCACCTCCAGCACGGGGTCCTCCAGATGGTCCCGAAGCGGTTCCAGGCACTCTGGAGTGCCGATGGCGCCTAGCGCCTCGCCAGCCTCGTGCCGTACCCTGTCGTGCGATTTATGTTGGCATCGACCCAATCAAATTCTTGCGTATGCTTTGATTCATATTGCTGGGACACACATGGGATTAGCTGGATCGTGGGAGGAGGGTTTCGACAGGCGCTTGGGCGCATGTGAGGTACTCGCTGGGCCACGCCGACCGACGGCGGCGGATGTGGTTGTGTCAGGGCGGGAACGGCTTCCGTCGTTGAGGCGCAAACTTACATGGGATGCTCGTTCTTGTCGTGAAGAAGGTTGGTAAGCACTTCCACTGCACGCGCGTCCTGACGTTGCCCCAGGCAGAATGCAACATCATGACGAAACAGCGCGCTCTCATCCTTCAGCGCTGTACGGTATTTTGAAGACAAGTCCACATCAAATTCAGTTATCTTCTGCAACTATACCATAAACTTTCAGGCCTCACCTAGTGCTAGGGCATCGTGCGCGGCCGCCCCCTTGACGTTCCTCAATGAGAACAGAACCCTATATTTTTCGGGAAGGCTCGTGTTGGGGTCCGTAAGTTTCTTCTTGAGGTCCAGAACGACCGAGTCGTCAACTTCCACAAGCGGCGGTGCTGTCATGATGGAAAACTTTAATGCTAAACCACTGCTAAGATGTGGCCTACGTGGCTTCTGAAAAATCCCTCCAATTGACACTGAAACAGCCATAAAGGCTAAAGTCGGTGACGGGAGCGGACATTCTGTTAGACCGTTGGCTTTACGAAGCCTAGATCATTCTACGCAGAATCAAGGAGTATCAGTCTATATCGTGGCACATAATACGCTGCAACTTTGATAATGAGCAGCTTGGCAGTGAACAGGATAACAGCTTACTACTACTGCACTTTAATAAAGGACGGTTGAAATCGTTGACTTACAACGGCTTGCGAACCAGGAAACGGACGACCGGAATCAGGAAAAGTCTGTAACTTCAAGTTCGTCATGTCTTATAGTTATTTAGCCAATATTTGCTGAAGTAACGGAGAGGATTTGTGAGCTTACCCGTGACAGCATCATGACTTCACAAACACGGCTGAGGTTGCATTATTTGGCAAGTGCGTTGCTGGGATCTTGCAGTAGATCTAGCTGTGGTACATATTCCGTGCGAGCTTTCAGTTCGTCAGCGGCCCCGCCGGGACAGTCGGCAGCCATCATCAAACAGCTGCGCGAGCGGAGTGGCGCGCCGATCTCTGACGTCAAGGTACAGCCATATACACTTGCTTGAATCGCCAATCCGGTCGCACATAAACAGGTCATTGGGGTCATGGTGCGATATGACAGCCTGAGCAAACCACCCAGCCTTTCAAAACATGTACAGAGGCTCATGCGCGTGGGACGCTCCGGTTTGGGATGCGCGATGCGCCGCCGGGTGCTGGCAAGCACCCTCTCAAGCCCCAGGTCCCTATGGGGCACACGGGGCCGCACCTCCGCAAACTCCGTTGACCTGACCTGTCACACCGACCTCAACATCACGCGCGTCCACACATTCCTCAACACGGCCACTCAATCGCCCTTGACGCCTCAGAGTACGCTGGTCGAGCACGGCTGGGACGTGGACAAGGCCTATGAGGCGCTGCGCAAGAAGGGTCTCGCCGCCGCCGCCAAAAAGGCTTCACGCCACGCGGCGGAGGGCCTCATCGGCGCCTCTTTTGCCGCCTCCGCCGCTGGTTCCTCGACCTTTTCTTCATCCTCGCCGTCAGGCGCTGGCCATGGCGGCGCGGGCTCGGTGGTCGTCGTGGAACTGAACAGCGAGACGGACTTCGTGGCACGCAATTCCCTCTTCCAGGACCTCCTCCGCCAGGTCATGGCAGCAGCACACGCCCTAGGCTCGACCGCGTCCGTGGCACCGGACCACAGTTTGAACCTGGACCAGGTGGGCATGTGTACGGCATGTGTACGGTAACACCACCTGAACAAGACGACAGACATGTCATGGCCTGGGATTTTGTCGTGTACGGAATGCATGAGGGACAACCGGTGGCAGCTCAGCAGGCCGCGCCGCTGACTCCCTGCGCGGCTGCGCCGCTGCGATACACGCGCCCTGAAATCCGCGCGCTGGCCCGTGGCTGCAGCTGCTGGCGGCCCCGACCCCCGGCGGCGCGTCGGTCTCAGAGGCGGTGACCCAGGTGGCGGCGCAGGTCCGGGAGAACGTGCGGCTGCGGCGGGCGTACCGAGTCGACAGCGGAGGTAGGTGTGAGCTGCTGCATGGGTGGCATGTTGGGGACAAACCTCTGTGTGGGTCAACTTGTGCGCGGTCGGGGCAGCATCTGCAAAATGCGGACGCAGACAGAGGGTCTCGCAAGAGTGTGCCTGGGGCCCCTCGCTTGAGCTTTAATATTGGGGCCGGTGTTTCTTAATGCAAGGCCGTCTCCCTGCGTCTCTTCACGGCTCCTTACGGCATGTCGGACCATAGCGGCGCCGCCAGTGAGAGGTCCATAGCGCAGAGCGGGGCATAGGCGTCTGGCCATCACAGCCCGGGATCGTATGACCCGCGGGTCGGTGCACGGCGCCAGCAGGCACTTTCTCACGAAGAACATTTAAAGCCCTTCGTGAGCAACGTACTGGTCTCATGCGCCTCGCGTGACCTCTCAAGGTGCCGCCGTCTGAGTCTTAAACTCTGTAGAGCCCATCGCCAGCAGCTGCGGTCCCGCATTGGCCCTCACCTGCCCGCAGACGGACTAGTCTTTCCCTACGTGCACCAAGCGGCGTCGCCAGGGCTCGGCAAACTAGCATCTGTGGTGGTATTACGCGCGGAGGACGGCCGCTCGCTGGCGGGACTGCAGGTGCGCGCGGCGAACCGTGGGTCATTGGCGGCTCGCGTCGTATTAGTCAAATGCGAGAGGTGATCTAGGGGGAGGCCGCGGCGCATCAATTTCAGTTATCACTCCCTCCTGATATGGTCTTGAATCCTCGTGATGTGGGTCCGTTGGAAAGTGTAGTCTCGAGGTTGTAGGCGACGGTAATCCTGGAGCGCGCAACGTCAATGCATCTTTCGGAAGCTGTTCACGTGCCTCCTGCGGTACGGTACGGTACGGCAATCTGCTGTCGCAGGACCCGGCGTCCGCCTCCGGCAGCCAGCTGCAGGCCGCAGGCGAGGGCCTGGCCATGCACGTGGCCGGCATGCGACCGTCCTACCTGAACCGTGGGTCGGTGCCGGCGGACGTGCTCGCCAAGGAGCGTGACCTGCTGGCGCAAGGCGAGAGCCTACGGGGAAAGCCACCGCAAGTACGTCCCACCACTTCCCAAGGGGCTTTGGGGGCATCAGCTGCTGTTGTCGTGCTTCGTGGTCTTGTCAGCTGCGGATGTCCAGTTCCCTTATCCAGGAGGCCTTTGCGGAGGAAGCCGACGCGGGATCGTCCATTTTCCGGGCTGAAGAAATGGCCACGAACGGCTCAGTGCGGCGCGCTTACGGCACTTCCCCTTGGATACCCGTGCACTGCCGGGAATGATCCGCCGCCACGGAGGGCCATGTGCAACGCATGCGCCTGCTGGGTGTTCCCGGTCCGTGCTTGCGTGCTGCCCCGCGCCAACGCGTTTTCTTGCAACTCCAGCTAAGCACCCGTGCCGTTGAATGCGAAGCTCGTCCAAGTTCATCTGGGTCGTTCAGATCTCTCCCCCCCCAGCCCCCATCCCCCATCCCGCCTGATCCGTTGTCCAACCAACCAGGTGGTCACCAAAATGGTCGAGGGGCGGCTGGCCAAACAGCTGGCCGAGTGGTGCCTGGTCGAGCAGCGGTACGTCATGGATGACACCATCACGGTTCAGGAGCTGATCAACAGGTACGGACGCGGTACGGCAAACTGCGGGGATGCAAGCAGGCGCCGTCCTGCCTGATGGACAACGCGCGCACAGACATTGCCGCTCATGAACACCACTTCTTCACACACATACGAGAGTCGGATGGCTCTTCTCTCTGAACACACCTTAGAGAAGCTTGATCCCGACGATCCCTTTCTCGGGTCCGCTATAGATGCGATCATTGGAAACTTGGCACGGACGGGGGCGCCGGGCGCGTCGCTGACCAGGCATATGCAACACCGTACGAGCGGAGCTGAATGTTCCTCCCCATACAGTAAAGCATTTCCAACAACCTGCGTGCCTGGCTGGATGCCAGATGTTCGTGGGTGGAATGCTCCGGTCCACCAACTGAGGTGCTGCTATCACGTCGGTGCAGGTTGCGCAAGGAGACGGGTGCGCCCTTGGCGGTCAGCACCTTCCTGCGCGTGCAGTGCGGCGAGGGGCTGGGGCCCAAGGGCGGCGACGATTTCGCGACGGAGGTAGCGCGCATCGTGAGCGAGACATGAGGGGCGCGGGTAGGCGGCTCGGAGGGAGGCAGCACCGGAGGCGTAGCCGGGCAGCGAGGGAGGCGCGGACGAAGCGCCACTCGCTGCCATGAGGCGGCGTCCGGCGTGTGTACCTAGGAATAGGTCGGTTGGGGCAAGCGGGCTCTGGTCGCACGAATGCAAATCAAGGAGGAGGCTCAAGGCACTTACGAACCAATGCGTGCGCGGTGCGATGGGGCGAGACAGGATTTGGTGGACACAGCATCTCAAGGACCTTGACGTGCGGGTGGCGCGATGATATTGTTGGTTGCGGACGCGTTGGTTGCGGACGCAATACTATTCTTGGTAAACGACACGATTTGTGCCATCACCCGAGTTATGGACGGGTTCCCGCGCACGACACAACCACACACCATCAACCATTTAAGAAAACGCAACGAACTTCGATATTCCTCAAGTACCTTCACAGCGGGCCCCAAGCAGACTGCAATGTGAAATAATATTATAATTAGGCCGGATGGAATCTACAAACCCTTCCATAAGTTGGTACGACGTCGGAGGATAGGGTGATTTGAGTGCTATGCGCGGCGAGCACGCTGACCTCCTCGTCGTATGGAACTTTCGGTCATTTAAACACTAAATGACCGAATGACTCTTTTTCTCGCCATGCAAGATGTTCAAAGAGTATGGGCGGTTGTCCTCCTTTTGCGTATCTGGGTCATACTCCGATGGGGTGCAGTCGGCGAACTGCGTGCATTGATGGCCAACGCGTCCACACAACATGACTGAAGCCTACAAGTTTTTACATGCAGACCATCAATTCCCGATACCCTTTTGAGCAAGCAATGTTGGCGTCCCATTGTGTCCGGACCTCCAGAGACACCAAGAAATTCATGGCACAGTTACGCCTTCTCGGGGCTGAATCATACTGCAAGTGTACTAATCTGGTACACCTTGTGGGCACCATATATATCCGTTATTCACCAGAAATACACCGGGATGCAATCTCGGGGCAGAAGTTGATAGACATCAAAGGTAAAATAATAAAAGGAGCTGGTTGACAATGGCAGAGTAGGAAAGAGGTTAATCTTGCTGATTCCAATCACCGGTCGCAATCTCGGGTGACGCGTCCTTTCGACTTACCCGCACCCGTGATTGCACGATACGCGTTGCAATAGTAGTATGTGCAGGACATTTGAGTACGCATTTATCACTTCTATATCTTCAGGCTGGGGGGCGGCTCTGGGCCATGCTTTAAAGATATCCCGCCTTCTGGGGCCCGGTCGGGCCGTTGGCGATTCCGTGGCCTGCAGACACATCCAACACATTTGCATGACCGCCATATGCATTTGGACACGTTGATTGCCAATAGGAGCAGCTTGCTTACCTGTGCCGTCGCCTGTCGTACGCCTCCTCTCGTAAAGCTTTTTGATAAATTGTCTCGGGGTGAGGCTTTTATTTTCTGCAAAACTTCGTGAGATTCAAGCAAGTGCTCTGGCATCCACTGCCTTGTTGTAACCTTGTGTCCAGGGCATACACGACCACAGCACTCATTTCTTGAACCTAGCCTTCGGTAGTAACGGCGGCTTGCACAGTGTCTACGCGGAAAGCGCAGAGAATCATCCTGGTGGTGAGGAATGGCTTTCCTTGTGCGGCAGGAGAGCTTCCCGCCGGTGAGTGGTTCTCAATTCTATGTGCTGCGCCTTGAGCGCGGGAGGAGCACACTTTGGCTTACCGCATCCCCTTTCCCTTGCTACAGAATGGCAGCAAGCAGTTCGTTTGTCTTGATTGCAATGAGAAACCCTTCTTGTTTCCCGAGGAGGTGAGTTCCGGGTTCCGCGCGTTTCACAAAACGGGGCCCCAGCAAGGCGTATGGAAGTGGATAACCAAATTAAGTTTGTAACTTTAATATGTGTGTTATTTTCGTGTAGGTTGCCAGACAGCTCGAGTGGAACGAGCTCCTTGGAATCTTGCCCGTCGCGGGCGAGCAAACCTCCGCCGGGCTGCCTGACGCCTATCATCATCTAGATTGTACAGAGAGTCACTTTGGAGCCGATACCGTCATGCGCCAGACATCCTCTGGCGCTTGCGAGTCACAGCTGCGCGCCATGCAGGCCGCAGGCCAGGTGCCCGAGCAAGAGGCCGAGGTTTACGGGTCACCACGGACGAAGCCACTCTCATACCAATTTTCCAACGAGGACGATGCGTGCGGTGGCAAGGCCGGATCCACGCCGGCGGGCGTCTTGAACGCGCAGGCCGCAGCCTCCGCGGCCACGTCGCAGGTCCCCGCTCTGCCCGCGCGGCCCAGCTCCGCGACTATCAACCAGGATGGCGAGATTGACGCAGCCTCGCCGCTGCCCGAAGGGCAGGCGCACGCCGAGCCAGCGTCTCTTCTCAAGCCCTCGGTGGTTCGGGACATCCGGCCAGCCCTCTCCAGCGTGTGCTGTGGTGGTAGCGGCAGCCCGTCGGTCGACGACATGGCGGAGACCGTGTGCGGGGACGGTGGCGCAGAGGACGACGCTGCCACCGCGGACACCGGGGGGGCCATCGCAGCCGGAATCAATGCCGCGCTTGCGTGTCGGTCGCCGCGCCGCCAGTCCTCTGGCTGTGTCCGCGCCACCTACCTGCCGGGATGCGTCTCCACGGCGTCCACCTACCTGGCGGAGGACGGCGACGTGTCGGAGATGGAGCGGCCCGATGGTGAGGCGCCGGTGGAGCCAGAACTGCCGGTTCAGGGGATGTCGTTCCCGCATCTGGGCTCTGCCCTCGCAGCCGGACTCGGTCTGCAGCAGCTGCCAGGCATGGGTTCCGCGGCGGCGGCGGTGGCGTATCACGACGGCCTCTCGCTCCAGGAGGGTGGCGGCGAGGTCGGCGGCGGCGTTGCGGGCGCTGCCGTTGCGGTCTCGGCTTCGGGGCGGCCGCGTCGGGGCCGGGCCGCCGCGGTCCCGACCTCCGCGATGCCGGTGAAGGAGGGCGGCGGGGCCCAGCGCCGGCCCAAGCGCACGCGCACCACCGCGGCGGGGCACTACACCGATGACGCCGATGACGAAGACTTCGAGATCAACGAGGCGGAGCAGGAGGAGCACGGCGGTATGGAGAACGACGACGGTGACGAGGAGTATACGGTCGGCAAGCGGTCCGGCGCGGTTCCGAAGCGGCAGCGGACTGGTGGGTCATCTGGGGGGAAATTTTGATGCGATTGAGTTGAACGACTTTCCGGGCCATCCCTGCCGCGACACCCACGCACACAGATTCGCCGTTGGTACCTGAGCCAATGTGAGGGGGCTTCATTCTTGCTCTGAGCCGAATTTATCCAAGCACGCTCGCCCGGCGGTGTCAACGACGTTCCGCGCTGTTTGCATTCCACGCAGGCGCAACCAAGAAGACCCGTACGGGGGGCAAGCGAGTTACTGGCTCCGTCTGCCTCGACTGTGGTGCCGTCGAGACTCCGCAGGTGAGCGTTGCTTTGTGGGAGGGCTGTCGAGGTGTATATATAGAGAAACCGAGGTGTAGGCGAGTGGGAACTGGGTCTGAAACTCGGAGATGCCCAAACATGGCTTCTAGCCTCTCTGCCCTTCCTGATGCGTGCCGGCACGAATTCTTCATGGTGGTGCTGATGCAGACGTTGCCGCATTTTGGTGTTCGTGCCGTGGCGTCTTTCCTTGAGATGCTGGCTTATTAAGCGGCCGTTTGCGAACCCCACTTGGCCCGCAGTGGCGCCACGGACCCCAGGGCCGCCGCACTCTGTGCAATGCCTGCGGCGTGCGCTACTGCAAGGTTCAAAACAAGGCTAAGGCCGTGACCGGTCGCCGCTAATGGCGCAAAAGCTCCAGACGGAGCCGTCGAGGCGTGGCCGTCTTGGTGGCCCTCTGGTGTTGACAAGGTGGCCTGTACGTCCGCCTTCCGCCGCGCTGCCGAATCGTCATCCCTCAAGGAGCTTCGGCAGGAGGGAGCCCTGTCTCGCGCCCACGGCATCGACAAGACACGTCCGCGACCGCGTCCTCCCAGGTACCAGGTACTTTGCAAACCTGCCGCAAGTTGGTGTGGTTAAGGTTGCGGAAGTGCAGTACAGGGGCAGTAGTGGTCCTCTGTCTAGCATGGCTGCTTGGGAGAGCCCGGTGGTCGTCGTGCTTTGGGAGGAAGTGGACAGGGCTTAATGGCGCCGGTCAAGAGGGCGCGAGACGGCGCGGCGCCGCAGCCACATATAGCTGCGTGGCGACCCAAGCTTGCATGGGCCATAAGCTTGCGCTTCGTGGTTTCTCAATTTGTCTAAGTGCATGGTCGTACGATGTGTTCGCAGCTGTTGTCGCGACCAGCGATGTCTCATAGCGCAGAGCGGCGCGCGGGACGTCGACTCTGTCGCAGCTGTATTGTTCCGCTGTCTTCGAAGAATGTCTACGTTGTTTTTGTTTTTGGGGCGGAGGGCCTAAGTTGTTGAGGTGTAAAGCACACGTGTTGTAGATTGCGGGGCTCGTGTGTTGCAGTGTAAACTCGGAATCGCTCGAGGTGCGTTTCCGTAGCGTTGTACTTTACATGACCCAGACCTACGCTGACTTCATTGACAAGTACTGATGCGGTAATGCGGCGGTGTTGTGGCTCGGGAGTGTGCGTGTACATCGGGGCATGTCCGTCCGTCTGCAGGCGTTGTGTACAATGGTGTGGAGAGGTACACAAGCAAGGGTGGTACTTGGGAGCCCCGCTTTGAGGAGGCGCGCACTCCGTTGCGTGGTTGCGGCGGACAAGGTGGGGCTGCCGTACAAGAGCACACCCCGCTCTCTTATCAGTGTGACGATGTCCCCCGGCGCGGGCTGCGGCCGCTCGTGCGCTGTGCAGTTGGTCGCTGAGTGTCGGGCGACCCGACCCGACCCAGGACAAGGGCCGCGTGGTCTGCAGGAGTGCCCGAGTGTGTGTGTGTGTGTGTGTGTGTGTCGTTGAGTATACCTGTCCGATGCGGACTTCGGGATGCGAATTGTGCAGTGGGCTTTGCCAGTGCTACGACCTTACACGGTCAAGATAATAGCCACATAGTCGGAGGCGACCGCAGTGCGTCAGGACGCGGGACCCGGGACACGGTGTTTTAGCAGTGCAGCTGCCGTTGGACGTCGGCCCTGTCGCCTCCGCGAGGTGCACAGCCGCACGATGATGTATAGCCAAGTTTCATACAAGACACTGGTCCTGACGCGCTGGGGCGGATAGCGGAGGCAATATTGGGTGTAGATGCGCAGGTGGGCGCTTGCGGCGAGGTCGCAGGCCGCAGGGGTGTGAGCGGTCCGGACATCACCTGTTCCCAGGGGCCGGCGTTTTTGGGGCAGTGCGCGTGCGGATCACCGCGTGTAGGAGCGGAGGGTTGGGGCGGGATTGGGTGACCCGGCAGCGGCCCGCATCGGCCGGAGCCCGGGGTGAAGAGGAGTCCGTGGAAGGGTCGGGAGGGGCGCTGTTGTCGGGGACTGTGTGGCGCGGCAGACGGTCTGGACGGGGCGGGGCAGCACGAGTCTGGGGAACATTCACCTGGTGCATATTATTCAGATACGTATGTGCGGGCACCCGCAATTGCTTCCTCCCCTTGTGGGCCACCCGCAGTGCCCCCTCTCCCCCCTTTGCGCTTTTGAGGTAGGCGGTCACTCCAGCTGTACACGTCTCCGCGTTGCGGACGTTTATGGAAGTTGGGCGCTTGGCCAAAAGCCTGCGGCGTCCTTTTGGATGAGCGGCGTTCATGGATGCGGGCGACACAACGCGTGCGCCGGATCTGGGGCTGGGTATCCTTCACCGGATTGGGAATTTGGTTGTAGGCACGGGTGGGTCATTTCCACCCACTGTGGGTCACTTCCACCCACTGTGGGTCATTTCCACCCCCACTTGTTTTCCATCGCGTACCGGTTTTGTGTGCCGGGAAACTCGGGAATACCAAGCCGTGCTTGCCGCGTTGGTTGTGGCGGCGACTTCGGGGCGTTGCATCGATTTCGGGTCGGTTAGTCCACGGAGGCCGCCTCAGCTCGGCTGGTGTGCTCGGATAGGGCGGGGGCCGATTGGGCTGAAGACATGTTTTCCTAATGCCCGTGTAGTCGTCTGATGCGTGGGGCGACCGTTCAGCGCTGGCCTTCCGACCGGTAGTGGGCCTGCGCGGCAGCGCGCGCAGCGCCTGTCGCCTGGAGACGCGGCAGGTGGCTCGTGTCCCAGGATGTGTGCTCCGCGTCTTTCCCTTGTGCGGATCTTCATATTGTTTGGTCGCTGCATGGCGTCTTGGGGGCTTTGCGTACCCGGGGGGCCGGAGGTCACAACAAGAGAGCGTAGGAGGTGAACCCGCACCACGTGTTACGTGTGATTTGAGGGGAATAAGACGAGACGAAGTGACATGAACTTACCACCATCATGTTATGCGCGTGACATACACTGACAGACAGGCAGACAGACACATAGACGGGCTGGATGAGGGCACTCGTGCATGGAGGCGGCAAAAGTACAAACATCCGAAAATGCAGTCTTCATGTTTTTTTGTTGAATGACGAACTGTGCTGTGGGTTTGCGGGGGATGTATGAGTGATGTCCCGTGGTGCACATACTGATGTTTCTCTCGTTCGCGGGCCCAAGCAGACGGAGTCGTCTGTTCGCTGTACACCGACGGCCGTAGTCTCACAGACCCGAGCGCGCCTTGCTCCGTGCCATCGACGTACCACACTGTCCACAGCTGTAGAGTGTACCCGATTTGTCCAGTGTACCGCGCTTTAGCCGAATTCGGCCGGGCGGCCTTTGTGATGTGGGTCACCGGAGTGTTGGCGGAATGCTGAGGAATGGGTTCCCTGGGGTCTGACCCGTGGGTCGGTAGGCTCCAGGGGTTGAACGTAGCGCATGCTTTCGGCCCAATGGGTCCCGTACTCAGCGCGGCGGTGCCAGCTTGGTGCGCTGGAAAACCTTGAATTTTTGGCACGAATGCGCGGTGTGGATAACGGCTCCTTCGCTGGTGGTTCTCGTCATTGCCATATTGCTCGTGCAGCAATCTGTTCGTACCGTAAGATGACGAGGAGACGAGCCAAGCGACCAAATCGAAAAGTACGAAAAGCGTTGGGTCTGCAGTGGCGATATGTGAGAGCTCTTTAGTGACCGTGGCGTGCCCGTGTGCATTGAGAATCGAATCGAGTCGGGCCCGCCGTCGTGGTGTTGTGCCAGCTGTGTGCCGCCGCACGTGTCCTTGTGGTGTCCTGTGCGCCGCGTTTCGGCGCCGCTCCACGGCCCGCGGCTGCCAAGTCGTGCATGCAGAGAGAGTTTCTTCCACCTTCACATGACCGAAAAATCCCAAAAAAAGCGCCTGTGCGTGTTTGGGTAGTGCGTGCCTGCGTTTGTCCGTGTGACATGGTTTCATTTGTTTTCTTTGTCGTCGCATTCTTGTTGTCTGTCGGTTTGTCGGCGGTCGTCTCGATGCCATTTTTGCCGCTGCCAACCGCATATTCTTCTTCTCGTGTTGCGGACCCCTCACCAAATGCCCGGGTGACCGCCCTTGATATGTCCGGGCCGACCCGTTGCGCTTGCGGTGACGTCACCATTTCCTTCTTCCCCCTCGCATTCCGGCGTCCCAGTGGCCTGGGCGCTGGGTGGCGGGGGGTTTACGTCGTCTTTTCCCTCCATTGCCTTCGACCCGGAGGTCGGAAGGCCCTGCAGTGCACTGTGCATTCGTCGGGTTCGGGTTTATGGATGCCGGGACAGCGGCTCCTGGCCCCACGTGGGGATGGGGCGCAGGGAGTGCCTCGTGAATTTTTTCTTTCGCGTCAATGGATGTGCAATGTGATTGGACGTCAGGCACGAATGCTGGATGGCTGGCAGATGGGATTCCCTCGCGTGTGATTGTGCGCCTAGGCGAGGTTGTGCCCCTTCGGATTTTCCTGAGGTTTGCGCTGCGCAGCTGACGTTATGTTGGAAGGTCGGCTGATCGTGAGTTGGTGACCACCATACAGGTTTTCTGCGGTTCTGTTAAGAAATGCTCGTGAGGGAAACCTTGGAGCTCGTGAGCAAGCATATGAGGCGCATCGTATACATGGGACGGTAATGTCTATGTTCCCAACCATTGTAAATCAGGTTCTCAATACCGGTTTCAGTGCGCTCTGTATTGGTATCCATCCCTGTACGGCATCTCTCTCGAGTATGGGACGTGGGCACAACCGTATACACGACCCAGATGACCGGCAGGCCCCTCTCAACTGCTCTACCCATTCGAAACACCGGGTGACACGTTCGGCTGATGTCCAACAGAACTGCCAGACTGCACCGTTCCCTCGCTGCACCACTTCCAACCATACGCATGTGACGTCAACCGCAACCAATCCAGTGCAATATGCACGGCGCCTCTCATGCGATGCGTGTTGCGCGTCCCACACCATGTTGTGCAGCGGCTCCGGCAGCACAAAGGCCGTGCGCATCCGTCAGCCCCCTAATCCCCCTCCCCTGCGTTACCGTATTCAGCGGTCTTCCCGCTGATTGATGCTGCTGTTGGCTCGAGTGCCGGCCGCGCAGAGCACGGTGTTGGGTTCACCGAGGGAGCGAGCAACCCACGGAAAGAGCAATAATCAGGTAGGGCGACTACTCCAGCTGCGTGCCGTACCTCGGGCAGTCGTCTGGAGTCTGGAGTAGCATCGATGTGATTAACGGAAGCTTGACCGCAACAGCTGGAGGAGACCCGGGTGACTGGGTTGGGTTTAAAGGAAACTGCCCAGACACATCCTGGCGCTGTGCCAAGAGTCCCATAGAAGCCCACTCCGATAAAGGCCGTGCCTCGCGCCTCCACCTCCTCACTCCCGTCCGGGCCCTCGGGCATGTCCTGGTGCCTGCTCGCCCCAATCCCCACAGTCCCCCGATACAGATAATCAATTGAGTACATACAACAACCCACCCCACCCTCTGCAACATACCAGCCTGACATTTGCTCTGGCAGCCAGCGCAGTGTGATTATGTTTATAGTTCTCTACCAATTTCCTATGCTCCACCCCACCCACTGAAACCTAATATGTATGCCAACGAGTGGTGGGCTGCGGACGTCTCCGCTGGTGCTGTGACGAATGATCCGAAACACGTGTGAGTTCCCCGCAAGTGAGACACACCCGCGACTCTTCTCTCCAGGGTTGCGGAGCGCGTGCTCCTTTGGCCAGCGGTGTCGCCGGTCAAGACTCAAGACGTCAAGAGCCCAGAGGGGGGCACCCTTGCGGCGCCCTCCGACCTCAGCTGACACACACGCCAGGCCATACAGAGTCCAGGAACAACGCCCGCAGGGCGAGCGGCGGGCGGCGGTCCCCACTCGCATCTGGGAGCAACTGGAAGTTCTGTGTGGGTGGTCAGGGGCGCAGTCGGCGTCGCCCGCATCCCACTGCCCGCCCATGCATACATGCGACCAAGGGCTTCACCGCCGAACTGATACCGCAAGGTGGTCCACCCCTGCACACTCCACCGCCGCCGTACATCGCCGTACAGTGCCGTGGCCTTGATCAGCTCTTCCGGAGGGCCTCTAGCCGGCGGGTCAGTTCCGCCATCTCGTCCTCCACCTGCGCAATGGCGGCCGGGAGACTAAACTCAGATCTGTCAACGCGCCGGGACGGTTCATGGGAACGTCTGCCGCTACCGTATTCGCTAGAGCATCTCCCTCACGTCACGACGGCCCGAGCATTTGAGCACCTCGTTCGTCGGGGCCGGGGAACGGCGCGTCAACCTGGTTGGTTGTCCATCCCGAACCAAACCAGACTTTGGTGGTTGGGGCGCGCGAAGAAAGGCCCCAGAGACCCACGAATGCCCATCCCCAGGAATCCGTCGCACTGCCTGATGCCGTACCTGCGGCGGCGGTGGCGGCGCGGACGGCTGCTGCTTCTCCATCGGCGGCGACGGCGGGGCCGGCGGCGGGTGCATGGGCGCCGGCGGCGGTGGCGGGTGCATGGGGGGCGCCGGCGGCGGCGGCGTCCCCACCGCGCTGGGCGCGGCGGACCCGCTCTTCGCCGGCGGACCTTGGGCCGCGTCGTACGCCTGCCGACGGCGTCAAGACGCCAGTGAGCGGCCGAACGGGTTGACAACGGATGGGTTGACAACACAGCGATGGGGCAGCAAGCCTAGGTCCGCTAACGTGGCAGTTTACAGGTGCCGCCTCTGGGAAGTACGGAGACCTTCCCTGGACCGACCCCGCTGCAGTTGTCATCCATGTACTGTAGGCTCCATACTGGCCGTACCGTACAGAAGCTTGGATGTAGACCCTCAGATTACCGTGCACTCACTCGCCCCCCCCCACACACATGCAGTTCTGGGCGGTTCTGGGTGGTTTCTCATTAAACACATGCAATTAGCCGTATTGCCCGGTGAGCAAACATCATCTGGGACAAGGTTGGGGTGTGCGGTCATCGAACGCACTTCCCCCGGGGGTCGCACCGCCCCAGTCCAAAGACGGTCTCACCCGCTGGATCTCGGAATCACTTCGGACGATGTACCCGCCCACGGTCGTGGCGGTGGAGACGCCACCGCTGCTGAGGGGAGGAGGAGGTGGCGGAGGCGCCGATCCCGCCGCAGCCGGCGGCAGGTCGTCCAGCGCCGACGTCGTCGACGGCGGCGGCGACGGCGTCGACCGGTGCGGCGCGAACTGGGCGACGTCCAGCACTGTTGATGGCAGCGGCGGCGGCGCCACTGCCGCCAGCTGATTCCCTGACACCCCGGAGGGGTGCGCCTGCCAGCCCTGAGTCATCGAGGGGTCACAAGGTCAGCGTGACTGGAGGGTTAGAATGAGAAAGGAGTGAGTAAAGGAGTGGGTGGCGGAGTGAGTGGAGGGTTGTATGAGCTTATGGCAAATGGGTAGCAACCGGTGCGGCCCTCCATCAGGCAGCGGCCCCCAGGAGGGTGCGGCGCATTCAGCCCAAGGGCAGGGCACTCCGGTGCACGTGCTCTCCCCTGTGCGACGCCACAGACAGCTCACACAGCGACCTCCATCACCTCGAATATCGCACGGCTGTCCTGAGAACTCCACCCCATCTAGCTGAGCACTCCACCCCTCAACGTCGGTTCTTCCTTTCTTCGAAACCCCAAACGTCCAACGGGCCCTATACCGATGTGAGGCCGGTGTCGACTTGGTACTGGACCAGTGTACCGTATGTGGAGGCACTGGACCTAACACCCCATCTGTGCATGCGGCCGCTTGGAACGATCGGGCCGCCCCGGGGGCGTTCCTTCCTGACCGGGCCCCCCAGGGGTTTGTTTGACGCCGGCCATGCCATCAGTACAACAGCACAGGGGCAACGTTCCAGATTGCCCTATGCAATGGGTGACGTTGCGAAGACCTTACGAAGCGGGCAAGGATTGACAAACGCTCTCACAGCATAGCGAAGTCCAGGCGCAAGGCCTGTGGCTCCTACCGGGACTAAAGGTAGCCCATCGCCGCCGACGGCTGCGGCCGGGTGGTGCACCTGCGGCGTCAGCGCCGCCACCTGCGCGGCGTACTGCGCCGCCGCGTGGGCCTGCGCCGCCGCGTGGGCCGCCGCCGCGGCCGCCTGTTGCGCGTTCGTGTACTGCGCCGCAACCCGCCGGACAGGCCATGATTGTGTCAGGACATGGTGGATCATCTCACCAGACAGACACGACTATCATCAAGCCCCGGTCTGTGATGATCATTTCCACGCACACGCACACACACACGCACAGTTATCTTACACACACACACACACACACACACCGTTTCCAGGAGAGAGTGCTTCGGCGGTCTTTCCGTTAGGGCTCGAACACACAACGCACGCACACATCCGCCATCACGCCGGGGCCCTGCCTGAGCGGCACAAAACGCGGCCTCAAGCCCCCGTACCTCGCCGCAGGCCTCCTCACCTGCATCTGCGCCAGCGCTGACCCCGGCGTGACGGCCGGGTAGGGGCTGACGGCCGCACCATTGGCCGGCACCTCGGGCGCACCCAGCGCCGCTGCCGCCGCCCCCGGCTCGCCGTTGTGATGTTCATGCCCCGCAAGCCCGGCGGCGGGTCCCATGCCGACCCGCATGTCCCGCGCCGCCGCCGCCAGGTCCCACTCGACGCCGTACTCCTGGGCGATCTCCGACAGCATCGCCTGCGGCCGCGCACCCGTGTCCACGACCGCAGCAGGGAATGCGGTGGTGGTGGTGGTGGGGTGGTAGTGTCAGGGAGAACTTCAGGAAAGGCAAAAGCCCAGAAGAACGCCCTTTCGGTGGAAGGCGGATCCATCGTGTACAGCACCGGGTATGTCGTAGGCTCGTAGCCCACAGGGTATGAAATGTAGGGCGCATGAACACGGGGCATGATCACGGGCAGCTCCGGACGTGACCGGGAGACACCTCGCCCGCCCTCACCTCACGTCCCGGCCCAACCAGCCTCCGCCCCCCCGCCCCGGCCCAACCAGCCTCCGCCCCCCGCCCCGGCCCAACCAGCCTCCGCCCCCCCGCCCCGGCCCAACCAGCCTCCGCCCCCCCGCCCCGGCCCAACCAGCCTCCGCCCCCCGCCCCGGCCCAACCAGCCTCCGCCCCCCCGCCCCGGCCCAACCAGCCTCCGCCCCCCCGCCCCGGCCCAACCAGCCTCCGGCCCCCCGCCCTGGCCCGCCCCGCACCCGCCCGGCCTCACCAGCTTCTCCTCGGGCTGCGGCGGCTCCACCAGCAGACACCGAATGAGGTTGGAGTTCACCTGGGGGCGGGGTGGATGGAGCGCGTGCGTGCGTGCGTGCGTGCGTGCGAAGGTGAGCTGCATGTACCGGGGAGTTCGCCACGGTGGATGAGACAAATCAGGCGAGCGTTGCGCGTTTTGCATGAAATACGAACAACACCAGACAAGAGACACCTCACCCCGCGCAGGGTTCCTGCCCCGGGGGAGGAGACATGCGGACGTCTCGTGTGGGGCTTGAGACCCGGGGCCCCCCACGAACCCATCGCGCACCTGCCAGCGCCCTGCCGTGGCGTCCGCACCCGCCTCGGCCGCGTACTCCTTGCCGTACTTGCCCGCGAACAGCGTCCGCAAGGTGCCCAGCTCCGGCAGGTCGCTGATGCGCTGCTCTCACACCCCGGGACCAACAAGGAATGGGGTGGGATGAGAAGCGGCCCACGGCAGACCGTGCCGTACCGTGCCGTCGGAATGGAGTAACAGAGGCAAGGCGGCAAGGTAGGGAAAGCAGCGGATCAAACGTGGACGCGATCCCGCCAATACACCAGTCGTGAGCACGGAGGGCACACCACGCATCAACAAGGTAACAACCAGACAGCACCCGGCACAACTGCCCTGGGGCCATCTCTGTACCGCCGTCGGCGGAGGAAGCGGTCGAGGTGCGGACAACGGGCTGTGAAGGACCCGGCATGCTTCCAACAGCTGACCCAGATCCATGCGGCGGCGGCGGCGGCTGATGAACCGCCTCGAGCCACAACCCGGTCCCCAACCGGCCCCCAGCCCAGCCCAATGCGCCCCCGTCGTCCCATCGCCTACGTGCGGCCCCTCACCTGCGACGCGTATATGATGGAGCTGACCGCCTCCATCATGTCTCGTGGGAGCTCCTGTGGGGGCGGGGGGCCGCCACAGCCGCCAAATGTCGTGGTCGGGGGGGTTGCGACGATTGTGGTGGTTGCGATGGCAGGGGGTTCATGGGTTCATTCATACTGCCGTGTCGCGAACGGTGCGCGAACGCCGGTAGGTTGTGTCCAGGGCGGGGCGAGGCCCGAGCCCGGGGCCCCGCTCAAGGACGTCGACACCGGGTGACATACCGCTACTGCGATGCACCGCAGGTGGGTCACTGAGGTGGGTCACTGAGGTGGGTCACTGAGGTGGGTCACTGAGGTGGGTCACTTGAGGTACAGGTGAGATGTCCGGAAACCGGTGGGGGTCTGCGTGGACGAGCCCAATCGCGCTGAGCACGCATCGGCAGCCATTGCTCCGCACCCTAACCGCGCCCTCTGCGCACCTTGGTCTTGGCGATCAGCTGCGTTCGAACGGTCAGGAGCTCCAGGTAGAGCTCCAGGATCTCGTATGCCTGTGCGGCAAAGCACCGTACTGCGGTGAGAGCTGTGGGCCGCATGTTTCCGTGCGCATCCCCGCATTCGGGGACACCGCG
Source organism: Eudorina sp. 2006-703-Eu-15 (assembly GCA_003117195.1). Taxonomy (NCBI): domain Eukaryota; kingdom Viridiplantae; phylum Chlorophyta; class Chlorophyceae; order Chlamydomonadales; family Volvocaceae; genus Eudorina; species Eudorina sp. 2006-703-Eu-15. The sequence goes on along the minus strand of BDSI01000026.1, from coordinate 280,527 downwards.
CTCGACCTCCACCCCGCCCGGACACGTTATAAATTTCCAAGGCCCGGCAGCTCGTCGCCAAGCATAACTGCCCGGTTGCAGCTGACAACACATCCGCTTGAAACACACTTTGCGCTGGGCAGGTTGCGGGGCAATGCAGCTCTGGGCGCAGCGCTGCCAAGGTTTGACCCGTCGTATCCGGGCTTCCTGTCACAGGCTCGCCGTTACGGATTCTCACCTGCATAAGGAGCTTCTCCCGAATCACGCCCTCGACCCTGATCCTAGCATACTCCTGCTTTCCACTACGCAGCAGCTCAGCGATGTCCTTCTGTGACTGCTTGAGCTGTTCGGACGATTACAGGAGGCATGTTTCAAGGAAACATCACATAAAATCTGACAGAAAAACATTTTTCAATGAGGTGTACCAAGCAAGGCTATAACCGCGGACACGCTCGACGGGGAGGAGCTGGTTGGTAGACGTGCCCAAGGACCTACCATCAGCGTCTTTTTGTTCCGAATAAGCTTGATCCTTCCGACACATAGTCTGCTTGTCGTTTCACTGCAAAGGAAATTCGCATTGCTTCGGAAACGAGTCTCGGCATCGTCCTCAACCTTGTTCGCTTACCACTTTGCCTGGTTAAATTTACTTCCAAACATTCTGAAAATCCTTGTCTAAAAGAATTCTAGTGTTGGGGGTAGGGCTAACAATGATATCGCGAGGCACTACGAACAGGATTTTACTTGCGATCCCACCAGTATAATGCACTGTACACAGTTGGCAAAAATTTAACAATCCCAGAAGCAAGCGTAACACATACCCGACGTTCGCACCTGTGGCTTTGATTTGGGAGTCAGCTGCAGTTAGCTCCCGTTCGCGGGATTGCGTCGTACAACAGCCCAACCACCGCGGAAGGTAGGACCAGATCGAGCAGCAGCGAGGGACTTGATTATCACAGGGGCGCACCACGCCGCTGGCCGAACATCAATAACTATTCTTATAACTTCATGAGGCCAGGCACGTTTCCACAAATCCAGAGTCAGGAGAGCTACACGTTGTGGCGCCCGCCGGTCAGCGCTCTTCCCCCCCTCAACCGGTCCATCCTGCGCATGACGCGCCACCGACCCGACATCCCCTTGTTTGTCAACGCGCCTCCTCCACTGCGACATCGCTCCTCGACGCCGACGCCCGGTGCCCGCACCGTGCTTTCAGCCATGAGGGACGACACACCCGTCTAGAGACCCCGCTCTCCGCTGCACCCCGCTATGTCGGGTGGCAGCGCCGTGCACGTCATCACGTCTGTCCAGGTTCCCATCCGCCGTCCGTCATGAATGGACATTACAGCGGACCCCAGAGGCATCATGATGTCCCGTCATGATGCCCCGCTCCGTGAATGAACATGCCAGGTAGCCGGGCAGGCGACCACTGCTGCCAGCAAGGGTGGGTGAGCAGCTGAACCCCGCACCCGGGCTCCGAAATCATCCATGCTCACAGCACCCAATTGGTTCCCAGGCTGACATGCATTCGGCTGGTGCCGACCGACGTGGCAAGGGGAGGGGAGGGCGCCGCCACATGCATCACCATGTATCCCTCGTGAGCGGCGACGGGTTCCGGAGCAGCCAACACACGCGCAGCTGCACATGCACTCAAAATGCCCCCTCGGTCGGGTCTGTTAATCTGTTCAGTCCCCTCTACACCAGGAAAAGAGAAAAAGATGGTGCACGTAAGTGTGCGGATATTAATTGTATCCCATAACCACGCAGAAGGTCGTTGCTTTCCCTCACGGCGCGACCTCCCTGCGTCAGCAGCCGGCTTTTGCCACCTCCGCCGATCTGGGTTCCTTGACGGGACCCTCAAGCCGCCTTCGGCTCCGCCTGCGGCGGCGCTCCAGGCTCCTTCGCCTCCTCCGGCTTGGTGGTGCGCTGCCAGTACGCCGCCAGCGCCGAGCCCATGACGCTGTGCGTGCAGGCGCTGATGGCGCAGGGCGCGGAGGTGAGCGGGTCGGAGAAGTGGAGCGCCGCCAGCACCGCCCCCAGCGTGCTGTTCTGCATGCCCACCTGCAGGGGGCAACGAGCCAGGGGGCAGGAAATTGGTGGGCGTCCACGAGCTGTTCCGGCTGCCCGAGGGGGGGGGTGGAGGGTCAGATGGGGCATGGCGGGGAGCAGGGCGGCAGGCGTTGCCCAATGCGAACAGTGATGCAGTGCACGGGGTGCCGGATTGCGGAAGGTGGCGACCGAGCGGCATGTGATGGCAGCATGGCATGTGGGGCGTGGCAGCGCGAGTAGATCGGTTGCTGCCAGGGCAGGAGTGCCGTACGGGGGAAAGGGTGGTAAAAAGAAAACCAAATCGGGGAGGAGAGGGTGTCCCGGATGAGGGTGCCCCGTACGAGGGCTGAAACAAACCCATTTAGGGCGCGGCTTGTCGGCGGATTACCCTCTGCAGATCCCAAATCTCACCTCGATGGACATCGTACGGCAAATCTTGTCCGACAGGCCGAGCGCCTTACAGATCACGTACCTGTCGTGCGCAACACACACACACACGGCATGCGCAACCAACGGCTTCACTCGTCCGCGTGCGCAATTAGGGTCCTCGCCAGTCGTGTCTCTCGGTTTATTTTAACACACACACACACCGGCACACACACCCGCACACCTCATCACCACACTGACACCCGGGGGTGGGTCGATGTGTCCCGGCATCTCCTGCTCTCGTTCACTCGGTGACTCTCGGGGGCGTTTCCATGGCAACGTTACAAGGTGGACCCCTAACGCGCGCTGCCGTTACTAGGATACATTGCCACAGCAAATACAGTGGGACCAATATGATAGGGGGCCAATCCCAATCCCTGGGAACCGTGGTGCCTTGACGTAACCGCACTACAGCGGTCTGGCGCTTTGCAGTCATCGCACATGTACAGCCGCGCATCGCGCCCGGCGCATGCTGTTGACCCCTGTCGTACATTCGCCCCGCAGTTCTCCCACCACTGGGACCCGACGGTCTCCCTCAACCCGTTGGTCACACAACCCACTGACACCCACGTGTTCGTTTCCCCAACTGCGAACTCCACTCGCCAAGCGCCACACGGTGCCCCAATCCATTCGTCTGTCGTACCGCCGTACCCAACCGACATTCGTAGCTACGGTGCGGTTCAAGCTGTGTCTGCCGCGCCGGCCCACCCCGAGAACCCCCGGCCCCCAACCCAGCCCAGCCCTTCACTGCGCACCCGAGGAGGAAGCCCGAGGCGTGCAGCCCCGCCACCGCGCCCAGCAGCGCCGGCCCCGACGCGCGCACCGCCCCCGCGCTGACGGCCAGGGTGGATCCCACGATGATCGCCACCAGCAGGGTGGCCACCGCGGGGGTGTACCGGGCGATGCGGGACACGGCGGCGGGGAAGGCCTGGTTGGCCAGGGAGCCGGCCAGCACGGGCGCCAGCACCACCTGCGGGGCACCGACCCACGCACGGGCCACCGACCCACGGGTCACAGACGAGTCAAGAGACAGACAGACCGTGGGGTCAAGGGCAACAAAAGGCGGGAGGCGGCGGGGATGCACGGCGGAAGGCGGAGGCTGCACGCAGGAAAAGCGGGTGGCACGGCAGTAGTACTGCAAGGGCTCGCTGGGGCCGTACTACGGCGCGCGCACTCGCCTGCAGCGTCGACACGAAAAGCGCCTTGGCATCCACAGGCACCAGGGTGCCCGCCAGCGCCGCGGTGATGGTGGGCGTGGCCACCACCGCCGCCAGTGTGGAGGCTGCCGTCATCAGAATGGACAGCTGCGGGGCAGTGAGCGTTGGGGAATGAGCGCGAGTACCGTATCACGGAGGTTTGGGGTATCCCTCGTGCGTAGGGGGAGCCGCGGAGTGGTCAAAGGTTGGGACGGGCGGGCAGTTGGGACGGGCGGGCAGTTGGTGAAAAGGGGTCACCTCAGGAAACACTCACGGCAGCAGTGCTGGTAGGGGCCCGCGTTGCGGCATGTTTGCATGCGGCCCAAGTCCGTCGCGCACCCCCCCCTCCCCCGCGAGCTGACGACCCACCGCCATCTCCCCCCGAGCCAGGAACGCCACGATGTTGGAGGCGGTGCCGCCGGGGCAGGCGGACAGCACCGCGATACCGACCGCCAGGGGCGCCGACAGACCGGCATGCCTGGCATCACGGGGCGCGGGGCGGGACGGGTGAGGGGAGGGAAGGAGGGAACACAGAGAATGGACAGGCAAGGGAGATAGGGCTCCTCATGAAACCGAAGAAGGGTTCCTCATGTAAACGCGACCTAAGAGTGCTACGCTGTAAGATGCGCCCTCCCGCCAGCGTTGTGCCCGCTCAGCTTCACGCAGGTCTGCCCCTGGGCCGCTCGGCAGCTCCGGTCCCTCCAGGTCGCGCCGTACCCCAGGCTGCGTGTCGTACCGCAGGGGCGCAGGCTGTTTGCCGTGTACCCCACCTTGAGAACAGCCAGCCCAGCCCCGGCATCACGGTGTACTGCAGCGCCATGCCCAGCAGCAGCAGCTGCGGCATGCGGCGGAAGACGTCCCCGAAGTCCGTCAGCTTCATGGTCAGACCCATGCCCAGCATCGTCAGCGCGAGGCCCCACGTGATGAAGCGCGTGGGCAGCCTGACGGCCGGGCGGGGTGGGGGGACGAGGGTGCGACCATCAAGGGGGGGAACATGGGTAGGACCACAGGGAGAGGGGGACGCTGACACTGACCCAGGCCACGGCTAAAAGTCGAAGGGGAGCGGCAGGAACTTTCTAGGTTATCGTGGGCTCACGGTTGTCAGGCAGCAGCAGCAGCAGCAGCAGCAGCAGCAGCAGCAGCAGCAGCAGCAGCAGCAGCAGCAGCAGCAGCAGCAGCAGCAGCAGCAGCAGCAGCAGCAGCAGCAGCAGCAGGTGCGGGCCCCCCAAAAATGTGAGGGCTGGTCGTTTTAAGTAAACACAACAGCCCAGTTTTGGAGGATAGGGCCTGCGGGTATTGCAGGGGTACTGCGGGTGTTGGGAGGAGCGGGTGCTGGCGACCCGTGACAGACGTACATACCAGGTGAACAGCTCGGGACGCCACAGCGCCGCAGCTGCCGCCAACACCACCCAGAGAGGAAACAGAGAGGTGATTTTGCCACACAGGGCGACGATGGCGTCGTCTGGGCTGGGCTGTGGAGAGGCGGATGTGGTGGCGGTTGACGGTTGCGGCTGCGGAGCGACTTCGGTATCAACATGAAGCGAAGCGGCACCGGAAGTTGCAATGACAGGCCCCTTATCATCATCCTTGATCCTATGAGTTTCGCCGTGATTGGGAATCGGTGTGCCCGCGGCGTCCTCTGTCGTGGTAATTCCCGGCGGGCCTTGTGCCGCTTCGGCGACTGTCCACCGCTGAATCGTTGAAGCCTTACTCCGTTGACGCTGTATCCCTAATGTTGGGCATCGTAATTGACGAGCGGGCAGGCCGGGCGCACCCAAATTCGCTGGTCTAAAGCAATACATTGAAGGACAAGCTATTATAAAAATTAATAAGTAATTAACTTAAAATACAGGTTTCACATGTAAGGCGGATCAAGGTACGCCTAAAACGTCGCTCGCATGAAAAGCGTGTGACAACAATAACCCATCGAGATATTGAGCAGGATTCCTGAAGTAGCAGTCATCGCTGACCTTTCACAACGAAGCTGTCGTACTTAAGGGAAGGTGTACGGCTGTATGCTAGCAGAGGCTCAGTGGAACTGTCGTCCCTGTTGGTTACATTTCAGCGGTCGCGCATCGCTGCTTGGTGTCGTGGTGCGAGCCCCGAGCGCCGCGATCCGTCGCAGTGCAAAGCGTGCAAAGCGGCCACACCAGCGTCGACCCGGGTAATCGCAAGGCAATTTGAATGATAAATCCCAAAATTCCCGACCAGCACGAGAATGTGCATGGATGGTATAAAAAACTTCTGTCTCATGTCCTCCTCCGCAACCTTCCTCTCAAAAACATCGCACAGGGCTTTAACCGGCATCGCCCAACACAGCAGAGCTCTGCTAGCGCCTACATGCTATACAGCACCTTACCGGGAGCCCTGTGTAAACGAGACGCACTGCAACAGGTCGCCAGCTGCCGTTCTGGGTGTAGGTTTTATTCGTATCAGCTCTGTCTGGTCATTTACGACGGCAGTACCGTCCCCGCAACACAAAGGCTGAGAGGCCGAAGAAGTCAGAGTATTGCTGGAATTTGCCGGATTGCATGGCCCACAACGAGAAACGCCGTAAATGCACATCCCTACAGGACACCAGCGACCACAATTTCCGTCAAAATGCCAACTATGCACCATTCACACCATCGGCATCAACATCTCAACACCACATAACACATTTACAATAGCTCGCAGTCCTTGCCATCATGACCACAACAACATTGTCCAAGCTCTTGGTTCCTTCCATCCGTTTCGTACAACAAAGGCAAGCACAGACCGCGGAAAACCCAGAGGGTTTATGCCGTATTCCCCAGGTGGCAGTCGTGTCGTACGACCCAGGCTGGGTTTCCAGACGGCGTTTCAACGTTTACCCCCACCCGGATGGGGTAGCCACCACAACCTCACAATCAAGGCCGTCGAAATCTATCCATTGCATAACCCAAGCTCACTTTTTACCTGCACATATCTTCTTCTCGAGGTTCGTTCATGATGTACGGCGCCACCCTGCTGGCAGTTCTGACACTGCCGGTCGCAAATCGTTGGAGTCACGCCTGAATTGCTGAACTACCCTACCCTGCCCTCTACATATCTGACCCTCTTCATTTCAACTGGTGGATGTAATATCATCACCCACACCACCTCCGCATGGTGCTCCCCTTCTTCCCCCTTGCCGCCTCCTCTTCCGCCTCTACCCGTCCGAGCCTCCGTCCCCTAGTCAGCCTCCCGCCCTCACCGCGCCTCCGCTGCCACCTCCTCTTTCGCCCCCTGTCCCTCCCTCCCGCCCGCCCCTCTCCCTCACAGCCTCCCCGCCGCGAAGTCCGCCACCAGCTGTGGCACCGCGCTGTCCAGCCCCGCCACGTCCAGCATGCCCGGGTCGGTCGGGTCGGCGATGCTGAAGGACGTGGCGCTGAAGCCCAGGACCACCAGCTTGGCGGCGGGGAGGTCCAGGGCGGTGCGGTAGCGGCGCAGCGCCTCCGCGGGGTGGGTGCCGCCGAACCAGGTCTCGTTGTCGGTGAGGATGACGAACACGTCCACGGGGGTGCGGGCCTCCAGGGCGTGCAGGATGGGCAGCGCGCAGTCGGTGCCGCCCATGGGGATGGCCTCGGCGCGCGCCACCACCTCCTCCAGCCTGTCCGAGGCCCGCACCTCCATGGGGACCAGCGCGTGGGAGAACGCCAGCGTCCTGACCCATGGTTCGGTACGGACCAGCGTCATCAGCATCGCCGCGGCGGCCTGGCGGCAGCTGAGTGACGTCATCCCCGCGCACTGCGTGAAGCCCATGGAGCCGGACACGTCCAGGCCGATCAGGTAGCGCTGACCCGTGGGTCGCACGTTCTTGAAGGCCAGGTAGAACGCCTCCTCCAGCGCCTCGCACACCTCCGGCACCGCCGCCCACCGCGCCACGCCGCGCGCCCCCTGCCCCGACCGGTACGTGCACAGCGCATCCAGCAGCGTCATGGGGTGCACGCGGGCGGCTGCCAGTGCCCGGGGGTCCGTCAGGCGGGAGGTGATGCGCTGCAGGCAGCCCGGCCGCTGCGTGACGCCCAGCTGCGTCATCCGACCCAGGTTGCGCACCAGCGCCGTCAGCGGCATCCCGCCCTCCAGGAACGTGGACCACAGCTCCGGAGACCGCAGCAGCGCCGTGTCGCCCACGTGCTCGTGGCCGAAGCGGTGCCGCCGTACAAGGGACACGGCAAGGTCGACGGCGGCGGCCTCGGCGGCGGCGTGGGCGGCGACGGCGGCCGGGTCCGGTGGCGGCGGCGCGGCAGCGGCAGCGGCAGCGGCGTCCGGCGCGGGCTGCACCTCCTCCTCCTCCGCCGCCGCCGCCGATTGAGACCGACCGCGCTTGCCGGCCCGCTTGCGCTCTGTGGGCGGCGTCTTGACCAGGGGCGGCGGCATCCGGATCTCCTTCCGCAGCCGGTGAGCATCCACCAAGTACTGCATCACCGGGCTCAGGCTGGGCGCAGCGGCGGCGTCGGCGGCGGCGCTGGGCGCGGCAGGGTTAGCAGTGGCGTCAGCAGTGGCGGCGGGGCTGGCGATGGGGGCGGCTGTGGGGACGGCGGCGGGAACATCGGCGCTGGCGGCAGCAGGCGCAGCAGCAGCCTCCAGTGTTGCCTCCGCCTCCGCCATCGGTTCAGCCTCCGCGGTCATGGCTTCCTCCGACCCTGCTACAGCTGCATCGGCGGCAGCATCGCCTGCCTCCGCCTCCATCGCAGCAGGCCCTGTCTCGCCGGCGGCAGCGGGGGCTCCACTTGTGCCTTCCGCCTGCGTCTTCGCACGCACCCGCCGTTCAGGCCGCTTTTGACCCGGCAGCGTCCCATGGGTCAGGAAGTCAAAGCTGGCCTTCATGTCAGCAATGCGCTGCGCCTCCAACGCCGCCGCCGCTGCTGCTGCGTCGCTGCCGTCACCCGCCGCCGCCGCCATCGCAACAGCACGCATCGCCTCCGTCAGGGCCCCCAGCTCGGAGGTATCGCCGCCCGCCTCGGCCTCGCCCTCTTCCTCCGCTGCCGCGGGCACCATCACCCACTCGGAGTCCACCGCCGCCTCGGGCACGGACGCCGTGGAGGCGGCGCCGTCAGCGCGCGCAGCCGCAGCGCCAGCCTCTGCCTTCGTCGCCTCCGCCGCCTCCGCTGCATTAGCCTCCGCCGCCTCCGTCGCCTTCGGCTCCGCCGCCACCTTGCGCCGCTTGGTCACGTACTCCTCGGGGTCCGGGTGCGCCAGTCGGAGCAGGTCCGCGTGGCTCCAGCCGTGCCGCTGGCTGTATTTGGTCACCTGGTAGGCCACCGCGGCGGGGGACTTGTCCAGGTACCACTGAGCCACTGCCCGCCGCACAGACCGGCCCCAGCTCGCCTTGCCGCCCGCCGAGGTGCTGGCGCCAGCAAGCGGCTGACTGGCGCCGCCGCTGCGGCCCCGGCCGCGGCCGCGGCCGCGCCCTCGGCCGCCGGCACGGCCGAACCCGCGGCCGCCACCACCACGTCCGCCGGCGGGGGCGTCAGACTCTGAACAGGCGGCTGACGTGGAGGCGGGCGGGTTCCTCTGCTGCGCCAACCAGGCAGTGACGACCCGTGGGTCGGCCGCCGCGTCGCCGGGCCTGCACGCCCTGGTCACCGCCCCCAGCTCCTTCCAGCGCTGCACCATCTCGAAGAGTGTGGACGCGGTACGGCAGACGGCAGGGAGGGCGGCCAGGGCGGCGTGGCGGGTGGCGGCATCACCCAGGCGGGCACACACCGCCAGGACCAGGATACCTGGAACGGAAGCGAGGCGCATCGGGGGGCACGGGGGTGGGCGGGGAGCATGTCGGCGCTGCGACCCGTGGGGGAATCCGTAAACCTTGCATCCCGCCTGCAGTGTACGACAGTAGCTCACGTGTCAGGGCGGTGCCGTGGAGGCAGCGTACGACGTTGATACCCGTGGCCCGCATTGATTTGGGTGCGATGACTGCAGATTGCGGTACAGCACGACACAGTATACAATGCAGACTGTAAACGACACGTATTTCCCCGTGAGTGAGATTTCAAGAACGACGCAAGCGATGATGGCGGTACGGCAGCTGATGTACCGGGCAGCTGGACCCCCGGGTATCTGCGGCCCCCGGGCTGCCGCCACACGCACCTGGGCCTTGTCGCGGCGCCCGGCCCTCCCTGGAGAGGCTTGTCACCTCCTTCACCACCCGCTCGCCATGACCGTCCGCCAGCAAGCGAAGCACGCACTCGCAGTTCTCCAGCTGCAGCTCGGAGCTGGAGACGTAGTAGTTGTTGGCTGGGGGGGTCGGAAGCGGGGGCCCGTGAGCGATGTCGAACGCATGATCCCAGTCAGCAAAAGGAAGCAGCACAGTGCGCAAAACAAGCTTATCGAACCCAACAAACATTTTTGTTCAGCGCAGAAGGAACAGCGTTTAAATCGTTTCTCACCGTTGCTTCCCAGGATGATGAATCGTCGCAGACGTGCAAAGTCGTCGATCTTGAAGACGTAGCCCCCCGCATTGTTTAGAACCTGGTTCTCGTGGAGAGGAGCGCTTTGAGGGATGTCCACTTGCACCGCCAGAGCGGAGTTCCCGGTGGCCATGATGACGACGGGCAGGCGCTGGGGCCAGAACAGAGGCAAGTTACGCCGCTAAGGAAATAAAGGGTTTTTAACTATGACGAAATTTATTCAAACGCTGCGGCACCGAGCCCCTGATGGGCTTCGGAAATGTACAGTCAAGGCACTGGCGTCGAAGGCGAATGTGGATTATAGGGATTATAATGGGCAGAATTTTCTGACTCTGTTGGTCTTGTATGTGATAAGTATCACATTGATTCGATATATATCTTTCCAGGAGGCCTTGGCCTCCCGAAGGCCTGCTCGGCAGTCGCAGAAACTGCGTGGCCCGTCGTGGCCAGGCCTCTTTCATCGGCCTCAATGCCGGCCACCTGGAACCGGTTGCAACCGAGATGAATATGCAACTATATAGAAATCAATTTAAAAGAACTTTTTTGCGTGTTGGTGAGGCGTTGCCCCCAGGTGCACGGGGCTCAACGGGCAACCCGCTCGCGATGTCAAGCCCGGCAATCACGGCTCTTAGGGTGCTGGTTTAAATAACATTGAGATAAATTTACATATATTGGATAGAAATACACAGCATCGTGAGAATCAAGCATTGCGCGGCGTATTTTTACGCTCTCGGATTTGCATGCATACCTATCATCGTCGATCATCCGTGAAATTGTGTATGGTTTCCACCCGTTCATTATCTCAAAGTTTACGTTATGAGGTGTTTGCTTCAACGGTGGTCCCTTAGTGTCATCAGCACGCCCGCGCTTCCGCGCTGTCCCCTGCGCCTCTCCTTTGTCGGATGTCGGAGAGGGCCAAACAGCAATGCGCGTGAGGGCCCCGCGGAGGGAGGAGGTAGTATGGCCACGGATGGCCACTGAAGTTGTCATCGATCAAGATCACCTGTCGGCCTGCGCTTTGCAGTTTGTGGTTGTGTAACGTGCAACGCACAGACGCGACGGTGTATTCATTATAATTACACAAGCACGGTTTGTCACGGTGGGTTGTAAGATTACATGGAACCGACCGTGGGGTGCCCCGGAGTGCTTCATTCCGTGCAGGGCGCCTGCCCTCTTGTCTCCTTTTAAGTGCAGGAGTCGCGCGGAGGGCCGCGAGGGGGACAGGTGGGTACCGCGCACACGCTTGCACCAGCCCGAGTCATCCAAATGTGTACAAACCGAGAGCCGTCGCCCGATGTCGACTTGTTGAATGAATGAATGAACATTATAACGGACTTGAACGAATGAATGAACGTTACAGCGGACTTGTTGCGCACGAATTTCACGTTACCATCGTGTGGTGAGGCGCATAGGGCCCACCGCATTGACTGCGGTGGAAGCAGTGGAAGCGGTGGGCTGTCCATCGTCCGCCCTGGAGCGGATTGCTACTCATTCTGGTGTCAACCGTTTACCCGGGTACCCTCTGTTTCACTGGGCTGCGCAAGGCTGCCCTACGCCCCTACACCTCCCTGCCCCGTTCTACCCGTCTCTTCCTTTGGGTATATCCTTTGGGTGTTGTGCGTCGAGGTCATCCTGTACATATTCAAACATTGACCGAATGTTGCCAAGTGGGTTCGGTCGCATGGCCGCCCCTTCCGCACCCCCAACATTCCGGAACCCAGGGAAGCTCTGACGCCGCCTGACGCATTAGTGTGCGCTAGGTGCCCCATACATTCATCGGCTTTGCGCCAGGCGAAACCATGTAGTTAATATTTTGTTTTATGGTTTGTTTTTGCGTTCTCGGCTTTGTTGAAGGATCGTGCGAACCAGAGCGCCACGCGGGTCACTGAGATTTTTCTATACGCCCGTGACCGGCACGCGCCCGGCAGCATCAGCATTTGTCGTAGGGCTGCATTGTAACGGACAAAATCATTATTACATCGAAATTGTGAAGATTGGCAGTCGAGATCCTGTCCTAGGGCAGCATCCTTGCGACGACCAACTGCCCATAGGTCCCATCGGGCCAAAGGCCTGGGAGCGAACCGTACACTAACCTTACTTGAAATATTACATGTTCCACAGTCATTCTATCGAGCCGGTAAAGATTGAGATCCTTTGTTCAGACTACTGTCAGTCATTTCCCACGTTTCGAGCTTCAAGTTGCCTCAACTGAACATCTAGATCTCAACTTTTGTGCGGGGTGTCTTTGGGGCCCATCGTCAGTTTCGATCTCTTGTTGTCGGTATTTCGGGTTCCGACATGGAGCCCGTGGCTGACGTTGAGGGCGACATTCCACAAAGCCAGCCGCTGGATGAGAACCAGGTCTCCAACAACGCTGGAGGCTTTGTATACAAGATTGATGACTTTGCCCGTCTGAAGCGCTTTGTCATTCTTGGGAGCGAAGGTAAGCGGAACAGGCCAAAACGGACTCAGGAAGATATTTTTCGCGGAGCTAGTTAGATCTGTCAATAATGTGTCCGTTAGTTATCGCGGAGTTGCCAAACTCGTTTTTTCTGCCTCCAACCCTGCAGCCAACAACTACTACGTCTCCAGCTCCGAGCTGCAGCTGGAGAACTGCGAGTGCGTGCTTCGCCTGCTGGCGGACGGTCATGGCGAGCGGGTGGTGAAGGAGGTGACAAGCCTCTCCAGGGAGGGCCGGGCGCCGCGACAAGGCCCAGGTGCGTGTGGCGGCAGCCCGGGGGCCGCAGATATCCGGGGGTCCAGCTGCCCGGTACATCAGCTGCCGTACCGCCATCATCGCTTGTGTCGTTCTTGAAATCTCACTCACGGGGAAATACGTGTCGTTTACAGTCTGCATTGTATACTGTGTCGTGCTGTACCGCAATCTGCAGTCATCGCACCCAAATCAATGCGGGCCCGGGCATCAACGTCGTACGCTGCCTCCACGGCACCGCCCTGACGCTTCACCGCCCACCCCCGTGCCCCCCGATGCGCCTCGCTTCTGTTCCAGGTATCCTGGTCCTGGCGGTGTGTGCCCGCCTGGGTGATGCCGCCACCCGCCACGCCGCCCTGGCCGCCCTCCCTGCCGTCTGCCGTACCGCGTCCACACTCTTCGAGATGGTGCAACGCTGGAAGGAGCTGGGGGCGGTGACCAGGGCGTGCAGGCCCGGCGACGCGGCGGCCGACCCACGGGTCGTTACTGCCTGGTTGGCGCAGCAGAGGAACCCGCCCGCCTCCACGTCAGCCGCCGATTCAGAGTCTGACGCCCCCGCCGGCGGACGTGGTGGTGGCGGTCGCGGGTTTGGCCGTGCCGGCGGCCGAGGGCGCGGCCGCGGCCGCGGCCGGGGCCGCAGCGGCGGCGCCAGTCAGCCGCTTGCTGGCGCCTCGGCGGGCGGCAAGGCGAGCTGGGGCCGGTCTGTGCGGCGGGCAGTGGCTCAGTGGTACCTGGACAAGTCCCCCGCCGCGGTTGCCTACCAGGTGACCAAATACAGCCAGCGGCACGGCTGGAGCCACGCGGACCTGCTCCGACTGGCGCACCCGGACCCCGAGGAGTACGTGACAAAGAGGCGCAAGGTGGCGGCGGAGCCGAAGGCGACGGAGGCGGCGGAGGCTAATGCAGCGGAGGCGGCGGAGGCGACGAAGGCAGAGGCTGGCGCTGCGGCTGCGCGCGCTGACGGCGCCGCCTCCACGGCGTCCGTGCCCGAGGCGGCGGTGGACTCCGAGTGGGTGATGGTGTCCCCGGCAGCGGAGGAAGAGGGCGAGGCCGAGGCGGGCGGCGATACCTCCGAGCTGGGGGCCCTGACGGAGGCGATGCGTGCTGTTGCGATGGCGTCGGCGGCGGGTGACGGCAGCGACGCAGCAGCAGCGGCGGCGGCGTTGGAGGCGCAGCGCATTGCTGACATGAAGGCCATCTTTGACTTCCTGACCCATGGGACGCTGCCGGGTCAAAAGCGGCCTGAACGGCGGGTGCGTGCGAAGACGCAGGCGGAGGGCACAAGTGGAGCCCCCGCTGCCGCCGGCGAGACAGGGCCTGCTGCGATGGAGGCGGAGGCAGGCGATGCTGCCGCCGATGCAGCTGTAGCAGGGTCGGAGGAAGCCATGACCGCGGAGGCTGAACCGATGGCGGAGGCGGAGGCAACACTGGAGGCTGCTGCTGCGCCCGCTGCCGCCAGTGCCGATGTTCCCGCCGCCGTCCCCACAGCCGCCCCCATCGCCAGCCCCGCCACCACTGCTGACGCCACTGCTGACCCTGCCGCGCCCAGCGCCGCTGCCGACGCCGCCGCTGCGCCCAGCCTGAGCCCGGTGATGCAGTACTTGGTGGATGCTCACCGGCTGCGGAAGGAGATCCGGATGCCGCCGCCCCTGGTCAAGACGCCGCCCACAGAGCGCAAGCGGGCCGGCAAGCGCGGTCGGTCTCAAGCGGCGGCGGCGGCGGCGGCGGAGCCCGCGCCGGACGCCGCTGCCGCTGCCGCGCCGCCGCCACCGGACCCGGCCGCCGTCGCCGCCCACGCCGCCGCCGAGGCCGCCGCCGTCGACCTTGCCGTGTCCCTTGTACGGCGGCACCGCTTCGGCCACGAGCACGTGGGCGACACGGCGCTGCTGCGGTCTCCGGAGCTGTGGTCCACGTTCCTGGAGGGCGGGATGCCGCTGACGGCGCTGGTGCGCAACCTGGGTCGGATGACGCAGCTGGGCGTCACGCAGCGGCCGGACTGCCTGCAGCGCATCACCTCCCGGCTGGCGGACCCCCGGGCACTGGCAGCCGCCCGAGTGCACCCCATGACGCTGCTGGATGCGCTGTGCACGTACCGGTCGGGGCAGGGGGCGCGCGGCGTGGCGCGGTGGGCGGCGGTGCCGGAGGTGTGCGAGGCGCTGGAGGCGGCGTTCTACCTGGCCTTCAAGAACGTGCGACCCACGGGTCAGCGCTACCTGATCGGCCTGGACGTGTCCGGCTCCATGGGCTTCACGCAATGCGCGGGGATGACGTCGCTCAGCTGCCGCCAGGCCGCCGCGGCGATGCTGATGACGCTGGTCCGTACCGAACCATGGGTCAGGACGCTGGCGTTCTCCCACGCGCTGGTCCCCATGGAGGTGCGGGCCTCGGACAGGCTGGAGGAGGTGGTGGCGCGCGCCGAGGCCATCCCCATGGGCGGCACCGACTGCGCGCTGCCCATCCTGCACGCCCTGGAGGCCCGCACCCCCGTGGACGTGTTCGTCATCCTCACCGACAACGAGACCTGGTTCGGCCGCACCCACCCCGCGGAGGCCCTGCGCCGCTACCGCACCGCCCTGGGCCTCCCCGCCGCCAAGCTGGTGGTCCTGGGCTTCAGCGCCACGTCCTTCAGTATCGCCGACCCGACCGACCCGGGCATGCTGGACGTGGCGGGGCTGGACAGCGCGGTGCCACAGCTGGTGGCGGACTTCGCGGCGGGGAGGCTGTGAGGGAGAGAGGCGGGCGGGAGGGAGGGACAGAGGCGGGAGGCGGGGCGGGGGGCGGACAAGGTGGCAGCGGAGGCGCGGTGAGGGCGGGAGGCGGACGAGGAGGCGGCACCGGAGTGGCCGGGCTTGAGCAAGAGGATGGGGGTCGCAAAGAGCAATGAGGTGGAAGAAGCGATGTTAGTGCAGCTAGCGAGGGCTGCTCCCTCCTGCCTGTTACGTTACGTGGACCAAACGGGTCGCGTATTTGACAATGGAACGTATTTGACAAGGTTGTTTTACAATGAAATCCTATTAGCGGCATTAAGAATTGTTGATTTCGTAATGGGGATATTCGACGAGAGAACATCGACGCAAGGGGGGCGTTTGACGATTGCGGTAGTTTTCCTTGTTGGGCGAGGCCCGCAGCTCTTTTTTATCGTGTCGGGTACGGGCAGTAGTGCCCTTGTCCGGGTTTGACGTTGTCGTTTTGTTGTGTGCCTGCTTCGACAAGTAAGCAAGTCTGTGCTCGAGGTGTCACCAGCCGTACAGGAGTGGTATTGGCATTGCCTCCGCTGCTGGCTTGGCACTGAGACGGTTGATCGACTGTCGGGGTGACTCACGAGGTGAGAAGACAGCTACCTACATGTCGTATCCATGTCTTTTACCGTTTGGGCGGCGCTTTTCGCCCCGACCCGGTTTGGGCTGTGTACCTTTCCGAAATTTTGACGTAGCCGCCACGGTTTGCTTACGTGGGTGTGGCAGGCGTCAATTCCCTCGGGCGATGCTTCTTTGTTGTTGGAGGAAACCCTTACAGGCGGCCGCTAGTCCCAGAACGTGCTGGTTCACGTCGTTCCCACGACAAGGTTGTCCCGGTCAGTGCAGGAGGGTGTCTTGTTGGTCGAGGTGACTGCCCTGACCTGCCGGACGCAGCCATTATCGCTACGAATGCGCAGCAGAATAGTGGCATCAGCACTTCAGACAATGACATGTACCACCGGGGGGGTCGTCTACTGGGAAAGACACTGGCATTCTGTCCAGAGATCGGCGGTTCGAATCCCCGTCCCCTCACCGCCGTGTGATTAGGCGGGTCTGGCGCGGCTTCTAGGAGAGGCAATCCTGGCGCGCTGGTAATCTGGTGTAGTGGCCGGTATGGCTGCGTGACCCCCCCCGCGGGTGATGGAGGATGGGTGCGCAGTCCTTGGTAGGGGTTGATGAGACGAGGCACCTACTAGCTATCTGGGCCCGTTGGAACACCCGGTCGGGATACGGGTCCACCTTGTAACGGTTAATTAATATGTACCAGCCGCGACACGCCCGCACGAG
This sequence comes from Eudorina sp. 2006-703-Eu-15, assembly GCA_003117195.1. NCBI lineage: Eukaryota > Viridiplantae > Chlorophyta > Chlorophyceae > Chlamydomonadales > Volvocaceae > Eudorina > Eudorina sp. 2006-703-Eu-15. The sequence goes on along the minus strand of BDSI01000026.1, from coordinate 263,732 downwards.
AGGAGGACGCCATGGCCATGATTGGTGGCCTGCGCTGCGAAGCGCTTGCGGTGGTGATGTAAACCGACCGCACTTACATGCTCTCAGTCCCGTGCGGCAGCTCTGTTTCCCCCACGTCCAGTTGACAGACCTGGTCGCGACCGAATTCGCAGCCTGCTTCGCCGACCATTACCCCTGCACAGTTCGTTGAAGCACGCCTCCGCCACACAAACGTCACACGTCCATGTACACGCCACGAGTACGGTATAGCACATGTGAATGATGAGTAAGCCTCACGTGAATGCTCACGACGCCACATCCCCCCACCCCGTACCCACAGCCCACGATTGCCACATCCCCGCAACCACGTTTCCCCGTGCCCCGAATCTGCCGGGCGGACAGTAACTGCTCCACCCGTCGAGCAAACGGCGCGCGCTTCCTGCGTCCAATGCGGTCACGTCCGTCTTATAGCCCTGCCTAGCACCCGACGCCGCGCCTGGCGCCCGACGCGCGGTTCCGCCGGCCGGGGTTGCACCCTCCCTGCAGGGCGGCGTCGAAGTCGTCGAAGTCGGCCTACCTCGGCAACCTCACATAGTGACCGCCGCTCAGCAAGCTGCCGACCCTTTACGGGACACACCCCATCAACACAGCCAGGGTCCTGTACCTGTGCCGTGTCGCTCGGCCCAGGCGCTTCGGCCGCGTCGTGGCATGGCAGGGTGCCCGTTGGGTCGGCCGCTTGGGGACTAGGCCGCTTGGGGACGAGGGCTTTCATCACTCCATAGGGCGCGGCTGAATGTGTTCGGGGGTCGCTGAGGGAGCGGGCAGTGCAAACGCGTCTCAAGAGAGGACACGGCCGGACGCCATCCGCACACGCCCTCCTACAGTCATACGTACATGCAATCATGCCCCGGGCTCGCCTGAAGGGCTGGGGTCACGGTCGGGCTCACGGCCACTGCACGACGTCATACGTCCTACCTACGAGCTACCTGCGTGGGCACCGAACGATGCCGCCCGGGGTGGGGAGCCGTGTGCAGTTGTCGCGCCATCAAGCGCGACGTAAGATGGCGCGATGTAACCGACCGTGAATGCGCATGCGATGCGGCCGCATGGACTCGCGGCTGTCCCCGTGCAAACCAGCGTCACTGCGCTGGAGAAGGCTAGCAGCAGCGACCCAGATGGGTACACCAGCAGCCGCGCTGCACTCCGTGAGATGGAAATCCTACACCGCGGCGAGGGGCCCAGCCACCGCAACCGGCAGCATCCGCAGCCAGCGGCGTCGCGGTCAGCCGGCTTCTCAGAAGCCGGGCCGTGCGGGCGGCGGCAGCAGCGCGCTGTACGGACGCTCGTGGGGCTGCAGCGGCTGTTGCTGCAACTGGTTGATCCGGGCGAAGATCGACCGGATCTCGTTGAGCATCTCCTGGGCGGTCAGACCGTTCACTGCGAAGGGTTCAGGGGTAATAGGTACTCAGAGGGTTCAGCGGTGCAGCGGGTCAGGGGTGTAGGGCTTCAGGGCCAGGCTGTGGCCATCAGGGGCACAAGGTGTAATAAATGCAGACAGCAAACCACGCAACTGCACGCAGATACGATTAGTGCGCTACCAGGTCTGGCATAGCGTGGTTGCTGTGGTCGGGACCCTTATGTGCGCCGGTTGAAGGCCGCGGATGAGCCATGTGCGGGTAAAGTAATGCGACTCAAGAGGGTAGAACTAAAATTTGCACCCCGAGGATGTGCATGACATGGCGACTATAAGAAACAGCGGCAAGAGACCCAGGCGATTACGCGACAGCTCTGTTGGCAACTCTCACCTTTCCGCCACGGCACCAGCTTGATGGCGCCTTGCTCCTGTGGCAAATCACACGGCGGGCACGTGCAAGAATGTGACAGCGGACCCACACACACAAGGGACCAGCGTTGCCGACACGAGTGTCAGGCGATCGCAAGGCACCCCTTTGGATGTGGGGAAGCTCCGGATCTGTCCGTCCTGCTCCGGTGTCCCGGTGCGGAACACGACGTTTCCGATGCCGCCAAGACCCCTGTGGCCGAATCCACCAGTACCTGCTTTCTGACGAGCGGTTCTGACCAAGCCCGGCTTGCGCACCACGCCCTGGCCTGCGACATCGCCGCTTCCTCGTCGCGACACTTGCCCCAGGCCCCGTGACCGCATGCCCGCCGATCATCGCCCTTCCCCCCGCAATAACCCCAGCTGCCTCGCCCGGCCGTGCACAACACTGCCGCAGCCGTCACCTGCCCACCGCAGTAATTGCCCCGCCGCCCCGACCCGATGAGCCGCCGCCTGCCTGCCCCTGCAGGTTCCCCCCCGGCTCGGCTCGGCTCTGACCCGACGAACGGTCGGCGGCGCACCTCCATCTCCCGCATGGCTCTCCGGACGCGCGGCGCGAAGACCTCCACCGACTCCAGCATCTCCTTCCGGGACCGAGCCAGCCGGTGCTGCCGGTTCTTGACATCATCCGCGCGCTTGGCGCCCAGGCGCTCCCGCAGCGCAGCTATGGAGGGCTGCAGGGCCAATATCTCCCGCTGCCGCGACTGCGCAATCCAGTTCAAAGAAAAGTGGTGACGGGGGTCAAGAGTGAGTCACCGGTGTACGGAATCACAGGACAGGTGGTCGTCGACCGCAGCATCCACTGAGGGGGGGCGGCTACCTCCGTCGTGGAACGCAGCACCGGTAGAACGTTACCATTCCAAAGATGGAAAGGACAGGGGGGGATAAAGTGAAGACTGCAAGCACGCACGGCCATATCTAGCACCGGCAGATGAGTCCCGGCCATCAGTATTGTCCGCGCCCGCGGCTTCCCTTCCCTCAAACGTCACAGCTCAAGGACCAGACGCAGCATCGCTGCGGTGCATCGACCGTCGCTGGGTTGCACTTCCGGTATGCCCGGCGACCAGCTCTGTACGTTGTGTAAACCTCTATCCCAAACCCGGGTGGGTCTTCGGCCTCGATCGGCCACCCACGAACACATGCTCGCTCGAGCTTGCAGGGTGTGGGAGCGGTTTCGAGCAGCGTGGGGGGTTTGAGCACACGCGCACCCGCAGCTGAGCGTCCGCGGAGGCAAGCCACTTGAACGTCTGGTTGTGGCTGTTGAAGCGCTCTGCGGTTGGATGCAGAAGGGGGGGCCAGGGGCGGTCGCGAGGGCCTAGCTCGTGACGTCGAGAGCAAGACACTCCAGAGCCGATCCGATGCGTGGAGAGTGGGTAGTGGGTGTGGCTTGTGGGTGGTGCGTGGGGGAGGGAGATGCGCGGGTGCCTGCTTTTGCGATTACGCGAGGTTTGATGTGCTGAGTGGATCCTTGCGGGGCAGTAACACAGCGTGAAGCGGCTACAGGAAACTGCATCAGAGCTGCGTGGCTATGTCGTATTTGCCGCGAGCGTGGTGTCGCCCACGGCTCCAGCCGCCCGTCGCCTCAGGCACGCGCAGGCTGTCATTAGGCTGTCATCGCCACCCGGCCTTACAAGGGGGCATCCCAAACCCTAGGTTCACCCACACCACCCGAAATGTTGTGACCTACACAACCCATAACCAGGTTACCTACACAACAGAAGCCCGATTACGCAGGGTGACCACCAGTGGCGGTCATGTCATTTACCGTTGAGGTCCCGCAGCAGCGCGGCTGGACACCGCAGCGGTGCCAGCGGGTCCAGCGCCATCGCACTCGCCAGCCAGTAACACAGCGTCGGAAGCCCCAGTGCCGCCGGCCCCGGGCCCCAGGCCACGGCGGGTGCCGAGGACGGCCCACTGCCCGGCCCCGACAGCCAGGCCCCGCTGCCCGCCAGCCCAGATCCACCGGTGCCTCCGCCTCCGCCGGGTCCGACCCCGAAACCAGACCCGTGGAGACTCTCCGCCGCGCCTGACCCCCGACCACCTGCGGGGCCCCACCCTGCGGCTGCGGCCGCCGAGCCCGGCCCCGCGCCTGGGCCCTGCCAGGAGCCCAAGCCCGCTGCCGTGGCGGCGCTGCCCGAGGCGGCGGCCCAGCCGCCTGGGCCGCCGTTGAGGCTGGCATTCAGACTGCCGCTTACGCTGCAGGCGCCCAGCAGGACTCCGTCGCTGGTGCTGCTTTGGGCGCCCTGACTGCTGGTGGTGCTGGCGTTGGAGCTGCGGACGAGGAGCGACCCGTGGGTCGATGCGACGCCCTGGTAGGCGCTGTTGCCGGAGGCGGCGGACGCGCGCAGCATTGCCGCGGTGCGCTGTGAGCCCACGAAGGGGAGCGCCAGGCGCAGCCGCTCCACTAGTGCCAGGGAGTTGGGAGCAGGGAGGCCTGGTGGGGCAGCCGGGGGGGTACGAGCGAACGGGCACGTGAGCCGGAGGCGCGACTTGGCGCGAGCGCGGAGGAAGGCCCGCAGGGCAGCGTTCCGCAGGAAGGGGTGCGGTTATGCATGCGTGCCAACTCGTCCTGCGCAGGCTGGGGCTGGACAGGCATGCACCTGTAAAGCGTGAACGCAACGCTGTGGCGCTTTGTCTGCTCTGCTCACCGAGGCTGGAGCCGCCGGTGCGGCTGCCCACCGCCGCTGAACCTCCCGCTGCCGTTGCGGCGGCGGCTGCCGCCGCCGCCGCCGCGTTGTCCGGTCCCTGAAGCCGCTGCAGTCGCCTCTGCTCCGCGATCACCGGCAGCAGGTCCGAAGGCACCCGCGTCAGCTCCGACACGCCGCGCGACAGGCTGTCGACGCTGCGTGCGGCGCGGTCCGCCAGCTCGATGTACACCCTGGGCAGCATGCGCTGCAGGAACTCCTGATTGCCGGGGTACTGCTGCTGCCACTCGGTGAGCACGTGGCCCAGCGCGTGGGTCAGCAAGCTGACGAGGGCCTGTCGTTTGGGGTGCAGGGGGAGTTGCCGGGGTGGAGTTGCCGGGGTGGGTTCGCTCGCAGGCAAGGCAGGAGTGCGTGAAAAGCGTGATGTGCACTGGGCGTGATTATGCGCAACAGTTGTGGTTATGCGTAAATTGTGAGTCCAGTTCACGGCCCCTGAAGGAGAAGAGAGGCTGAAGCGAAGGAAGAACGCTGTCGCAGTGCTCTCTGTTCGGTGGGTGCGCCGCTCCCGGAAGGGCGGGTCTGCTGCCTAGGCCACACGAACTCACACAGGGCAGGCATGGTTTGTGGATCTTTCTGTTTGCCAAATACTCAGCAAGCTTTAGATACCCCTAACGGCTTCCCGCCCGGTCTAACAAGACTGCTCAAACCAATGACGGCCAACCCCCAGTTGCGGCATGCGGCAACCACAGCCCCTTAACAGCCCAGCACTGCACCACACAGCGACGCTATACGGGCCCTCATGCACGCCGCGTCACTCCGCCCGCACCTCCTGTCGTCGCTCCTCCCTCTCAAGTTCGAAGGCGGCTGCCTCCAGCCGCCCCACCTCCTCCACCAGCTGGCCCTGGCCCGCCGCGTCGCGGATGAGGCCCTCCAGCGTCGCGCGCGCCGCCGCCACGGAGGCACGGATGCCCTCCAGCTGTGATTGCACGGCGCACACCCGACAGTTCCCAAGCATTCCAGTGATTTAGCGGCCGCCATGATCAAGCAACCCGTGGAAATGCGGTCTTGGGTTCACCAATCGACGACAAGTCCCGACCACAGGTCTCATCCTGGCCATCGGATTGACAGACAGGGACGGAGGCCCCTCGTCTGCCCCGCCTGGCCCCGTTGAAAGGGCTACGGGCGGGCGGGGTGGCCGGCGGATCCGCCCATGTAAAAGGCAAGCAGCATCCGAGGGTTGAGGTTGGGGGACCGATGGTAAACGTATCCGGCCAGGAACCCTGGCCACAAAAACCTGTCCCCCGCACCCGCACACCTTGACACGAGCCTGCACGTTTGGCTGCCCAAGCGCCTTCTTCACTGCAGGCAGCGCGGCCAGCTCCAGCAGCCTCGTCTTGGCGGCCAGCACCTGGTTATCCAGCCGCTGCAGGTCCAGGTAAGCATCCACTTGCGCCTGAGGCAAGGGTAAAAGGACGCAGCAAAGCACACCGGTAAAACCTCTTTGCCCCCAAGCGTCAGTACGACTTGCAGGAGGGACAGCAATGGTGCTGTTGGCCTCAGTGAAACCCATATCGCCACACGGCGGGGCCCGCCAGCTTGACGGTTGCCTGAGCCTCCCTGAACGAGCTTCCGGCATCCGGCAGATCACCTCTTGACCCAGATCGTCCATCATCATCATCATCACCTCTCTCTCCCCTTCATCACCTCTGACGCCGATCACCTCTTGGCTGATATCACCCCGGACCCAGTGGACGCAGGAAATTCGCTCACCTGCTGCATCTTCCGCACGTCGTACAGGGGGTCGACCGTCGCGCCCAGCGCCTGGCAGCGGCGCCGCGCGTCCGCCAGCAGGTCCCAGCCGCCCACCAGCACTGACAGACTGTTGCGGCACGACCTGGCGAGCTGCGCATGGGCCGATGCCGCACCAAGGCAAGGGCGTTGGCAGTGAACAGTGGGTCTGTCGCTTATGTTATGGCAACGTGTGCCCTCAAGAGTGCTGATTTCTTGGCGGTTTGAACCGACCAACCATACTCTTCCCCGAGAAAGCACAGCCACTCGAATCAGTTCTCAATTACACACCTGGCCGATCGCCTGCACTAGCTGCTGGGGCGGCAGCAGCAAGAAGCCTGCAATCTGACGCTCCAGGGGACTGCCCCGCGGTAGGTGCAGCAGCTGCTCCAGCTGGGGCCGAGCACTGGCGCCGGAGAAGGGCGCCGACAGGGCGCCCGCGAACGCGTCCGCTCCCAGGGTGTCACCACTTCCGCTGGTGAGCATCAGCGAGGCGGGGATGCCTGGCGCTGGGTGCGAGGAGGAAGGAGAGGCCGTCGCGCAGAGTAGAGTACGCAGCAAAGCCGTATGCAACTGGAGCCGCGGGAGCTGTGGCTCAGCCGCGTGCACCCAATCCCCGTCCCCCGTTTCGCCTCGTAATGGTAACGCAGGTCGTCGGGCGGCGAGGGGGGAGGGTGACAGAGAGTAAGCCTGCCCAACGCAGCAGCAACGATACCCGGTGGTGCTGCTCGCACTGAACACAACGGCCGCAGTTCCTGTCTTTCATGGACGAGAGGCAAGTAGCACACGGTCGATGGGCTCGGCGGTCACGAGGTCACACGTCGCGCAGATTTGACCGGGAACGCGCTGTATGTCACCAGTCGGTTTGCCTGCTACCACGGCAGCTAACATTTATCAGCCATGGGACGGAACATGTCGCGCCGTGTGAAGCGGCGCACAACACATCGAAAAGGACCCAGCCGCGGGGCACTTCCCCTACGCACCAATAACCCTTTCAGGACAGGGATCCGCTGCAACGCATTCATCCGCTCATTCATCCACTCTTTGCGCAGGCAAAGGGAGGAGTAGCCACACCCCGGCTGCATGCGCCAAAAGGGCACTCACCCGAGGCTGCTGCGTCCATGCTGGCGGTATTCAGCTGCGCCCACAGCTCCTGCTGCACCAGGGCGCACATCTGCCCCACGCGGTCCACGGTGGCCGCATCACCCGAGGGATCTGGGAGAGCCCGGGCCCCAGGGCGACAGACCCGGGGAGCCACGGGTGCACACAGGTCACATACCGGTCAGGCGCATGGGGCCGGTCCCGGGGGGGGTACATCCCCTTTGGTGGACCCAAATGGCTCAGTCGACGTGGGCAAAGGCAGACAGATATCCAAGGGTTTGTGGGCCCGCGGCTCGCCTAGACATCGCTGGGTCTGGCTGGTAACGCCCGGAGAGGCCCCCCGACCTGGCTCTCACTGTAATTTAGTAATTTAGTACCCATAGTACCCAGTATGGGCTGAGGCATACAACGTGGGCTAGGAACGAAACATGTCTGGCACAACGGCGAGGAGGGTGAGCATACCGCGGCTGCTAAGGTGGAAACTCTTGTGCACGGGCCCGCACCCAGCACGCCGTCACACTGCCCTTCCTGCACGCCCTGGCACCGACCCAGTTCGAGCGCTCAGCCTGCCAGGGTGCCAGCTCACCTGCCTCCCCGAGCATGCGCGCCCTGACCGCCTGGATCTGCTGCCGCTGCTGCTGGATGAAGCTCTCCAGGACGGGGCGCAGCCGCCGCCCGCGGTTGACCAGCTGCCCCAGGAAGTTCGCCTGAGCCCGGCGGAGAGAAGCACCACCCCGCGCATTCTGAGTATTTCTGGGTGTGACCGGGTTCGTTTCTGGGTTCTTTCTTTTTTTTAATTTACCCCAAGGGTGTCTTATTTCTTGTGGGGCCGGGCCGCGACGGCCCCGTCCGAGTGGGGCAAGGACATCTGACGCAAACGGTCCAGTCAACGACCCCAAGCACGGCAGACTGTGGCACATGCGTTGCATCCAATGACCCGCGCACAGCGGCTTTGAGACGCTTTGTTAGCGCGGAGTTAATAGGCACCTTATGCGAGGCGTGTCCTACAGTCGCCTAAAGTGCCTACAGTGCCTTGGTTGCCGGCCCGCATCAAGGCCAACAAGCGCCCTCCAGCCGCGGTCGTGGCATTCGGCAGACTCAAACCCGACCAAACCCAATTACCCGCTCGCGCTGCTGCTGTTGCTCCAGCTGCAGCCGCGTGAGCTTCGCCTGGTCTTCCAAGGACGTAGTCAGCAGCGAGCGAACTTGCGCCTACGATTGGAAACAGACAGGAGACGTCCCTCAGAGTCTCTGAAACAGGATGGCAGGTCACAACCGTGGTCGGTAGGCGAATTCGGGCAAGGATAACCACGTCACCCTACTGAGGCGTCAAGTTGCCCCGCAGGCTGACGGGCGCTGGTGAACTACCGAGGCGTCAAGTTGCCCCGCAGGCTGACGGGCGCTGGTGAACTACAGCTCCAAGTAGTTGCGCGCAACATGCTTCGGAATGGGTGAAAGCATGGGCCCCGGCATGCTGTGGGCCAAAAACTTGTCTTGGTGCCTTAAACCGCACCTCTAGCTGGTCTTGCGCCTGGTTCTGCTCTTGAATTCTGGCCTTGTGCGCCTCTATTGCACGCAATGCCGCTTGGAGCTTGTGGTGTGTTGCAACCTCAGCTCCAGTCCGTGCTCCCGTCTCGCGCGCTCTGTTCGCCGCTGCTCGCTTTCGCTGCGCCTCCTCTGTTCCATGGAAAGAGGATACAAGTGCCGCCGCAGCATCCCGATTCTGCGGTCTTAAATGTCGAGCAAGTTGTGCTCTAGTTGTGGTTGTACCACCGTTGTCAGCTAGGCGAAAGTCGGTCGCCTTCCCAAGGCGGAGAAGTCCTTCAAGCAAAGGGTCTCGATGGTGTGCCATGCTGCGAAGCTACACTTCACCACACAAGTATATCGGTGTTTCGATACGTTTTGTTGTCAAGAACGTCAAAGGGTGACAGTAGACCTGGTGCCTGGCCCAGCGCATCAGCAAGAGGTGCCACGGCAGGCATCGGTGTTGCTTTTAATTATACATCATTAGTGTTAGTACCGTGGTGTAGACAGGTATGCCTGCTATGCGTAAGTGGCACAGGGATCATCAGCTGTCCGGCAGCTGAACAACTTGAACTTTCCATCATGAAGTGCGCCAATGTGCAATGCCTGCAAACATTCACTTCTCACCGTTGGCTCATCGCTTTATTCCCTTAATTATGCTCTAGTAGTAATTGTATCTAATCGAAATGCACACACACAGCGTCACCCGACGCGTTGGCCCAGTGCACAAGCCTCCTAGAGCGCCAAGCACATGGGCTGAGAAGATCCTGAGTTTATTACTAGTTGCAGCATCTATAGCATTGGGGCTTGCCTGCGTAGCGGCTTTAATGCAAACGTTTCAACCGTCGCTGGTAACGACGTCGTTGCCGGTCCGCCTGGAGGGCAAAGCTAGCGAAATTAAATTAGAAAGTAAGTGATCGTGAGAGGTAAAGTCCTTCAGGTGTGACTTGTGTAATCTGTCGAAGGGAGCGTCCGTAGTGCGAGTGCGGGGTCTGTGCTACACCAAAGATACGTCTTTGACAGGCCAAACTCGGCGAGGACAGCTGTGAGCTGTGCGACTGATGTATGCATGACGCAACGAGCAGTAACCCGCTGGCACTGAACGCCCGGAGCCCTGGTCACACCTCGCTTGCCCTATCGTTTCCCGCGGATACCCGCCGGCAAGGAATCCTTTCCCGCATGCTCTGCTTTATCACGGGACCACCCCAAACCTGCCTCTTCTCCGGGCCCTGGTAGCCGCTGGCGATATCCCGAAGGTGGAGCCGGAAGCCACGGCAGCGACGGCTGCCGGGGCGACGCAGGAGCCCGCAAAAGCGGACGTTCAGAAGCTCCGCACAGCAGCGAAATTGCTGGATCCGGAACTGATGGAACAAATCCCGGAGAAGTTTGACAGCGGCCTGAAGAACCCTTGCTGGACGACCGCAAACGGGGAGCTCAAGTAAGCTGCAGAGGCAGACTGTGACTGCCGAGATTTTTGGGCGATTCGTCAGAAGACTCAGGCGGACTTTATGTCTCGGGGAAGGGGTGCCCGATGCCAAAAAATGGGATCGCAGCAGGACGAGAGCACTAAACGTTCGGATGGCACGCAAGCACGCAGCTGGTCGGTTCCAACCCGTTTGAATCCCGCGGCGTGGCCCCGTCCCCCTCACCCCGCCCGAGGTGCAGATGTTTGCCGTACTTTTACATCACCGGGATGTTCCACGCGGGGGCCCAGAGTCTCGCGGAGAAGCTGCGGCAGCACCCCAGCGTTGTGGTGGTGAGCTGATCGGGTGGGGATGTGGAAAACCCAGATCACATGTGAACGTACCGGTTTGGCTGGTATGACATCAGCCGAACCCAGATCGCAAGTGAACGGAGCCTGCGTGCGTCACGTTGTGTGGAGTCGGAAAGGGAGCAGTGAAGTTTTATTAAGGATGTTACAGCGGACCCCGCGGGTCATCAGTGAAGTTTGCAGGGAGAGGACGGGAGGGTGGCGCTGCACGGGATGGACCTAAGTTGTGCGGCGCTGAAGCGTACTGGGAAGGCAACGGGACACAGGCCCGCGCCTGCAGGGGCAAACATGTCGGGTGCATCCTGGTGCACCAACTGCCGCGAGATCGGAGCCGGCGGCCACCACGCTAGTGGGATGACCCCGCCGCCGGGAACCGTGTGTGGAATATACCCCGTGCCACACAGGACGCGTGCTCCGGATGTCAGTTCTGGGGCGAGGAGGGCAAAACCATGCGCTTCTACCTGGACAACCTGAAGGAGGCACCCAAGGCGGTCAAACAGGACCCCGCGAACAAGGTGGGCCACGGCGGGAGCAAGCGGCTGGGGCATTCTGACCACGCGACAATGCGCCGAGGAGAGGGGGGGCCGGTGTATGTTTGCCGATAGTTAGCTGGATTTCAAATATAGAGTGTATCCGCCGTCGACATGTGCTTAACGTTTGCGTTTGCTCGAAGCGACCGTCGTTGCCCTCGGAGGGCGGGGAGGTCGCACAGGACTCGTCATCATGATTGATCTGCAACCAGTGGTGCATTTCTCTGAGCCGGGCGCCCTGTGTTCCGCCACTTATTGTGGCACTACTCCGCCATCTAGCACAGTCCCTGGCTGCTGCATATACGATCCGGTCTATTTGGGGCGTTTTCTGTGGGTTGGCCCTGCACCTCTCCAGCCGAGTACGAAACCCGCCATCCCGCTCCCGGCCCCGCCTCGGCCCCCTTCCTCCCGGCACCCCTCGCCAGGTCCTGATGGACAGCTCCGCCTCCACCTTCGCGTTTTACTGGGCCGCAGCCGGCAAGGCACATCGGTACGGTGTGTGCACATGATTAGCAGGGTTGCAGGGTGGTGGGTGCTGCACGTGCGGGGACCCACAACCTCCAGCAGGCCGGTCCGGGCCGCCGTGCACAGGTTTCACTACTGGCCCATGGGCCATGGCGTCACTGCTGGTGTGCCTGAAGCCATCCGCTGGACGTCGGATGCCGTATGGACCGCAGGGGCTACGCGGATTCGATGCGGCCCTGCTGGCGGAGCTGCGTCGATAAGTACGAGCGGGACAAGGTGCCTGTGGCGACGTGCATGAGCGAAACCTGCTACAACTCAAGTGTGGCCGCCGACAAGCAGGTGAGGACGAGCAGGGGGCTCTGGGGTTTTCCGGGGGATACGGCTCTGCGTGTGCAAAGCGCGGCGGCCGCGGGAACTGGGTCGTGCGGGGCAGTGGATCTGTGCACTCAGGAAGCACAGCATGTGCGTGCGTGACTACCAATAGGGGGGCCAGTGATTGTACCTGGCTGAGATAGGGGAGGCGTGCTCTGCGGGGGAAGGCCGAACCCCCACAGCCGCGTCTTGTTCTGTGGAGGCTGGGGAACTAGTCCGTCACCCCACATCACGCTGCGCCCGCGACCCCTCCCTATGACGCGCACGCCCCCAGCGCGCCACGGATGCGGGCATCGACTGGGACAGGGACGCGCACAACCCGCTGCTCGTGCGCGCCGTGTACGGGGAGCGGCCGCCCAAGATGATCCTGGTGGCGCGTGACCCCATCGACCGCCTCTACTCGGCCTTCCACGGCTACCCCCACTACCACGGGAAATACGGTGCGGCGGGAAGGATATATATGACGAGGACAAACAGTGTCCTATGGTGACGCAGCGATCCAGGGAGGCTTTTTGGGGGAATGGGGTACCGTAGCTCGCGCGACCTTAACGTTGTTCATCATATCACGTCCGCCGTCGCACTCTCATCGTCATCCTTATCTTATTCTTCTTCTCCGCAACCGCTTCCAACTTCGTCGCCCCAGCGCTCCCTCCGGTCGAGAGACCGGCGTCGTCTCTAGTGTACCCCACGCCGCCATTGCAACGATCGCTTTGTCTCGCCCGCCCTCCGGCGTCCGTCCCTCCTAGGCAAGAACTCGGCGGGCTTCACCGCCTACGTCGAGGAGCAGGTCGCGGCCTTCCGCACCTGCGCGCAGGACTTCGGGGCCGACGCCTGTGCGCTGTACTTCGAGGCGCTCAGCAACCGCGAGGAGCAAGTGTACTTCCACGCGGACCAGGTGGGGCCGCCGGGTGGCACCAGGGTGCACCAGGTGGGGGCGCCGGGTCGGGGACGAGTGCCGGTCAGCGGCCCGCTCCAGGGACAGCGCGCAGCACCCATCTGCTGTTTGCTGCTTGCCATCCGTGCTTCCGTCGGAAATGAAAAAGCGCCGTACACCGTGCTGCCTCCAGCTCCAGATTCGTGGTTCGGCGACATTTTACACCGACGACATCCCGGTCAAAAAGAAGGGAGGGAAGCAGGGAGGATTTGGCATGATGACTGGACCGCTGACAGCGCTGTGTGCCCCTGCACTAATCGTGTCCTGCCCTGAACTGACCTTTCCGGTTTCCGCCGTGCGCGCGCGCGTGTGCGTGCATTACCGCGCAGCTGATGCGCGGCATGTACGGCCTCTTCCTGGAGATCTGGTACCGCTTCATCCCCTCGTCCAACTGGCTGGTGATCCACTCGGAAGACCTGTTCCAACGGCCCAAGGAGACCCTGGCGCGGGTGGTTAACTTCCTCGGGCTGCCCGCCGACGAGGCGACGCTCGACAAGATGGCGAGTGCCGTGTGGATTGCGAGGAGCCCGCCCGACCCAAACCGTGTGCGCTTGCGCTTGCGTAGACGACTACCGCGTAGACGACTACCGCAGAGTGTTCGAACGAAAATGCTGGATCTACAAACACGGCGTGCGACTCCGTTACTTTGTTGTGGGTTACTTCGGTTTCTTATCAGTTTTGTCTGTCCGCCCGGCCGGCCGTTGATCCAAGTAGCTGCACGAGACGGCGCACGCGCGCTCCCTGCCGGGCCTCTCCCCTCACCGCCGCCCTGCCCCCTTTGCCGCGGAAGGAAACCCCGAAATCCTGCCGCAAGGGCAATGCCGTCCCGCGCCGCCCCTTGCTCTTCGAGGCCCCGAAATCGTCCGCACCTGAGCGCATGCCTTCATGCAGCCAGCTTTGACGCTCCATGTGGGCACGCCTGATGTATGCCTCTCACGCAACGCACACGCCTGACGCGCGCTTACCTTCATACGGTGGTATCCTGACATTGCAATTCGCAACCGCCCGGCCACCGTGCCCCGCAGGCCGGCGCCGGCTTCATGAAGAGCTTCACCTCGGGCCAGGAGCCCATCCAGCCGCGTGCGCGCCAGCTGCTGGCGGAGCTGTACGCGCCCTACAACACCAAGCTCGCGCAGCTCACGGGGGACGCCCGCTTCGCGCTGTGGAACGAGCAGCCCAAGGCGTGAGGAGACGGTAGGGGCCCGCGTGGACTGTGGCGCGAGTGACGGCGGGGGGAGAAGGAAGGAGGGGCGCCGTGGGGTGTGTCGCGCAGGACGCGGCGTGGGCCGGGTGCGCGTGCAGGTGTGGAGCACGCGTGGTGAGCTAGCTTAGCTGAGAGACCTGGGGGACACCTGCAATGAAAGGGTGTGTCGGCGCAGCATTCCTGCGCATGTGTGCCTTCGGTAAGGAGCTCGTGTGTTTGTGTTATTTAGGCAGGCAGAACAGGAGTGCGTGACATTATTTAGGCAGGCAGTGTGTTTGTGTGTGTGCGTGTGCTGAGTCATTCATGGAGTGTAGCGTGAAGGTGTTAGGTGCGACGGGACGAAGAACAGACTGTGCCACATCTTCGCACTTCGTTGCAACGTGCCGAGCGCCAATCGTATGGGGACTGATGTGAGTATGGGCATGGCAAAGCAAAGCATCAGTGCGTCGCCACCACCGCGGCCCAAGCCAACCGCGACCGTGGGCAGTGGCGATGCGAGCGACGAGTCGGACGCCTTCAGCTCTGCCTGCCGGGGGTCAGCGTCCGCCGCTGGGACCAGGCGCATGAACGCGAGAAGCATGCCATGCAGAGCTTAGCGCGCCTGACGTGTCGTGCAATTCTGTCCGCCGTGTAGTGCCGGAATTCGCGGCGGTGGCGATAGCGCCAACTTGCGCCTTAGTGCTGCAGACACCTGCAGTCGCGGGGATATGCCCCTATGGGTTGGGACGAACGGCCCTGCGTCTCCTGTAGTCCTCCTGCACGTCAGACACAGGAGCGTCGAGTGCACCATGGTTGGTGCGAGTTTGATGGCGGTGAAGGGGTATTACTGCGCGACCTGAAGACATCTGCAGGCCCCCAGGCATGTGATGAAGCGGTGTGGGCGCCGCGAACGGCGTAAGGCATGTGACGGCAAAAGATATCGTTTTGGCGGAGTCCTGAATTTGGCCGCAGCCAAAAGGGCCTTGGTCTTGGGCTTCCAGCTCAGGCGTATGAGGACGACGCAGAGTGGCCTCAGGTTCGCACGATATTATGCGTGCGGCTGGATCTGGATCTAGTACCCCTACACCTTCACATCGACACCGCACACGTGGTTCCTGACGTCCTGAGGCAGCGGTTCCTCCAGGGCTGTAGAAACTTGAAGTCGCGGAGATGATGGCGGCCCCTGCTGCTCGCGTGGCGAAAAGAGAGGCTGCGCCGTTCAACACAGCCACATCGCCGGAAGAGTGCGACGTCGCGTTTTTACAGCGTGTTCCGCTGCTCCCGGGGCAGTGGCTTCACCCTGCCAACGGCGTCGGTCGCCGTGAGCTGTGACTGTGAGAGCACGGTGCCGGGGGCACCATTGGTATGTCACTGACCCTGCCTAGCCTCCACCTGGATCTTCACTGGGCTCTCCTGCCCTTCATCGCACACTGTCAGGCGGGTCCGGCGCTCAGGCCCCAGTCGCTGCCATCAATTGCTGACCCGCAGCATCTAAGCCGCTCCGACCTGTCCCCGACCCGCAACACTCCTCGCCGCATACATGGCAACAGCATCCCAGAGGTTGACCCCCCAAACATCACGGCCCGGCACATTGCTGCCCCTCACGTGCGCGGGCTCGCACGGCCTCCTCCCGACCGCTGAATATGCTCATTGTTAGACGACCTGGCCGCCGCCGACCCGTCACCACCATCATGGGCCCGCGGCGCGCTGCGCTCCGCTGTCCACGGGGCCGGGCCAGGCCGCGTCTCACACCTCGGGCTGGCCCACGCCGTACTTTTGCCGTACCATCGCCTCCGCCTGCTGCAGCGTGCCGCCCGGGTTCATGAGCTGCCAGTCCATCACCGCCGCCATGACCTTGCCCAGCTCCGGACCCGGCTTGGACCAGCCGAGCAACGACATCACCTGCGGGGGTGCGCGCCGGTTGCGTGCCAGCCGGTGGCCACATCCCACAGGGAGCGGGGGGCAACAACATCTGTCAATGATAACATGATATTGATTCACCATTAACGCAATTGTATTGTTGCAAATTAAACACACATGTGCCAATAATTGAAACCTAATCAAAATGAACCAACGTGGTCCGATCAGTGGCGGGCGCGCGTGGCCCTCATCGCGCTCACCTTCTTCCCGTCCATAAGTGGCTTCCAGGTCCAGCACTCCGACAGGCCGTACGCCTCCACCGCCGCCAGCAGCTCCCTGGCCATTTCCAGCCGCGCGCCCGCCGCCGAGTCCGCCAGCTCGCCGGGGGCCCCCTCCGCGTCCTGGTCGCCGGTTCCGGAGCCCGAGCCGCCGCCCGACGAGGAGGGCGAGTCGGTCTGCCCCAGCGGCGCCGCCGCGCGCATCAGGACGACCGGCGCCAGCACGATGCCTGTACGGCACACACACGCAATAACGCAAAGAATACGCATAGGAAAGGCCACCAGCCGACCCGTGGGTCCGACGATACCCGCCCGCAAACGGGCGGACCCGCGCAATCGTCCAACCGCAGAGGCGATATGGGTATCCAGCAACATCCGCGTACCGCAACCCCTGTACGTTTTCACTTCGTTTGCTATTAGGGCGGATTGCGCATGTAGCCGTGGCCCACTGTCATTATTACGGTATCTGCGACAGGGCGATAGTAACCTACTGACCCCACTTACCCAATTTCCAATGCTGTTTGAGCTTACGAATCGCTTGGCCCAACATCACCCGCACGTCCTGCTCGCCGCCAGAGGGCGTCGCCGCCGCCACAGCTGCGGCGGCGCCGTCGCCGCCGCGCAGTACGGCATGTGCCGCCGCCAGCTCCGCCGCCGTCTCGTGCAACGCGGCGGTCATCTCGATGTCCTTGACGCGCCACTTGAGGGAGTCCCGGATGAGGGCGGCGGTGGCGGGCACCGGCTTGCCCTTGGCGGCCGGCACGGAGAGGCCGCGCAGGGGCAGCATCAGCGCCGCCAGCAGCACAAACCGCCGGTCGTCCTTGTCCAGCTGCGATCCATGGGACATCGGCGGCAGGCGAGAGGCAGACAGTGGGGCGGGTGACGGCCCGTACGGCAGGAAGGCAGGCGTTCGCACCGCGCCTTGGGAAGGCCATGGGTGTTGGGCTGAGGCACCGACTGGTCAGAGTACACCGACCCGTGGGAACCAGAGCGGAAGATGAACTGTTTGATCCAGTTGTATTTGCATCCAGAGATGATCGACCCGTGGGTCCACTGTTATTCGCTTCATTGATGGCTGCTCACCGACGACCGAACCACAAATACTGTTAGCCACGGAACCTCGGGGAAACCAGCTAACCGAAAAATGCCGTACACCGGGAGCCGACGTTTTGACGCCAGAAAACACACCTGCAGATCCAGCGACCGTACGGTGCTGTCGGCGGCCGCCATGGTAATACAGCACAGGGCGCCGTACCCAGTTCCCAGACGCGACTCCAAGGGGGCAGGCACTGCGAAGACGGAGGAGAAGAGGCCCAGCCGGTGTAGCAGCCGCACCGCGTCCACCGGCGCAGGACCTGCAGAGCAACAGGACGGGCGCAGGACAGGAGGACTTGGAGGGTGCTCTGAAACGATGCGGATGGAGCTTGCGGTTAGAAACAGCGGTTTGTGGCAGCCGTGTCGTTGACTACACCCCGGGTGGTGACACTCCCGACGTGTGCCAGGGTGTGAACACGAGGTAGGCTATTTGCCGTGACGTTGAAAATGTGCGGTCAAACGTACCGTTGAACATCCCTTCGACCTCTGTACCGACCCGCTCCTTGCTGATCTTGGTAGCTAGCGCCACGCGCACCTGGGAGGCCGTACAACAAGGAGTTACAAGCAGTTGGCAGTCCCTACCTAGGCAACAGTGCGAATCAAACGTAAGGCCCCTGACCATGCATTTGTAAAACCATCCTGATCATATTGAGGCAGGGTGCATCAAAAGGCATTCACGAAGTGCGACAGTGCGTGGCTGGAATTGTGGCCTTACGTAATGTCGTCCGACTTTGAATCCGATCACAGTGCATTGGCATCAAATTTTATTGTATTTCATAGTTCTCAAGGAGTTTGCTTAGGTTGAATGACTCAAACTTGCGGGAAGCGTTCTGCTGAAGAAATGGCCCAAGTCAAGTTAAACGTGAAGTGGGGCAAGGAGACTTACAACGATGTCGAAGCCGACCTTTCGCAATCACCGTTAGTTTTCAAATCTCAGCTCTTCGCATTGACGGGCGTGCCGCCGGATAGGCAGAAGGTCATGATAAAGGGCGCGCTGCTCAAGGACGACGACTGGGGCAAAGCTGCGCCAAAGGCCGGCATGACAATCATGCTAATGGGCTCTGCCGAGGCGGTCCCGGTTGAGGCCCCAAAGAACATCCCCAAGTTTGTCGAAGATCTGCCCGAGTCGGAGCAGGAGCACCTCGAAACCAAGCGCTTCGGCGCGGGCTTGCACAACCTGGGCAACACCTGCTACATGAACTCCACCGTGCAGTGCATGTTCGCGGTGCAGCCGCTGCGCGAGGCGCTCTACGCCAAGGGGCCCAGCGCCGGGCCGGACCCGACGGGGCGCCTGGTGGCAGCCACCTCGGAGCTGTTCCGGGACCTGGAGACGGGGGGCGCGCCCTTCCCGCCCTACGCCTTCCTCCTGGCGCTGCGCGCCAAGTTCCCGCAGTTCGGTCAGCAGGTCCAGGGCGTGTTCGCGCAGCAGGACGCTGAAGAGTGCTGGACGAACGTCATGTACGCCATGCGCGAGAAGATCAAGGTCCGCGCGCAACTCCCATTTCTGGGGCTGCCCCACCCGCCCTGAGGCCGGCCCGAGGGGAAGTCACAGTGTCGTAGTGTCGTGACCCAGTGCTTTTTCGGGCTATGGGTCGTCGATCCCTCTTTACGGAAATGCCATTTCTTGGTGAACGTCGAATTGGTGGGGATGAATCAATGGGGACGATCTGGCGCTGAACTGAGATGACCCGAACTCGTGAAACCCAGATGGGGACCCTCATGGATTGTGCCTGCGCGGGTCCTTCCCTCCCGCGTGCCTGCTTCCCCACCCCACCAGGACGACGACGGGACCCCCGTGGTCGACAAACTGTTCGGCATCCGCACTCGCCTCACCCTCAAAGCCGACGAGTCCGCGGAGGAGTTCACGGTGAGCCCTGCCTCACCTCGCTGGCCCACCTCCTCTTTTGTTGTCATGTCAAAGCCCACGGGCAGTGGTCGGAATGAGGGCGGCTCTGCTCGCCGTCCCCGATCCGCAGTCCCCGTTCCCGCCCGCATCCCAACCTTCCTCCCGCACCCAACGCCTAAACAACGTTTCAACGGACGACCGTGCCGGAACGGTGACTCCCCCGGGTGCGGGTACGTGCCCTCACCCGGACCCCCACATCTCGCTCACACACCCTGTACGGCACCCGTCCCTGTACGGCACCCAGGAGGACGGCATGTCGTACACCCTCAAGGTGAACATCGAGGAGAAGACCGCGCACGTGAGCGAGGGCGTGGCTCTGGGCCTCAAGGAGGAGCGGGAGCGCAACAGCGCGGAGCTGGGCCGCACGGTGCTGTTCCGCGGGGCCACGACGCTCGCCGCGCTGCCGCCGTACCTCACCCTGCAGATGATGCGCTTCTTCTTCAGGTGCGGCGCCCCGCAGCCCCGGCTGCTGCTGTCGCTGCCGCCAACGCTGCCGCCGCCAACCCAATCCTCATTGGCTTCCCGTGGCTGCTTCGGACTTTGGAGGGTCCCGCGGGGGCCCCGAAGGAAAGGATGTAACGGAACGGGTACAGCTTGCAAGCGTCACAGGTGCAAATGCTGGACGCGGATTCCGAAAGCCGCCCAGTCAAGAGGGCTCCGTGGGGAACGACAGCACACGCGCGCGGAGTAATCGACTGCGATGCACGCTGTCCCGTGCCTTCGTGACACATACAGACACGTACCACCCCCTCCTGACTTTGGGTTGTTGGGGTGTCCGGGTGAGCGTGTACAGGCGCGACAACAGCCAGAAGGCCAAGATCCTGAAGAAGGTGCCGTTCTCCCTGGAGTTTGACGCGTACGAGTTCTGCAGCGAGCAGCTCAAGAAGGAGCTGGAGGCGCCGCGGGCCGCGTACAAGGAGGCGCAGGACCGGGAGATTGAGGCCAAGAAGCTGGCCAAGAAGGTACGGCGCGACCTTGCCACGCCGTACAAAAGCCAGGATCCACCCCGAAGACGAGATCACCTCGACCCAGATCGGAATCTCGACCCAGATCGAAGATCTGGGTGGAGGTGAATCTCGACCTTACTTCTCAACCACCACGCCCACCTCTCTGATCCTCCATGGGGCGCCGTAAACCGGTTGGGCTGATTCACTACTGGGTCTGGGCTGGGTTGTTTCATGGGCCTGAACACCTCCTTGGTACGAATCATTACCGAACGGCGTGTACTGAGGGAGGCCGTGCCCCTTTCCGCCCAACGTCGACAGGGCGCCGGTCCCGCGGCTGAGGCCAAGCCAGCGGCGGCTCCGGCGGCGGGGGCGGCCGCCGGCTCGGGCGGTACGGACGTGGACATGAAGGACGCCGGGGAGCCGAGCACGAGCGCCCCGGCCGCAGCGTCAGGATCCATGAGGAAGGCCATGACAGGTGCGGTGCAGTACCGCGTGCTGGTTCCGACCCTGGTTCCAACTCTAGTTCCGATTCTGGTTCCGACCG
The DNA here is from genome assembly GCA_003117195.1 of Eudorina sp. 2006-703-Eu-15. Lineage (NCBI taxonomy): Eukaryota > Viridiplantae > Chlorophyta > Chlorophyceae > Chlamydomonadales > Volvocaceae > Eudorina > Eudorina sp. 2006-703-Eu-15. The sequence goes on along the minus strand of BDSI01000026.1, from coordinate 242,970 downwards.
GGGCCGGCAGCATCTAGGAGATGTGGGCTGGGACCGTTTTGTCGCATGCTGTTCATAATTTTGACACATAATATAACAATATGTGATTGTGTATGTGCGCGTTTTCGACTTTCCTATGTCGTACAGGCAAGTACGAGCTGGTGGGTATCGTGACCCACAAGGGCCGCACCGCCGACTCGGGGCATTACGTGGCCTGGGTGAAGCAGCCGTCGGATGGCACCTGGGTGTGCTTCGACGACGACAAGCTCACGGTGAAGGCGGAGGAGGAGGTGCTGGCGCTTAGCGGCGGGGGCGACTGGCACATGGCGTACCTCCTCCTCTACCGGGCCATCACGATCGACATCCCAGAGGCGGCGACGGCGGAAGCAGAGAAGACGGAGGCAGAGAAGACGGAGGCGGCGGCCCCGGCGGCTGCCGAGGGCGCGGCGCCGGCGGCTATGGAGGCGGATAAGGCGTGATGGAATGCGGTTGTGTGCGGCTGCTTTGGACAAGTGGCTATTAGGACAGGCGCAGCGTTGGAATGCAGTAGTTGCTGGGGGCGGTAGTTGCTGCTGGGGGCGGTAGTTGCGAGGCGAGGCAGGTATGCGTCTGGACACATCCCGTGGCGCCTGCAGCTGCGCGGCAGTTGCGCGGTGTGTTTAGCGACAGGGGCAGGGTTGTAACAACAACCAGCGAGTGGCAGGCGGGCCGCTTCAAGAGACCTAGCAGAGGAGACGCGGGTCTTATAGTGTGTGCCATAGGACCAGACAACAGACCAGGGACTTTCAGATCTGCGTGGGGGCCACAGCCCCCGATGTCCGTCACAGACCAAGGTGGTGGTGGTGGTGATCGCAGCAGCCGACGGGGCCCCCGTGGCCCCCTCTCTCAATACGGCAGTACGACATGCCCCTGGGGCCGGCGCTGCTGGATGTGTGTTTAAGTTTGGTTGTATTCCTCGCTGGACGCGCGCACTCTTTCACGGCGTGTGTGTGCTGAGTTGGGACGGTGCGCACGGCGGCGTGGCCCTGCCGTGGGGTTCCTGTACGGCACGTTTTCGTGTCGTGAAGGTGTACGGCAGCTTCGGGAGAGGACCGGGAGTCGACGGTCCCCGTCTGGAGGGCAGCTCGGCGTTGGCGGACGTGCCCAAAGTGTGTGCGACAGCGCCCGGAACGGCCGCCTGCACCCCCCTCCCTTTCAGCATCGCGGCCGTCTCGCGTCCATAGCGTGACGCGTGCACACACCACCTCAGTATCACTGTGTACAGCTCTTTTCGAAGTCTTCCTTGCGTTCGGTTAGCCTCTGTTCCTACTTTGTCTTTGTCGTGCAGTAAGCGCAGGGGCTTGGTGGGGTCTGTTGCAGTCAAGGACTGCCGTCGCGCTCGAGGGCCTACGCCACCCTGCCCCATCCCACCTTATCCCACCGCCGGGAAGAACCCCGGATGCCCCTTGCCCAGCTGTGATATGCTGATATCCCAACCCATCAGGATGGGCCCCAGCGGGCGACCAGCGAGGCCTTGCCACAACCGAGCATGGAACTCCCCTGCCCCAGGGTACGGCGCTGTGTGTGACGGCACGGCAAACACACCCTGCACGCTCCCCTTCCCGTACCGCGGTGCCCTCACCCCGCAGTTGCCCCCTCGCGGGGGCAGACACGCACCTCCTCCGACGCCGCTGCCTCCAGGATGTCGGGGTGCAGGCGGAAGCCGAAGCGGGTGCCGAACCGGACCGCGCGCAGCACCCGCAGGGGGTCTGTGGGGCGGTGCCGAAGGGGGTGGCGGTATCGCAATGTTTTAGACATACGATTTGACCGGAAGGAGGTGACCCAGCAGCGGGGTAGGAGCCCACACGGACGAGTACCGTAAACACCGTTGGGGCGGAATGCTGCCGGGACGCCGCGGCCGGCCCTCTGTCGCCTCACCGTCCAGAAACGTCTCCCGGGGGGGTAGCGGGGTGCGGATGAGGCCGTCCCGCAGGTCCTGTGGAGACGGGGGAGGAGGAGAAGGACGACGAGGAGGAGCGATGTGTGCGGGCGGGGCGAGGTGGGTGTGTGGGAGGGTGCATTCGACAGCTGACTGCTATTCGTCGCTGCTGCGCTGCGAAAAGCGAATGTGTGGCGGGTTTCTCTGTTAGCCCGTCACCACCGCCCCACCTCGACCCCTCCTCGGGCCCCCGGGTGTCTGTCGCCCCATTGAAATCACTTCAGCAACGTTACGTTCGCCCGCCCCGGCCTCCTCCCGGGTGGGGCCTTCCTCCCTTCCCTCCCTCCCTCCCCCGAGCTCCCTAGACAGCACCTGCAGCCCCCGACCCGTCAGGTCCTCCACCACACCGCCCGCCGTGATGTTGTAGAACAGCGCGTTGATCGTGAAGTCGCGGCGGTAGGCGTCCTGGCCGGAGGGGGAGGGAAGGGGGCGAGTGCGGAGGCGAGGGGCGGACGCGGGACGGCGGCGGACAGCGCAGGTGGATGTGGCAATATGGGTGAGGTGCAAGACTACCGTAAGGTGCCACCGACAAAGGCAACACCCAATTCACACTGGTGACGTGGTGAGCATCGGGGTTGCCACTGATACCCCGGAGACCACCGCCTAGGACCAACACCTAGGACCAACACCCTGGACCACCGCCTGGGACCGCAATGGAGGTCCGATCAGCGCTGCCGCTCGACATCGCAATCCTGCTCGGCGAACCCGCTGCGCCCCCGTCCCCCTCCCGCAGTCTCCCTCCCCCCGGACAACTCGTAGCAGCACACAGGTGCCTTGCTTCGCCTCCTGGCAACCTAAAATTGAGGTTCTTCGGGTGCAAACTGTGCGTATGAGGCACGACTGCTTGCGGGTCGGTTCGGGCGGGGTTCCGCCTCGCTATACACACAACTACGTATACACACACAGGCAATTCTAAACACACACACAGGCGCCGCAAAGCAACGGTAACAATCCACACGCACACTCCACACGCCCCGATCCACACACACATAGGATGATGCTGCCGCACCTGCTCCGGTGTTCCGAAGGTCATGGTGGGGATCCTGGAGTCCGCGGCGTAGGTTTCGGAGCGCAGGTTGACCAGGTCTATCCACACGTCCCCGATCTTCATGCGCGCGGTCTCCAGGTGCTTCGACTGGTCGGGGTTCGACTGGATAACGGCGGCGTGCCTGGCCTCACGGCCCTGAGGGGGGTAGTAGTGGTGGTGGTGGCGGCCGGCGGTGGCGGTGGTGAGAGGGTGAGGTGGTGGCGGTAGCACACCCCTGGAGGCGCGCCCAAACCAGGGCCCGTAACGAACCCGATGGGGATGCCTGGCGGGCAAGAAGGGCTGGGCCGTTGAATGCTGTGTAATGCCTAGGTCTGGGTGGATTAGGTTTCGCCCCGGGCCCCTAGCCCCCTGCCGAATGACGGTGTGAGCCGCGGAGGACTGGAGGACCGCGCCGCGGCTTCGAGCGCTGTGTTGTGTGGGCGTTAGAGGGATAACAGGTGGGGTGTCGCCGCGGTCTCGGTCCGTTGACTGCGGCCACGCCGGTCGGTGTCCGGATCCGGGTCCGGATCCGGGTCAACACCCACGCCGCGGCGACGCGTGTGGCGGAGGCGGACCGACAGCAGCACCGCCCCCCACCGCGCGTCGCCCCCTCGGCAAACCTCCTCACGACCCTCCCCCGACCCGACCCCGCGCCCGACACCATCCCGCCATGGACCCCCGCCCCCGCGTGCGGTCATCCAATCCCCACGACCGGGCCAGTCCCACGCGGTCACAGGTGTCGTATATGTGTACGACACCGTACCGACCTGCGACTTGAGGTACTCGTTGACCAGCTCCGCGAAGTCCCTCCCCAGCATGTCGTCCAGCGCGATGTCGATGTCGTCGCTGCCCCGGCCCAGCAGCTTGTCGCGCACCCACCCGCCCGCGCAGCGCAGCGACGTGGCGGCGCCGGCGTGCCGTACGGCCGCGAGCAGGGTGTCGAAGATGTCCTGCTCACGTGGCTGCAGGGCGATGGTGTCGCGCACCTCGACTGCGCCGGTGGTGCTTGTGGCTGCGGGAGGCCCCGCGGCGCTGGCGCTGGTGTTTTCGGACATGGTCGGGGGGGAAGAGAAGACACGGAGTCCTGGGTGGCTGGAAAGACGATGACGAACGGGATGCAGGGAAGGCGGGAGGGCGAGGAGGGAGTCTGGGCGCGAGCAGGGCGAGGCTGCTGCGAGCTGGGGACGAGTGGCGGTTGGGGGTTGAGGGTGCGGCGCGGTGGCTGCCGAGAGGGAGCGAGGGCAGGGCCGGGTCCGGAACCGGGCGGGACGGGTTGCACCGACAGAAGCGAGGTTGACGTTCAGCGTTGTCGACAAGGCCATGTATCCGCAGCGGAGGCGCGCAGCAGAGCGCAGCACCGACGCGACGCCGGTCAGCATGCACGGCCGCGACTGCGCGGTGCGATGTTTCGTAGCAAGTGTAGCAACACAAAGATAATTAGCGAGTTCCCATGCTATGTGGATACGGAGACGGAAGCAGAATACAGCCGATGGACGACAGTACCTCACTGGAACATAATCTTTTGCTGCATCATTCACTAAGCGAGTGCCCAGATATTTCCCACTACATAAGAGAACTTTCGGCGATTAGGATCGGAGCGCATGCGCCGTGTAGATGTGCCGGACATTTCTAACTGCAAGCAAACAAATGCCTGCCTTGATGTGTGGGTATACATACATCGCATTCGATACTTTTTTATTGTTAGGTTACACATCCACATAGGGCGAAACAAGCTGTGGACAAGCCTGTTTTGTATCGAACCTTCACGAAAGAAGTGAGGGGAACCGGTCTGCAGTGCGCACTGCACAGATTGAAATCAATTACACTATCTTGTGTACGTGCGCACTGTGTATTCACAACGAAACGTGGTTTGCAGCAAGGCATGCGGACGTCCGCCATCCCATCCAGCACCATCGTTTGTTCGCTGTGATTTATACCGACAAGCCCTAGCGGGCCACCTCACCAGCCAGCGAGGCGCCCATGCAGGGCATAAACGTGTGGCGAGTGGCCGGGTCAGGTGAGCGCCTTTGCGACCACCGTATCGTACAGTACCCCATTTCAACAGTAGTCGTCAGTCGTAGTCTGCGTCGGTCCCAGCGGCCACGGCAACGCAATCCTGACGACGTGACGAGGGCTCCCCCACATGCGTCCAGCCTGAAGAAGTGTTTCAACCACAACCACAATCAAATGTATCATGATGCCATGCCGGCCATCCCGGTCTGCACACATGGTCGACTCGGCGCGCAGGCCCCTCCAGTTGGCCCCTGCTGGCGCCCGGCCTGACGGCATGCGGCCAGCTCCTGGAGCGATCCAGGGCGGCGGCGGTGAAGGCGGCCGCAGCGGCGGCGGCAGCCGTCGCCGGGCCGTCGGATCGGCCGCCCGTCGGTTCCCCCGTCGGTTCCACCGTCGCTGCCGCTGCCTCCGCCGCCGCCCAGTCCGGCAGCAGCAGTAGCAGCAGCAACGGCAGCAGCCGCGGCAGTAGCAGCAGCTGTAGGGAGGCAAGCGCGGGCCTAAGTGGGGCTGGGACCAACGGACGAGGTGCAGCTCGCGGTTCCGCGTCTTCTGCCGGTGGAGGCGGCGGAGGCGGCGGAGGCGGCGGAGGCGGCAAATGGCGCTGGAGCCGATGGAGTGCGGGCGCCGGAACGGGGCCAGGCGGACAGGGCTCGGCGTCGGGGCGCTGTCGGGGAAGCGCCGCGGCGGCGGCGGCGGCATCCGCCGCGGCCATGACGGCGGGTCTAGCCGCGGCGGCTCTGGCAGATGCGCCCAGTCCGGTGGGTAACCTTCCCGCCCGGGGGGCTGTCCGGGGTCCGTGTGGGCAAATCCCTGATCCGCGTTGTTGTCAATCCGTGTCGGCATCCGTCAGGGTAGGAACAGCCGGGAGTGGCAAGGGGGACGGCTCCTGTTTCGTTCCGCCCCCGGGAGGCGGATCAGAGCTGCCGATCGGCCGTGTGGGTGGGAGCGACCCGGTGGCGCAGCCGGCTGTCCGGGGACCCAGAGTCCCGCGGCCGAGGCGGGTCGCGGTTTCCGGTTTCCGGTTTCCGGTTTCCTGATTTGGATTCAAAGACTTTAGGGCTATGTTGCCGGTCCCGTACACCAAGGGCGAATGTGGCAGATCCTTGGGCAGCCTGCACTTGGTGCTGCCGCTGCTGCTGTTGCTGCAGCTACGCTGTTCCCCCATGCAAGTTTGCTGACAGTGAGGGACAGGTCTTGAGGGCGGCAGCGCCCGTTCCTGGAGCACTGCTTCTCCTGCTTACCGCTTCCCTCTCCGCCGCTGCTGCTCCCCTCCTCCTCCTCCTCCCCCTCCTCCTCCTCCCCCTCCTCCTCCCCTCCTCCTCCTCCTCCCCCTCCTCCTCCTCCTCCTCCCCCTCCTCCTCCTCCCCCTCCTCCTCTTCCTCCTCCTCCTCCTCCTCCTCCTCCTCCTCCTCCTCCTCCTCCTCCTCCTGTGTCATTCCAGTCGCTGGAAGAAGCGAGGTCGGCGGCGCAGCTGGCGCTCAACGCCGCCTGGGCCGAGGTGGAGGAGGAGTTTGCGCGGGTCAACGCGCGGCTGCCCGCCAACACGCCCAGCCTCAAGGTACGGCACTGTAGTACCACCGTATTGTACTGCAACGTACGGCACAGTGTGCCGTCGCTGTTGCTAACCGGCACCAGGGAGTCGACAAAACGGAAGGCAATATATTGCGTGTCACCAGACTGCGCAGTACAGAGCAACAGAGCGGCATCACTCTGAAACGTGTCCGTTCGTCCCAACCGACCTGAACCGCCCCCAACCGTCCCCAACCGTCCGCAAATGGAACCCCCGTTACCCCCCCCCCCCGCTCGACCGCTCCGCAGGGCGACATGCCGACGGTCAGCGAGGTCCAGGGGGCGGTGGAGGTGGTGGTGCCCATCCGGCCGGGGGCAGATCCCTCGGCGGTGCTCCGAGTGAGAGGGGGAAAACCGCATGGCTGCCGGGGGGCTGGGGGCCGGGGGTTGGGGGGGCTAACAAACGTGATGTATTTAGAAAACGTACGGTTCCCATTCAACTCTGGGGATGGCCAGCGGGGGGGGGGCCCGCGTGGTGTTCTCTGGCTGTGTCTCTGCCTCTGCTGCGGCCGTACGGCCTCGCTGACGTACTGCCGCGCTCCCCAACTGCAGGAGCTGCGACAGGGCCTGGGCGGGCGGAGCAGCACCACCTACAGCGTGAGTGCTGGGGGGGTGCGGGGTGGCCCGGGGGATACACGTGCGGGGGGTACTGCGGTTATCTGGAGTGATGAAGAGGAAACCGGGAGGTGAGAAGGGACAACACCATTCATTATTATTAAGGATGTTACAGCGGACCCCGCGGGTCATCGGTGACAGCCAACGGCGACCGCCGACGCTTCCTCACCATACACTGCCTAAACGGGACTGGCGCCACCATGGCCACCATTCATATGGAAGGGAAGTGCATTGGATCGGCTTCGTGGAGGCTGGGGCCGTTCGTGGCTCGTCCCCGCCGCCGCAGGCCTCACCCGAATCGTGCCGTACACCATGCCGCGCCGCGCTGCACCGCGTCGCGCCTCGCGTCGTGTACTGCAGGAGTCAATGTACGGCGCCTCCCGTACCGTTCGCATGGAGGTGCGGGATCCCGACGGCGGTGTGCTGCGTGTCCTCATGTTCGCTCCGCCACCCGGGGGCAGCGAGCAGGCCCAGGTGGGTGCTCCGTTACAAACTTTGTAACGATGCGGGGGCGCCTGCTGCTTTGGCAGCTCTGCCGCCTGTCCCTACCCTCTACCAAACCCAACCCTGTCCTATCCTTAGCACCAGCACGCAAGCATGCAAGCACGCCAGCACACAAGCACGCAAGCACACAAGCACGCAATCACACAAGCACGCAAGCACACAAGCACACAAGCACACAAGCACACAAGCACGCAAGCACACAAGCACGCAAGCACGCAAGCACACAAGCACGCAAGCACACAATCACACAAGCACACAAGCACACAAGCACCAGGGACCGCCTCTCCGCCCCCTCACACTTCCCCCTCACACCGGCCCCCGCCCACCGCCCTCCTCCCGTCCTCGCCCCCCCCAGGTGGTTGTGTCCAAGCGCAGCCCCTTCAGCCCGGAGGAGCTGGCGGCGCTGAGGCGGGTGGTGCGGGCCGCGAATGTGTCCTTCGGTCTGGACCCGCCGGCCAGGAGCAGCAGCGGCAGGTGGGGAGGGAAGGGGATGGGAGGGAAGAAGGTGGGGGAGGGAGTTGGGGGTATAGGACATTGGTAGACATATTGTAGGAGGGCGGTGGGGGAGGGAGGGCTGGAACGACGCGACCGCATGGTCAAGTCAATCCCTGCCACCCACATCACCCTGGATCGGACCAGGCGAGAGGGGTGTTGTGTATGGCCCCACAGCGGCAGCCGCGGGGGTGGGGTATAGGAAAGCGGTAGACATACTTAAACTGCGCTGCTGCCAGAGCAAACGTCCGGGGGTTGGGGGGGGCACTTCCTCCAGGGGGGCCACACGGAGGTAGTGAACCCCGTGGAGGGACATGTGTCATGTGATCATCGCGGAGAAAGTCCGGCCGCAAGGCCCATTTAAATGTCCGCCGCTCAACCCACTCGATCATCGCCCTCGGTCTGGTCTCAACCACATCGGTTGAACCCATCATCGTCGCCTGCGTTGGTCTGGTCGCAACCAAATCGGTTCCATCCGTCACGGGTTCTTGTGTGCCGTGATCTGTTATGACCGTCAGGCGTCACGGCCTGCACGGCGGTACGGACGCGGAGGCCGAGGCGCGCGCGATGGACGAGCTGTTCGAGTCGTTCGCTCGTGACGCGCTGCGGGGCTTCATGGCGGGCCCAATGCAGCACATCCTGGAGGAGCTGCAGCGGGGGATCGGCGGCGGGTATTCGCAACAGAGGGTAGGTGCCGTACGGTACGGCGCGGCTTGGGGCCGTTTGGGATGACTCGGTGCCCGAGCAAGGGGGGAGAGAGGCGCGGGATGGGAGGGGACGCGGGTTGTTGATTGCGTGGTGGTTTCCCCGGTGGTGTACCCCCTGGTGGCGGACTCCGGGTCCCACTCGGTGGTGGTGTTGTCCGTTGGGGGTTGGTCCATGTGGGTTCGGGTTGTCTTTGGGCAACCGGGGGGCAACCGGGGGGCAATCGGGGTACACCCGGGGGACAACCGGGGGGAGCCGACCGCTCTTGGTGATATTGGCTGTAGTCCGTCCGTGGCAACACCGGGGGCACGTCCTCTCACGCAGGATGACGGCGAGGACAGCCCTCCAGGGCCCTTCGGCGGCTTCGGCGGCGGCGGCGGCTTCGGGGGTTTCGGAGGCGGCGGCGGCGGAGGAGGCTTCGGCGGTGAGCTGACCCGACGGGGGACCCCAGACCTGGGAGGGCGGACTGGGCGTGTGGGAGGTGAGGGACGTGTGGCAGATAGAAGATAGAAGGTATCAGCATGCACAGTGCGGCAGGGGTGGTTGAGCAAGAGAGTGTGTGTGTCTGGCTTCTACCATCGGTGTTGTCATACGGTACGGCACAACTGTGAACGAGTCGTACTCCCTTTAACTGATGTATGTGCCATACGTCAAATGTCCGGCGGCTTTGTCGCAGGCCCCGAGGGCGGCGTTGGCTTTCCGGGCCTCCCGGCGCCGCCGTCCTTACAGCACCGACCCAAGGGTCACGGCGGGTCGAGCGCGCAGGGCCACGACTGGGGCAGCCCCGCGGCCGCGCGAGCTGTGGAGCAGCTGCTGGCGATGGGCGCGCAGGTGAGGGAGTCGATGCCTTCCGTACCGGGTAGCGCGCAACAACAGGTCGCAATAGGAGTGCTGGAGGATATACGGCTTCATGAATGCCGTACAGCGGGACGCGGTGCGTAGCACTCCAAGGCCCAGGCCCCTTTGGTTCGTTGACCTGCCTCACTGAAAAGCTTAACAAATATCCATGAACTCCGTCGGCTGGCATTCGAAGCATCGGGGTGGTTTTACGGGTTTACGATGAAGCGCCTTTTTTGGACAGCCTTTTTTGGGACTGCCCGGTTTCGGAGCTGGCGCCTCAGGCGCCCCGGCGCCCCGTCTTGCCTGTGCACTCACTCCCGGGTCCCCGCCTCTTTTGAGAGCTTGCGAGTTGCCACGTGGCTGCCCGACGTGGCTTTGTGTACCGTACACCACGTGTTTGTACACTGTACGGCATGCAGGTGTTTCCCCCGGGCAGCAAGGACAAGATGGACTGGGGCGTCCTCGCCGGGTACGACGAACAGAAGCGCACCATCGAGGACTGCCTGCTGCTGCCGCTCCTGCGCCCCGACGTGTACGCCAAGCTCGCTCGGTCCACCCGCAAGACCTTCGCCAACATCCGCCCGCGGGCGGTGCTGTTCGAGGGGCCGCCCGGCACAGGTGTGTGGGACCCGGGACCTAGGACCCATGGGTCGGGCGGGACCCATGGATCGGGACCTATGGGGAACGCGGGTCGGGACCCATGGGTCGGGACCTCCGGTGATTGGTCCTGGCCACAACTAACTCGCGGGAGTCCGAACATTTTCGCGTTGGAGTGATCCTTTTGGGATTTGGGGTGGACACGCCGGGCCGGGGCGCCCTGGATCGCTTGGGCAAGAGAATCTATCGTTCCCAGTAGGTTGGGGTTTTAAAATAGAAACCGCTACCAGTAGGGATTAAAGCTGGCTGCCAGTAGGTTGTTTAAGCGCGATGATGATAAGCAAGGTATAAGCGAGGTATGAGCGAGTGCGAGCGGGAGCGGGGAGCGGAAGCAGGGTTTCGTCCTCCGGCCACAGGCTCAGGTGTTTTGCCCTTCGCAACACTGCTGTACGCTGCCGTACGCAGGCAAGACCACGAGTGCACGTGTCATCAGCAGCCAGGCTGCCGTACCGCTGATCTACCTGCCCCTCGAGGCCGTACTCTCGAAATGGTACGGTCAGAGCGAGCAGCAGCTGGGGGCGGTGTTCAAAGCGGCGGAGGCGATGGGCGGCGCCATCATATTCCTGGACGAGCTTGACGCGTTGGGGGGCAACCGAGAGGTACGGCAGCCGGGGTTAAAAACGGTGGGAGCCAGGGAGTGACCAACCTACCCGGCCTAGCGGGGTTAGGGCACTCCGGTGGATGCAACAATCAGTTGGCCCGAGTAGCCGGTACGACATCTTGTCTATGCGTGTTGTACGGCACCTGCAAGGACGACATCGTGTTTTTTGTTCGTCATTCGGCACGGGATCTGTGCTGTATGTACGGACGCACAATCAACACGGTCCACGGCTTCACCTACATCCCTCAACCATCATCCAACGACCAACCGTCAACCGCCAGGCCGGCGGCTTGCACGAGGTGAGCCGTCGGTTGCTGTCGGTGCTGCTCCGGGAGATGGAGGGCTTCGACGCCGAGACGAAGCGCACCGTCGTGATCGGCGCCACCAACCGCAAGACGGACCTAGATCCCGCGCTGCTCTCGAGGTTCGACCTCGTGCTCACCTTTGGGCTGCCGGACGCGGCATGCAGGTACGGATGTACGACAGAACATGTACGGCATGTATGACATTAAGTGTACGGCAAGTACGGCATGTACCCCTTTGCTGTACCGGCGTGTGCCTGATGATTCACGCGCCTTGAGGGATGAACGGTTGCGGCGGCGCCCGCTGACGACGAGATCCACCCCAAAGTGCACCATACCGTATCTTTGTTGTCCGACCTCCCAGACTTGAGATAGGCCGCCAGTCATTAGCTCACGACGCATGCATGTGTGCACACAGCCGCGCCCTGCGACCCGCCCTCCCGGCTCCCGCTCTCGTGTGCCCGCACAGGAAGCTGATTCTGCGGCAGTACGCGCAGCAGCTGAGCGACCCCGAGCTGGGCCAGTTGGCGGACCGTACCCCGGGTATGAGCGGCCGGGACCTGCGGGACGTGTGCGAGCACACGGAGAGGCGCTGGGCGTCCAAAGTGAGAGGGGGGAGACATGAGATGGGAGGGCACGAGGGGGCCATGAGGGGGGCATGAGGGGGGCCGGGGCAGGGTCTCCAGGTTGCAAGGAGAGGGACGAAGCGAAGGTACCGGACTTGGGGCCAGTTGGGCGCTGTTGAGTCGACCCTCTATCCTCTACCGTATCTGGTCTCAAGTAGGGCCGTCACGGTGCGATATAAAGAGCCCGTGCAGACCCGTGCCGTGTTCCTCGTGCAGCGCTCATTCGCGCCTTCCTAGCTCCCCCGGTCCCCCCGCCTCCCCGTTGCGTCAATCAAGACAGCGGAACCACAAGAGAACACCAAACTGATGACCGCCTCCTCCCCGAAACCCGAAACCCGAAACCTCCATCCCCCATCCAGATTATCCGTGGGGAGGTCCGGGAGGACGAACTGCCGCCCCTGTCCGAGTACCTGGCGTCAGCGGACGAGCGCGCCACTGCCGTACAGAGTGTACAGCAGCAGGCATCAGCGGCGGGCGCCATTAACCGATTGTTGGGGGCGGCCGGTGGCGGCAGGTCGCTGCCCTCCTGGCTGACTGGCGGGCAGCAGTAGCCCCACGTACTGGGAGGTTGACACATGTGGAGGTGTCTTCGTTGCCGCCTTGTCGGTGGGGCCTGTTGGGGCTTGCCCTGGTATACACCGTTGATCCCTTTTCGGGGTCCGCTGTAATTTCGTTCGTTCATTCATTCATATCGTGTCATGGGATAGCGTTTGGGTCCCGAGTCATCAGGTGCATATTGTCATGAGAACAGCGGCAGCGGGGCATCCGTCCCAGCAGAGGCAAGCCCGGCAGCAGGGATACCTGGTCAACCGCGCGCTGGCGGCTGTGGCTTGTCGACAGCAGCGACACCATACCGAACGCGGTAGACAACGGTCGCCGCTGGCGGCCGGCGGAAGAGCAGCCCGGGTCTGAGCAGCTCTTGGTTGCTTCCAGTTGCTGCTTAGGTTGCGTGTCGATACCGGTCACCCTCCACCCTCTCACCCTGCCCCTCCATCCACTCTATCCGGCGGCGGCCAGGGAAGGGGAACCAGGGACAACACACCACACCGGATGTCTGACACCAGGTCCAGCGGCTGATCGACTCCACCACCGCCACCCGCCCAACACCACTGCTTGCCGAGCCGCACCCCCTCCCACCCACACACACGCATCGGTCACACACTCGAAACGGGCCCACTCTGCGAATGCTCAAAACGTCAAAAGGGGCTAGAGCTGCAACTCCTCATCACAGAGTCAGTGCTCGCCCTCCGCCACCGCCACCGCCACCGCTTCCGCTACAAGTGCCGTCGGCGGCACTGCTGGTGGCGGGGCCGCCATCGCAGGCAGGCCTCCCGCCACCGCCACCGCTGCCGCTGCTCGTACCGACACCGACATCGACACCGGCACCGGCGCGGGTGCTTGCGCGGGTGGCCCCTGCCTCGAACTCCCGCTTCCAGAACATGAGCTGCGCTGCACTGAACAGCGCCAACAGCACCACGGCCAGGAAGCGCGGCTGGCCCAGGACCTGGGTATTGGGGGGGTTGGGGTTCGTAGGACATTGGCAGCCATACGCCATAGGGGTTTGGGGTTGGAAGAGGAAGAGGACAAGGAGGAGCGGGGACGAGAACGAGGACGAGTTAGGGGCGGGGATGGCGACCTTTAAAGTGTAAACAGTCCATTGGGGCTGAAGGCTCGATGCCCTCGTGCTGGGGGGCGTTTTTGAACTCAAGATGCGTCTTTACAGGACGACGATACCGCTTCCAATGTGTCATTCGCGGGTCTGCAGGCCGCTGTCTCAGGCCGCTGTCTCTGTTGCTGGGCGGCGCCCAATCAGCGGCCCGTTACTGTACCAGAAGTGATACCACTACTATTTTACTAGTCTGCGAAGGCGGAAAACGACGACTAATAAGCAGCACAGGCCCAACAGACTGCGAGGCTCACCCGCACGGCCGAGTGCCGTACCTAGCCTACCTAGCCTAGGAGCCTAGGAGCACCAGCCAACCGAAACAACCGCCCCTCCCGAGCACGTCTGTCTCACCTTGCGCCACAAACCGCATTTTGGGCAAGGCCTAAAATAACAATTCGGTGTTGTGGGGTCGCCGGGGGTGGGCACCCGCACCCGCACCCGCACCCGCACCCGCACCCGCACCCGCACCCGCACCCGCACCCGCACCCGCACCCGCACCTACATCCGCACCCGCACCCGCACCCGCACCTACACCCGCACCCGCACCTTGATCGCCAGCGGCCGTATGCCGTCCACCCCGACCACGAAGCCCACCAGGTTGGCGGCCATGAGCATCAGGATGTTGAGGGCGGCGGCCAGGGCGGCGGCGTGGCGGAAGGCGGCGCTCCCCCGCCAGCGCCGCAGGGCGGGGGAGCGGCCCAGCGCCTTGACCAGCTGCGAAACCACCAAGATGCGACGCAACGGCACGGCATTGGGGGTCCGCTGTAACGTTCATTCATTCATTCAAATGGCATACGGTAGTACGGCGTCGTACGACACATCGCGGCACAGTACGGCGCGGCATGGCTATTGGTGCGTTGAAACCTACGTGCAGACTTCTGAAAAAGTACCCCGCGGAGATCTGGGCTGTCACAGCCGCCGTACACCCCCCCCCGTATAACGCCGTATACATTTAGCCGTACCATTTCCGGCGCGATGGCGCCCGCCATGAGCCACGCCCATCCCAACAGCCGCCACTCCAGATCGTGCCACAGCGCCACAAACGTGAAGATCACCCAGACGTTGATCGCCCGCCATCGTCTGCCGCCCAGGGGGATGTACATGTAACGAACCAACCACCGGTTGTACGACGCGTGCCAGCTGCGCCAGAAACCCTGGATAGCGGGTGGCGGACCGGGCAGGAGGGACTTTGATGACCATGATGACAACAAGAGCAGGGGGGAGGCGACAGGGGGAGGGAGGCAAGAGGGCCTTGATGTGACAGGTGGCTGTGGGACCTGTGGGACGCCGCGTACCCGGTAGCATCACGACATTGCCCGCCCGTCCGAAGAAGTGCACACCCACCGACCCACGGGACAGCTGATCACAGCCTGAAGTACGGCAATCAGTGTCACCACGCATGACCAGCGAGGTGATCACAGGCGCCTCCTTTGATGCATTCAAAGCCGATTATAATTTCGATGTCGCGTTGGAAAAGTGCTCCTTGAATTGTGGCTTCGCGATTGGTTACCGGGGTTAAATTGAGAAAAATAAATAAACCCGCAGAACGAACCCGGGCACACCCAGCAGAACGCAGTATACTTACGGGGTGCGGTACCTGCAGAGCAAACGAAAAGATAGGGACCGCGCGCGGGCGCGTGGCGGCGCGGCCGCGCTGCCGGAGTGCCACAACAAGCAAACTGCGAACCCAACCCAACCCGGAAAGGACAGATACGTTACCGACCTGTGGTGGTAGACGGAGTAGCCGCGCCGCGGGCGATGTCCAGGGCCATGGCGATGCAGGGAGGGAAGCCGAGGAACGGAGTGAGCGAGGGTGGCAACGATTGTAGGGAACGACAAAAGCAAACATCGAAAAGAAGACAGTATGCGAGAATGGCGGGCCGGCAGCGCGGCGCGAAAGAGGACGGGGCGGACGAGGGGAAGTGGGATATGGGACGGGGACGGGAGGCCGTACGACATGTACGGCATGCACGACAGGGGGAGCAAGCATGGGGCAGGGACACGGGGACGGACGACCGGGTGGCGGGCCACGTTCGGGATATGGCTCCCCACCGTGCCCGGTCGTAGCGGGGCAGCCCCTGCATGTGGGGTGCCGCGTGGTGGCGCGCCTAGGGCGGTCGGGCGGGCTGTGTTGGGTACGTGAGGTGCGGGGTGAGGTGCCGCGGGGGGGGAGAGAGAGGGGCGGGGAGGCGAAGACGTCGTAGCGGTTACAGGTGGGGGGGCGACACGGGGGGGGAGGGAGGGAGGGAGGGAGGGAGGCTGCCAGGCTCGTCAGGCTCTGGCTGGGAGCCATGTCTTTTGTCCAAGAAGTGGTCGTACAGCGCCGTACCTCGATGTCGTAGTTGTCGCACACGCATCTCGTCATGTTCTCCAGAGGTACGACACCATCCGCCATCGCGACGAGCCGGAAGAAGCGCCACAGGACGGTGAACTGGGGGGGCCAAGGGAGGGTCGGGGCGAGCGCAGGCACGGGGTTCGCTTATTAACACGAATAAATGTCGTACACACGTGTACGGTACCTTGAGCCACATGAACAGGAGGACCCAGAAGCCGGTGATGGCGTAGTGAAGGGGCCGCGGGGTCGGCCAGCCGCCGCCGCCGCCGCTGGCGCTGCTCCCCGCCGCCGGCGCCGCCGCCGCCAGCCAGTCAAGCACTCGGTGCTTGGCGATGCTGTTGTACGGCAGCAAGTGCGTCAGCAGCTCCAGGCAAGACCAGACCAGCGCCAGTCGCAGTCCGTACAGTACGACCTGCATGATGCAGCAAGCCAGTAACATGTATATAAGGAACCCTGAAACCGGAGCCCAGAAATCCCGAAGCCCTGAAACTCCGACCTGCCGCGGCCGCAGCAGCGGCTGTCGTCGGAGCATCCGCTGCGCCGCGAAGCTGTTGAAGGTGATGGTGGGCCCCGCGATGTACAGCGGCGGGTACAGCACGTACTCCAGGTACGGCATTAGGCTGTAGTACGGCAACGGTAGGGACTGCTCCGCCAGCGCCTGCACGGCAGCACCTACAGTTCATCCGCCGTCACACCCTACAATGTACGGCATTGTACGACTTGCCCCGAGCTCCAAATCCAGGCTACCGGCGCTTGTGCCCCCACTGCCGCCTCCGCTGTCGCCGCCGCCGCCGTCTTTGGAATCGTTCCGCTGCTGGCGCTTCCCGTCCCGGGCCCACCGCAGGTCGGCCGCGAAGGAGATGCATCTGAGCACGAGCAGGTTGTAGTGAATGTGCCAGCGGAGGAGGCCCCGGTGGCGGTCCAGGGGCTCCAGGGTGGGGCTGCGGTCGGGGTTCCCCCCGGGGTAGGGGGGAGGCCGGGGAGGGGGGGTCCAAAAGGAGTCACTCTTTGGGCACGTTAAGGAGATGGACGGATAGAGAAACCCAGCGGCCCCCTGGAGGTGGGTTCGCCCCACACATCCGCTCCGCTCCTCCGAGGCCCCTCGGTTGCCTACCTCACACCGAACGTGACCGGGCCCCCCTGCCCTCCCCTCACCTGATCCAGGCGAAGGGCAGCCCCTCACTCAGCCTCGCCAGCAGCAGCGTCCCGCAACAGTAGCCCCACACGACCAATATCCTGTTGCGCGGCGAGGGGAGCGGAAGGGGTGGAGGGCGTGCTTGGCTGCGTGGCAGAGAAAACACCTGGCAGAGGAACCTTCTGGAGGGAGATTTCCTGCTGCCGGCGAGGCGTCCTCTACGTACCCTTGGCCTGGCTGGCTGCCTGGCTGACTGCCTGGCTGGCTGCCTGGCGAAGTACGGTACGACAGGCGTTGGTGGGTGCCGAAGACACCAGACAGGTGACCTGAGACTTGTGCATCCACGCGACCAATCGCCGTACACAAGCGGGTCCCCCCCTGGAGCGTCCCGGAGCGCACCCGTACGGCTTGTCGGCCAGCAAGCGGCTGATGCCGTACGCGCCAGTTGTCAGGGCCAAGACGTAGACGGCACAGGCGCCATGCAGCGCCCCTGCGGTGCGGTGCGGGGAGAGGATGCGGGCAGGTCGAGTGGGGTAGGGTCGGGGATTGGAGGGGTCAGGGGGCACCGGACGAGGCGGGTGGTGGAGCTGACACGCGACGTCCTACCGAGGGGAGGGGAAGGAAGGCGAGGGGAAGGCGAGGCTCGCGGCCGCAGACTCTGCCTGCCGCCGTTTGACGGTTTCAGGGAAGGTTCCCCGGACGACCCTATTGCTGCTGGCTGGGCCCACACGCGCCCGAGGCCTCACCCAGGAAGGCCAGGGACAGAGCGACCATCAGGACCTGCCTGCTGCCGGGGAAGCACCGCGCCTGCGTCAGGGGAGCCGAGGGGTGGCGGGGTGGGAGGACGGGTGTGTTAAATGATAAGCCCGCCCAGAACCGTGTCTGTAGGTGGCCGCGGGGGTTCTGGGACCGCGAACCAGTCAGCGGTCGCCACTGGCACCCATCGGTTTGGTGAGGCAGGTGCCCGGCGCCGCCTCGACCGCGGTTCAGGAGGGCTTGCAGCGGTCGGTTTGCCACATGGTGGAGGGTGCGGGCGCCCTCACGGCGAAGGCCATCCGCGAGACCAGCCCCCGGCATCAGGACCTACTAATCTCGCTCCGCGCGGGAATTTCTTCCGGGGCGACATCATTTACATATCCGCACCCCGTCTCCTTCCCTTGCATCAACGCCCACCCCTACATCATCAACAACAGTGGTTGCATCAACCAATCAAACCAATCTCTCAGCTTGGAGGAGATCGAGACATCATGCCCAAAGATGGGACATTGACCCTTTTAGACCTCTCACCAGGCGGGCGAGGGCCAGGAAGCCGACCAGGGCGACGGACAGCAGCGGTACGGCATCCCGGAAGCTGCGCCACTGGTAGTCCGACAGGTCGTTGCGTCCGAGGACGGTCCCCTCGTCCCGCAGGCCCGGCAGCGAGACGACTGATTGGACCTGGCGCGCGAAGCGGTGGCCCTCGCGCAGCACGTTGAGCTGCAGCCCAGCGACCAACTGCGAGGAGGGCGGAAACTCCAGATCGCATCTCCATCAAAATTCAAAACTACACTTCAGATATAGTCACAATATACTTATTAGGTGTATTTGGACGCACCGCGAGGTACACCAGTCGTTCGGCCAACAAGAAACCGGTGAAGCGTTCCATGTTTTTGGCTACATCTGCGATGCGCGATGTTTTTTATTTTCAAATAACACGATATTTGCTTAGACGTTCTTTGCACACGTGTAAGGATCCTGAAGAGGTTGCAGCTGAAGGTCGTGCAACTGCTGCGACGGTTGCGACGCAGCTGATTTCGTACGCGCGGTTGCTGTAACCCCAAGACGCAACATCCCCTCTACCCAAGTGGCTCCCTGTGAAGACGGCTCATGGGACGCTACCGCGCACTGGCGCCGGTCGCGGTTGTCCCGCTTCTGTTACCTCTTGTACGCTGAACCCTTGTACCCTTCAGGCAGGCGCTAGACCGAGGGGAGCGGCGTTGTCCGCTATCAGTCATCGCAACTGGTAGATGCTGGTAGATGCCTACCAGGGTTAATTTAGGGATTGATTCGTGGTAGTGACTGCAGCCTCATGTAGTCTGCGCAATCTGCATGGGTGCTCCGTCGCCGGTTGGAGTTGGATGCCGCCCCTGCGCTGCCTAGGCAGGTAGGTGCCTGGGTGGGGTCAGCAATGTGCGTCCACCGCCCATGTCGGGTTGTGCAGGACTGGGCCGCAGCAGGCGCAAGCGCGGAGCCCTTTGGTGGGTCATTTCTCATCAGCAACGTGCTCTTGGCGTGCTTCGAGGCACTCGTCAGCGCCAGGAGAATCTTGAACACCGCATCCCGAAGGGCAGGCCGGATGGGGCTGACACGGTGGTGGCCTCAAAGTGGCCACTTCCAATGTGCTCTTGGTGTACTTCGAGGCCATCGGCAGCACCCACCGTGTCAGCCCCATCCGACCTGCCCTTCGGGATGCGGTGTTCAAGATTCTCCTGGCGCTGACGAGTGCCTCGAAGCACGCCAAGAGCACGTTGGAAGTCTGCTTCCGCAAGGCTGCCTTCAAGTAAATCAAGCCGGAGCTGATTGACGACGAACGCAAGGCCCTCGAGACCTTCGCTGCCTCGAAAGACCTTGGCGAGCTGACTACCGCGCGATTCAAATTGCTGCTGTCGATCGTCGATGGTGACTTGAATCGTCACCCCCCGTTCCAGACATCTTGAGCGAGCCTTCGTGCTGCTACACTGATACGAAACTCGCAACAGAGGTTGTTACCCCCCGGGTTCTGTAAGCAGGGCTGGGTGTCGCAGCACAGGACACCCAGCCCTGCTTACAGAACCCGGGGGGTAACAACCTCTGTTGCGAGTTTCGTATCAGTGGTTGTGGCGTCCAGGGAAGCCCCGCATTCTGATCAGACAGGATAATAACTTAAGCAACGCTTACAGCGAGCTCCAGATCTCATTAGGAGCAAGGGTGCCTCTTCACTGGCCCCCCTTCACCTACCTCCACCTGCGCGCCTTACGACATCACAGACCAGATGCTGCACGCGTGTCCGCTGGTCACAATCTGATCATGAAATCCCGTCAACGAAAACACTCCATGTGGGTGTCCAAGCCATTGGCGCAACTACGACATCCAAAGCAGCAACGCTCCGTGCAACACACCGCAACGCTGGCGGCAATGCCGCACTCTCTAACCTTGCTTCGAGAGGTGCTTTCCCAACACTGCACCCGAAAGTCAGTGCAGTGCACCCCAGCCAGAACCGGATGGGGCAAATTCCCGC
Source organism: Eudorina sp. 2006-703-Eu-15 (assembly GCA_003117195.1). Taxonomy (NCBI): domain Eukaryota; kingdom Viridiplantae; phylum Chlorophyta; class Chlorophyceae; order Chlamydomonadales; family Volvocaceae; genus Eudorina; species Eudorina sp. 2006-703-Eu-15. The sequence goes on along the minus strand of BDSI01000026.1, from coordinate 222,670 downwards.
CCCCTTCACGCACCCACCATGCATTGGCGACACCAGCCCTCGGAATTCCAGCCCATCCAACGCCCAACATGGTGACAATCGGCTGGGCCGCAACCCCGTAAACACCTCTCCCTCATCAGTCAAAATGTCTCGCACGTCCACCTCGTCCGGGCCCCCCTCCGTGTCCCGTCAATGGCCGGTTCTTGCAGGTGCCCTTCCGTGCGGATGACGCCTCCCGAGTATCTGCCGCTGCATCAAATACCACTTATCCCGGGCGCGCTGCCATGGTGGGTGTCCGCATCCCTGTGTCGCGCACGCTTCCCAGGCGTCCCAACACTACCACGACCCACGAAATCAAGCCGTCCTCAATTCTTTACGCTGGCACCACAATGCCTTGTCCCGAAAATACGCTCCAGCCCCGGCTCCCCGTGATCTATGTACTCAAAAATGAACCACACGGTTTGCCACACCAACTGTTGCGCCTTCCACCACTCGTATATATCATCATTGATGCAACAGCTTACACACGCACTCCATGAACGTCAAGGACATTCCACAACCCCTTCGGGACGCACCCACCTCCCAGGCCCCGCATGCCTCCACCCCTCCCCGCTCCCCCATGTGCATCCCCATCCCAAACGCTCTGTTATCTTCATTTCATTCACTACGTGCTGCATCGGCGTTACGGAGCCAGCGTTACGGAGCCAACAATATCCAACACCGACCAAGGCTTCGCAAGAAAAAATAAAACCAAACCCCGCGCTTATTATGCTCCCTCCTCCAGCCCCGCCATTTTTTTCTCCTTCAATCTCGGTCCGGGGAGGGTGACCTGCCCCGGCCGCCGCCGCGCTCCGCCTCCTCCTTGTTGCTTTCCCGCCGGGGTGGAGGCGAGGTCGACTTGGAGGCGTCCCGCGGCCGGTCGTCCTTCCCGTGCGGTGTGTCCGGGGAGCGGGAGCGGCGCGGGGAGCGGGACGGCGAGCGGCCCCGGCCCCGCGAGGGCGACCGCGAGCGGCCCCGCGACCGGGACCTGCCAAACCCACATGCGGAGGGGGGCGGGAGACGGTACCCGAGGGTGAGATATTCAGACGGGCCCAACACGAGGAGCATAGCGCACATAATCCTCCTCGGCATGCTATCGTGATGAGCGACCGGCGCTTACGAGAATGTACATTCGTGATGATACAAAGGAATAGGCAGATTCCTTCGGGGATTGGGAGCGCCAAGCGTGCACCGCGGCAATAAGCACGAGCGATGGAGAGCGAGGTAGGCAAGGACCGACTTATGAAATGTGTCTTATGCGCATCATTAATCCAAGACGTATCCGTTGACACACGCCAATCTGCTGCAAGGGCGGCAATACCGCTGGTCTCCCACCTCACGGGTGACGGCGAGTACTCAAACCACTTCCAGCCAAAGAAGCGGAAGTCATCCCGGGTGGCCCAGTCCACCTTCCAGGTGCGGCCGTCCATACGGAACCCATCTGAGGCAGGGAGGGAGAGGTCCGTCAGGCGGGCGCAATGAGGGCGGAGCCTTCCGACAAGCGCAAAGGCTGCCGCAAGTGTATGAGTCCCCGTGCATGCGCGCCGTAATGTAATGTTACTTCCCGGTTTGAAAAGCTGCTGCGCGAACTCTGGCCCATGCCGCATAAAATACCTCAAAGTCGCAGTCCCAACACGCCTGTTGCTTTGGGTACTCACCCATCTTCCGCCATGCCGCTTGCGCATCCAGAGACCTGCATGTAGGGTAAAGGGATCCAGGTAACAGGCAGTTTGTTAATGACAATTAAATTGTCCCGTCACATCCCACCCCTGAGCGACGGCGCCCGTTGCTTCAAACCAATACAGCTTTCCAGAAAGACCCTCAGTACACATCACATATACCCAGAGTATGCATAACCGGCTGCGCCTTTACTCCCGAGCATCGCCCTGCCAACGTCTGCCCGACCTATCCGCTCAGAGAAGCTCGTGCAGCTCTGAGCTTGGTCATGGTGGAACAGCAAGAGCTTCACTTTGGCAGCTGCACAGCGGCAGGTTGCGCGGCAAGAACAGAACAACGGGGGCGACGTTTGGATGACAGGGCAAGTGCGCACCACGCAGCTCACGCGACGCTGTCGATACAGCAAACACATCATGCTTCTGGTGTGAATGTCAATAACAAATAAACAAATCTTGCAGTAAGCGGCGACTGCGGCCGCAGTCCGAATCTTCGCGAACCGCTTACTTCTCAAACTCGATCAACGCAAGCCTGTGCTTGCCATCCTTAATGCAGTCGCGGATACGGCCATAGTAGGCAAACTCCCGCCTGCAGCAGTGTTGACAGGAGGGTGTGAGTGACAGGCCCGGTGTAGGACGTGTCAACAGCATCTTACTCGATGTCTCGAACTGGCGTGGAGCTGCTAATGTTGTCAACGATCAGAGCATAGCGAGAAGTCTTCGGCATCCTTGCCTCGGGAGTATGTCCAAAAACAACTGCTATGAGAAGAACACTGACGTTGTTGACCCAAGACCTTTGATATAAGCGAAAGACGTCCGCAATTCCAGCAGCGTGATATATAGCCGGCTAAAGAATGTAGCGTTTGGCGTGGGGTTTTCAATGTAAGAAAGTAGGGTACGACGCTGATGGCGGGTCGTTCAAGAAATGTGATTGTCAAAACCTTGAACTATGTTATATGCACACAAGCAAGCTGTTGAAGCTGTACTCAATAGGGAACTATGATCGCTGCACTAACAACGTAATTTCAACAAACGTGTCGGAAAATGGGTTGCCAGCCGGACTGGCTCCCTCCTCGTCCGCCGAAAAAACATTCAGATTTGGACGTCCCTTTCGTGCAAGTAAGTCTTCAAGTTGTACAGGCAATTGCGTGTTTGCAGCCGTTTTAGGAGACCCTCTCCAACGTGTGTGGCATCGCTGCTGGGAGCGGTCCGCTAACGCCCACGTGCGCAACGCCGCGCTGCGGCCTCACACGCACAACACGTGTGGTTCCGCGTGTGCATCCCACCTGACCCAACATACACACAAGGACCTGAGCACGCCGTTTTCTCGCCGCACCACCGCCGCCCGTCTCAGGAGACTCCGGACGTCGTCCACGTTCTGATCCTCCAACTCGCCCATGGCGCCTGGAGCACCCTCGCCCGGCTGCTGCAGCTCGCGTGTCTCACCCTGGACATAAGGCCCCTGCTGGCCTACGAGATGGCGAGCGCAGGAGCCACAGGGGTGGTGCTAGGTGCGTCAGCAGTGCCGTTGACTGCCGGGCGGCCGACGGCAGCGGACCCCGCCCGCCCGTTGTCCGTCGTCGTCGCCACTGTCATCGGCGCTGTCGTCCATCGGTTATGTCTCACCCCGGGCGACCCCGTTCCCGTCGCCTGCGCAGCAGGCTTCCCTCCTCACCCGCAGTATCCGCCCCTCGCGCCTGGCAGTCTTGATTTCACCCACCCCGCTCGCCTCGCGTCCTCCCCTGCGCACTGCCCTGCACCGCAACTGGAACACGGTTGCGTTGGGGCAACGCGCCTCGATTGCGGGCATCCTCTCCGTCGGCGTTACGGCGCCTGCATCCGACTCGTGCATCCGACCCACCCGTGCATGTTTGGCGAGGAAAACCTGAACCGTGTGTGCGAGGCACTCCCTGGGACGCCGCCCCAAGCCCAAGGCCGTTCTTCAAGCTGGCTCGCTCCTCTCGCACCCGCCCGTACATGCAACCCAACGCCCTACGGCTGACCACCGCCGCGCCGCGGCTCCACCGCCCGCCGTCGGTTCCCTCCGTCGCCCTCCCTGGCGCCACCCCGCAGACATCCTGTGTCAGGCGCCGAGGCACCACCCCGCCTGGCCGGCGCTCTCCACCGCCGGGGCTGGGCTGTTGGCGGCGCTGGTGCACTGCGAGGGTGGAACGGAGGCCGCGCAGCCGCAGGTGTGTGGCCCGGGACTGGGGAGGGGGCCAGGGCTCGACTTGAGGGGGTGGGGGCACGGCTCGACTTGCGGGGGTTGCGGGCACGGCTCGAGGGCTCGACTTGAGGCAGGGCTCGCCTTCAGGAGGCAATTACCAGGGTCAACGCAAACGCGCACACACGCGGCCGTTACCGGCCGCCCCGTGAAGGGAATCTGTTCGTCTTAGAAGGAACCCGCCCGCCCCGCCCTCAGGCGCTGCGGATGCTGCTGTCCATGCTGGAGAGCGACCTCACTGTCGGTCCGGCGCGTCAGGCGGTGGCGACGGTGCTGCACTGCATCGTGGCGCAGCGGACAGGTGGGGTGGGGTGGTTCCCCGGGGTGACGGGGGCCGCAGAAGTGAATGCAGATTCAGTGACAGAACAATAAGACAACAATGAGTGATTAGTAAGAGAACCGTAAGAGAAGAGTATGTGAATAAGAAGGGAACAGAAATGTCCAAATGTGCAGGACTGTGGGAGAAAAAATGGGACCAGAAATCAGAGCGGCAAATGGACGGGTCCCGGAATGCCGTCGATCCGCTCGGCTCACCCGCAGTGACGACCACATTGGCCGTGTCGATTCTTGTTCTTGGGGTACGATTTGCGGATTCGTTCAGCTTCAGAGGCTGGTAGCTTCAGAGGCTGGATTTGCGCTGAAACCTGATGCGGCGCTGCCCTGAAATGAGCCCCGTGAGCGCCTGTACGGCGTGTATTTTGATTCCCCGGGCGGCATGCACACTCACTCCTGACCCCTTGCGCCTGCGTGCGTGTCCCGGCCCCGCGGCGCCGGCTCCCGCCCTCCGGCCCCCCGGTATCGGTTCCCCAATCCATACCCTCCGGCCCCGCCCTGCGGCCCTGCCCTCCGGCCCCCTGGGGAGAGCAGTCCACCGGGACAAGCTGCTCGCAGCCGGCGCGCTGCAAGTGCTGCTGCGCGTGCTGCGCCGACTGGACGTGCTGTGCGACCTGGTGGCCGTACAGGTGGGCCCATGGCATGACGCAGTGAGGTCTGCGGTCCGCGTGGCGCGATGTTTGTGACGCTTTGCTACGTCCATCCCTGCTGCTGCTGCTGCTGCCTCCCTAGCCGCGCTGCCAAAACCGTTTGATGTTTTGCGAAAGCACCGGATCCGCCGGTACACTTCTTACCCGGTGTACGACGGGCGCGAGACCACGCGGAGTAGCACGGATGCCGTATCGAGCATGTGTGCAAGCCGCCCCTGTGGGTCGCATTTGTCCAGGTGTCCACTTCCTCCGGCTGCCGCTGCTGCCGTACCTGCCCCCGCCGCACTCTTTTCACTGCGACTGCCGCTGCTGCCGCACCTGCCCCCGCCGCCCTCTTTTCATGGCTACTGCCGCGGCTGCCATCCCTGCCCTCGCCGCCATCCTTTCACTTCTGCCGGTCCCGGCGCTGCTACTGCGCCAGGAAATTCTGTGGACGCTGGTTTATCTGACGGATGAGGGCGCGCTGGGGTCATCCGGGGCCGCGGACGGGTTCCAGCCGCAGATTTCGGAGCGGCTGGTGCCGCTGCTGTTCTTGTACGGCACCCCGTGGCACTCGCAGGTGGCACACATCGCGGCCCTGGCGATCCGGTGCGTGTGTTTCGTGCGTCGTACATATGACTCAACGTCGTACATCGCCTGTGCATGTTCGGGGTCTGCATGTCATGTTTGTTTGTACTGAGGCGCGGTGCAGCAAAAGCCAGTGACAACGTTCACCGGCGCCTTCCCGACTGACTGGGTTGCCGGCGGCGGTGGCGATGGGACGGTGCGGGAGGGCTCTGTGGGCACGCCAAGGGCTAAGCACCCATGGCAATCTTTTCTTGTTTCTGATCAAACATGATTTTTCATGTTACAATGGACCCCGCGGGTTGACGGGAGATATTTCGGGACGCTATATAACCTGGGTTGTTGGGAGAGCGGAGAAGGCGGGGAAATAGCAGAACCGGCTGGTCCTCGGTTAGCCGAGTGTGCTGCTGTCCACGTGAATGCCGTACACCTGCAGGGCGCTCCACGTGCACGCGGCCGGGTACGATGCGGGTAAGGACACGCTGCGGGCCGCCGGCGTGCTGTCCGTGCTGGTGGAGAATGTACGGCGCCATAGCGCGCCGTACATTGCGGCGGCGGAAGCTGCCGCCAAGACGCCGCGACGCCGCGGCGGTGGCGCTGCCGATGTGATTGCTGCAGTCAGCTTGGCGAAGGGGAAGGACGTTCAGCAAGGGCATCAAGGAGGGCATAAGGCCGCCGGTACGGCACCCGGGCAGATGCCCGCTTCCCGTGGGTCGTTCGCTGTGGGGTCGACGCGCCCGGCACCCCACGTCGGCTGCGACATACACGCGGACGGCGAAGCGATTGCCAACGGCGCCGCCGCGAACGGGCCGTACACTTGCAGTACGGCAACCGCGCTGGGGCCATGGACCCCCTGGCAGCGGTTGATGGCGGTCTTGCTGATGTCTGGGTTCGTGCCGGGACTCGTCCCAGTACGACGGCGACGCGTCCTGGGTCCCAGTTCGGCGGTTGCGGGAGCGTCCCGTGGGTCGGGCGGCGCGGCGGCGGCGGCGGGACCATCAGGGGCCGGCGACGCCGAGCCTCTGTCACCAATCTCCACGATTCGATCTGAGCTGTCGGACGCGCCGGATGAACCCATGGGTCAGTCAGCGGAGGAACCCATGGGTCAGTCGGCGGAGCTGCGCGGGACCTCTTCCTCAGTGCCGGGCCATTCGTCGCCGGCGCAGACTCAGCGGTGGCTCAAAGACGAAGGCATTGAGGAGGGGAATTCACATGGCGGCGGCGCGGGAGCCAACGCGCCCCATCCTCAGGGGCAGGCACAGCCGGGCGGCCGTCCTGGTACGGCGACCACGGATGCGGCTGTAGCAGACGGCGCCCGGCTGGTGTGCTACGGCCTGCTACTGCCACTCCTGGTGGACGCGGGGGACGAGACGCCGCTGGGCGGCGCCGGCGCCGCCGCGGCGGCGGTGGGCGGCGCGCTGCTGCGGCGGCGGCTGTGTCCGCTCCGAGAAGCCCTCGCGACGCTCAAGACGCTGCTGTGCGACTGCGACGCGAATCAGCTGGAGGTTTCGGAGCTGGGTCTTCCCGTGGTGTTGGTGCAGGTAGCTGGGTCTGCGGAATGGCGTGGATGTGTCAAAAAGTGGTGGGGGTGCTATGGGGCGAAGGGACGGCCGCTGATCCAAGCACAAAAAGGGCGTACCTACCTACCTGCCTACCTGTCTACCTATATATTGCTACTTACCTAACTGTCTACCTTCCGGGGTTCGCTTCGGTCCGTCGGGACACGAGCGGGTCGTTGGGGTCGTTGGTGGCAGCGGCCCGGCAGCCACGCCCGCGCCTTTCACTGCGGTCTCCCGGCCTCTGGCTCTGTGCCCCCTGGACAGAACCCCTGCCAGGGGGTGGCTGGGGTATCTGGCTGCCAGTATCTCTGCAGCCGCCCGTGCGTCGCTATTCCGCAGCGGCCCATGCGCCCCTCCGTCAGTCTCGCTGTCTGCCTCACACCGCACCGGAATGGTGTGCCGCTCGTCCTCTCAACGGGGCGGACCCGCGCCGTTGGGAGGAGCGGCGCTCCATCCTTCCGCGCTCCCGGCCACTGAGCCCACCCGCCCGCTCGGCCCGCGCACCCCTGACATGGGTCTCCTTGTTTGCCGAGTCTGCATCAGCCGGGGTTCCGGACGATGCAATCCCTGTCACCTTACCTGTGCGCGGACACGGTCCACAGGCTCTCGGTTTGACCCCCGCTCTGCCCCGCGGGTGTCTCTCTACGGGTTAACCGCCTCCCAGTACGGCGAATCGTGATCGTTATCGTGCTTCTGTCCCGCAGCTGGTGGCGCATGGGGATATGGGGCTGGCCTGGCAGGCGGCGGAGGCGGCGGTGTTCCTCAGCGGAGGCGCCACCGGATCCGCGCTCGTGGCGGCCGGGGCGGCGGAGGAGATGGCGTACTTGCTGGAGGTCAGCCCGGGGCGGGAAGGGGCGGGTTTGGGGGCAGTGCCGGGGTGGCGTAATCGCCTCTCGACTGGTGCCAACTTGCGCGCATTCCGCAGTTCCGGGCGTCCAAGCAGAAACGCGGTCTGCTGGACGGTTATCGAACGGCCGAGCTGGAGCTGACGAGCCCGTGCGTGCGGGTCTGGGGTGGATGCAGGCGGGCAGTGGCGGCAAGCAGACCCCACGCCGGCGGCTGTGGTCTGTCCCCGGCTGCGCGGTGTCTGGCACCGGGCTGTGGGTTGTTCTGGTCAGGCCAGGCGTCTTCCTGTGTTGCTGTACCACACTGTACGGCCCTGTGTATCTTCCGTACATGTACACTTACACGCGATGTCTCCCCGCTGCGACCCCCGCCTTCAACACGTAGGAGAGCGCGGATATGCTGCACGGCCTGACATTGCGGAAGCAGATCCAGGTACGGCAGAGCGCGCTCACGGCGGCGCAGAGAGACCAACACCCGTCCCATCACCGTGGCAATGCGCACGGCACCGGTGGCGCCGCGGGCGCGACGGGCCCGCCGGCGGCGGCCGCGGCGGCGGCGGCAGGCCGCGCACGCCCGTCGCACCCCCAGCTGGCGACGGCGCCCTCGCTTAGTCATGGCAGCGTCGCCGCCGCGCCGCCGCCGCTGACGGACGTGCATGTACGACCCAGCCGTACTGCGAACACTGCGAGCGCGCGGCCTCATCGAGTGTACTTGGTCGGCCGCGTGCCGCTCGACTTCACGACGAGCAGTAGCTGCTTCTACGGCTCGCACGACGCCATGTCGTACTGCGATTACTGCACGCCGTCGGCGGCGGTCAAAGTGCTGTTGCGGCTGATGTCGTCGACGTCGGCGCCGACGCCGACGCAGTCGGCGGTGGCAGTGGCGGTGCCCGGTGCCTCGGCGTTTGCGGCGGCGGCGGCGGTGCCGCCACCTGCGGCAGCGCAGGAGGCGGAGGTATGCCGCCGCTTCGCCGCAGCCGGGGGAATGTACGGCATTCTACTGCTATTGCACCATGAGGCGGCGGGCGTCCACCACTCAAAGCTGGCGGCGTCGTTGCTGACGATGCTGGATCTACTGCTCGTCCACGTGCCGGGCGCGCAGGTGGGATTCCACGAACCGTGCCGTACCACACGGCACGGCACGATCGCCAACATGTGTGTTTTTGCCGTCGTTGTTTCCGGTCGGACGTGTAATTCATGAAACTCGATCGCCGCGTGTAATGAGATGCCGGATACAGCACAAGATAGCACTCCCTCCTCTCGGAATCCACCCGCTCTTTGACCCGCCGTTTGGACACCAACGCAAGCAGCAACACACGGCCGTTCCCCACGAGAGCCGTCCACCCTGGCGTCTTTGTTCAATCATCTACCCGCAAAACCTTCTCCTGTACGGCATACCGTACGACGGTCCGCAGGACGAGCTTCGTCTGACGGGCGGTCTGGGCGTGCTGACCAGCCTGCTGGTGAGCCTCATGCGCCCCGGGGTGATGGACGTGTACCAACTGCGCGTCGCCACCTGCCGTACATTGAAGCTGGCGTTGCAAGGTACGGTGCCGAACTCTGGGAGTCCGCGCACGGCGCGCGGGTCTTGAATGGAATGGAGGGACGCGGGCGGGGCCGGGGTTAGGGCGCCGGGGAGCAGGCAAGCGGGCGGGCGAAAGCCTCATGGATGTCCAGGTGCGGACGGGCGGGCGGCGGGACTTGGGTGGCATGTGTGTTAGCAAAGAGAAAAGCTGAGCAGCGAATAAGCAGAACCGTGGCCAACCGTGTGTGTGTGCGATAAGCCCCGGGTGGACGCAGCAGGGGCGCATCCGTGGGTGCGGTCGGGTGCCTCGGGTTTCGGAGCTGACCGGCCGGACGAATCATAAGCGCCAACATGATGCGTCCGCCCACCGGTACCCCTCGTCCCCCGACCTGCCACTTCCCCCGACCTGCCCACTTCCCCGACCTGCCACTTCCCCCGACCTGCCACTTCCCCGACCTGCCACTTCCCCGACCTGCCCACTTCCCCGACCTGCCACTCCCCCGACCTGCCACTCCCCGACCTGCCCACTTCCCCGACCTGCCACTCCCCCGACCTGCCACTTCCCCGACCTGCCCCTTCCCCGACCTGCCCACTTCCCCGACCTGCCACTCCCCCGACCTGCCACCACCCACCTGCCAGGCAACGCGGCCAACAAGCTCTCGGCCCGGGAGCACGGCCTGCTGCCGCTGCTGGTGTCGCTCCTGACGGTGCTGACGATGCAGCGGAAGAAGTGAGTGCCCCGGCGGGGCGGGCGGGCGGGCGGGGGTCGAGAAGGACAACCAAACCGTGCTGGGGGGATTCGTCGGGCGGTTCCGTGGTTGCGTGTGGGGGCCATGTCGGGCGGTGCATCGCATGTGAGCACAGCATTGCACAGCATAGCATAGCATAGCATAGCATGACCTGGCATGACATGACATGACACGACATGGTGTAGCACCTCAAAGTGTAAAGCATGGCATAGCATCACCTGGGCTGCCATCGGTGTGGTGGTGCTGGGCTACGGAGGGCCGTCCCCCTCCATCGGAGTCAGCGGCATGTGGATGACGGAAATGTGGGCTGGGCTGGGCTGGGCTGGGCTGGGCTGGGCTGGGCTGGGCTGGGCTGGGCCGGGCCGGGCCGGGCCGGGCCGGGCCGGGCTGGGCTGGGCTGGGCTTGGGCTCCACTGGTGTAGGCCACACCCGACGTACTACACTAAACATGAGATGCAAATGTTTTAAGATGTGAACGTAAAGATGTAAATGTAAGGTGTCAAGCATGCCGGTATCTCTGCCGCGTCCGGGGGTCCCTCTTTCTATCGCAGCACGGACGAGATGGTGGTGGTGGACGACAGCGGGCCCCTCACCAGCGAGGTACTGGAGGTGCTTGCGGCCGCGGCGCAGGACAGCCCGGGCACCCAGGTACGACGTGTACGAAGTACGGAGTACGGCTTGCATGCAGGGGGCTTGGGACGTGCGTGCTCGATGGGGATACAGCGGAGCTACATAGATATTCTTTCCTTGCTGGACGGATCGCGGTAAATTTTCATGGGTAAGGCGGCCGCGTTGGTCCCATGGGTCGGACGACCGCGTTGGTCCCATGGGTCGGACGGCCGCGTTGGTCCTATGGGTCGGACGGCCGCGTTGGTCCTATGGGTCGGACGGCCGCGTTGGTCCCATGGGTCGGACGGCCGCGTTGGTCCCCGCAGGAGCTGTTGGTCGCGCTGGGGCTGCTGCACCCGGTGTGCGATCTACTGAAGGACGAGCGACTCGACGGGGAGGTCCGTACACGTGCCGTACGAACCCTGACGGCGGTCGTTGACAAATATCCCGCGGGTCAGACGGGGGCTCTGGCGCTTGGGGCGGTGCCGGCGGCGGTGGCGTGGTTGGAGCGATGTTGCCAGGATGCGGCCGCCACCGTTGCGCCGCCCGCTATCACCGGAGGCCCCGGCAGCGCCGCCGCTGTGGCGGCGGCGGTGGCGGCGGTGGCGCCGTTGCCAACAAGCTTGGGCGAGCTGTCGGAGACTGCGGCGGCGCTGGCGGCGCTCCTTCGGGCGCTGCTGTGCGGCGGCAACCCGCGCGTCAAGTCGGCTGTGGTCTCCGCAGGCGCTCCAGGGATCCTGTTGCAACTGCTCCGCAGCAAAGTCCTGGCGGCGGCGGCGGCCGTTAGCGCAGAAGCCAGCGGAAGTGTTGGGGGCAACGGCAATGGCGGCGGCGTGACCGGCCTTGCCGCTAGCGCGCTTGCCGTGTTGATCGACGGCGACACGGACCTCCAGAATGAGCTCGTATCGCAGGGCGGCCTGGCGGCGGCGGCGGACATCGTACGGTCCGGCGGCGCCGCCGCGCCGGCGGCGCTGCAGCTGGTCTCCGCCATGCTCCGTTCCAACACGTTTGCGAAGAACACGGCGCGCGGCGCGGGACTGCCGGCGGCGCTCGTTGAAGCTGTACGGCAATGCGGCCTCGCCCAGCGCGCCGGCGCCACGGCCGCGGCTGCGGCGCTGGCGGAGCTGGCGGCGGGTAACCACGCCAACCAGGAGGCCGTTGCGGTCCAGGGAGGGATTGAGGTCGCCGTGGAGCTGTTACGAGACGCCTTTGCGGAGCTGCCGCTGAAGGCGATCCAGGGTACCGGCAGCGGCGACGGCGGCGCCGCCGCCGCCGCTTCAGATCTGGATCCAGATCTGGATGCGCACTTGGACGGCAGCGACGGCCACAGCGGCGGCGACGTCACGGGGAGTGAAGATGGCGGCGGCGGCGGCGCCGGGCCGCAAGGCGAGCCGCCGGCGGCGGCGGCGGTGGTGGCTGTGTCGTACACCGCGACGGAGGCGGAGGCGGACGCCGCGACGGCGTCGTCGCTGTCGAAGCTGCTCCGCGCGTTGTTCGGGCTCGTTTCCGCCTGCGTGGAGCTCAACGGCGGCAACAAGTCGTACCTCCGCGAGTTGGGTGGCGTGACGCTGCTGGGGCAGGTGCTGCTGACACTGGCGGAGGCGCTGACGGCGCCGCCGCCGCTGGGCTGGCTGCCGTACAACCAGCGCAGCCGCCGCCGCCTGCGGAAGGAGCAGCACCAGCAGCAGCGGCTCAGCGCCGACGGGCTGGGGCGGGACCCAGCGGGTGGCCTGCCGGCGCCGTCGACGCTGGGGCGGTTGCGGGACGCGGTGGCGGCGTCGCGCGCGGCGGCGTCGCCGGCGGTGGCGGCAGCTTGTACGGCGTTGGTGGCCGTGACCAAGGAGAGCAGCGCCAACCTCGCCCGACTGGAGGTAAGCGCGTTGTCGGAAGTTGATGTCGGAGTTGAGATGTTCGTGGGGCTTAGGGCCGAGCTCGGGGCGACGGGCCCGGCGGAAACCACATCGAGGATGATAAGAGATGACCGGTTTGGTTGCTGTCGTCCCATGGTGTTCTAACGGTTGGAAGCTTCGACTACATGCGGTTTGGGATTGGGATTTTACCACATCATCCCATGAGCCGCGGGGCGAAAGCCCGAAGCGAAAAGCTGATGGGGATTCCGTGTATGTGGACGCTGGCTGGACAAATTACTGCGATGCATTCGAGAAGCGGGCCAATCGCGAAAGGTGCAGAGGAAGAGGTAGAGGAGCGGACATGGAAATAAAAATAACTTTCACATGATACGGTAGTGTGAGAAGCGCGGAAAGCGAGACCCTAGCGATGCCAACGCAAGCGCGGGCGGACCGAGAGCTATTAAAGCCGTTTTGCAGAGACAAATATGAATACAGAAAGTTGAGCTAAAAACGTACATTAACGTGGGGATGCGGGCAGGGGTCTGAAACGAGAAAAACCAAACCTTGTCTGAAAAAAGTACCGTACGCAAAAGGTGGAGACCCTACCAGAGGGAATTTGCAACGCGGAAGCGCGCCAATGTTTCTTTCGTAACTCCGCGTAACCCTAGGAAACATTCGGTAACAGTCGTAACTGGTGAGTTATGGAGGCACAACAACCCGAAAGTGTGACTTGTACTTTGCCGCCCTCGTGATGCGCGGCACTGTACTGGCCTGGAGCTACTGCGTGTTGTACTGATGTACTGATCTGAACCCTCGACGTGTACTGCTGTACTGTTCCGGAGCTATGACAAGTGTAGTGTTGCACTGTCCGGGGTAACGACAAAAAGGGTTGTACTGCCCAGTAACCGGACTCGTAAAGCGGCCCATGTCTGACACTACGGTACAGCGTGCACTGCGTCGTTAAACCGAAACCTTGGGGCGCGCGATGTTTCGGTTTATCGAGTGGATGTGCGTGTGCGTGTGATGGCGTGCGTTTTTGTTGGTAAGACAGGATTGCTGGTGACATGCAATCGGCGTAGCGCGGCGTCCGAAAAATGCCCAGTACCCCCGTATGCGTAACAGCCGCTGATGCCCTGCCAGCCCAGGAGTGTTTCTCCCTTGGATTTTGAATTCCTGTCTCATTCTGTCTCACCTGCCTTGCACATGGCCGTCCAGGAGCAATCGGGCCTTGCGGTGGCGCTTTTCAAGCTCCTCGTCGCGACAGGTGCGGCCTGCGCCGTGCTGCCGTACAGTCAAGCATTCCATCTCTGTTCGACGGTCTATCGCTTTTGCTTGTTCGTGTTGCCTATCGGCAGTGTTTTCGAGGGTCACATTATCTCATTATGTATCGCAACCCCAGCCTGCCTCGTCAGGTGGACATGTCGGCATCGTTCTCCGCCGCTCCGACGCCACTGACCCATGGGTCATACTGGCACATCCGGGTCGATCTGACTGTCTGTCTGTCTATCCGTCTAGGCACATGTCGTTCTATTGTGCCGTCTGTTCGGTCCTGACGCCGTTGCCAATGGTTGCGTCGTACGGCGGCCACTCAACACATGGCGCCAAAAAAATCTATTTTCCGGTCTGATGTACGACTTTGATGACTTTCGACTGTGATGACTCTCGAACCGTAGATGCCGCCACTTCGCTCGCCGCGGCCTTCGCCATCGAATGGCTTGTCGTACGGAGCCGCGTGAAGCTCGACGCCCCCTCGCGCGCGGCCTTCGAACTCAACCTCGTCGACGTCCTCGCGCTGACGCTGTACGTGCCGTACGCGCCGCTGCCGCTCGCGCCGCCGTCTTCGGAGGCGGCGGCCGCGGCGGCGCAAGGCGGCCGCGCTGCTGCTGGAGATGCGACTGCGAACGGCGACAGCGGCTTTGCATGCTGGTTGCGGCAGCAATGGCAGCGGCAGCAAATGCGCGGGCCGTGGTACGTTGTCGTACGAGCCCTGATGCCGGCGGAAGTCCTGACGGCAGCGGCGGTGCGGGACGCGGCGGCGGTGCTGGCGGCGGTGGCGGACACCGCCGACACACTGGGTGCGCAACTGCAGCAGCAGCGGCGGCAGCCATCGCCGCCGCCGCCAGGCTCACAGCAGCAGCAGCAAGGCTCCGTCCATTCGGCCGGCAAGGTACGACAAGGTCATCCATGGCTGTCTGGCAGCGTCGCGAAGGGAACCGGCAGGACCGTGTGGTCTCGAGAAAGTGTACGGCGGTGTGTATGACGGGCACAAGCCCAATCAGGTCGTGTGTTGGGGGCTGCTGCGTCGGCACTTCAGCATCCGTACCGTAGCTTGCCAACACGGAAGCATCAAGAGCTTCATCCCATCAGACCGCGCTTCGAACCCGACCGACCGCTTGGGCAACGTCTGGCATTGCGCGGCGGAGGCGCCACTGACAAATCCCTGAACCCTGTCTGTGGTCTGTGCACATGTCCTGTGTTATGCTGTACGGCAATGCAGAACGCTGTGACCCATGGGTCATTGCCGACTCTGAAGACGTCCCGCCTTGAAACCATCAGCGCCGATCCGAACACGGGCCTCATGGTCAGTGACTTGCTGGTGGGACCGTCGACGGCCGCCGACGCCGCGGCCGCCGCCGGAGGCGCCGCCGCCGTCGCCGCCGCCAGCGGGCAAGGTAGCCAGGCGTGGTGGGCGGAACTAGCAGGCACAGCAGCGCCCGCCTTCCAGCGAATCGCGAATGGCGCGTTGCGGGGCGGTACGAACGGAGCCGCGGGGCCCGGGCCGGCGTCTGTGGGGTCGGCGGCGGCTGGCGCCGCCGCCGCGGCAGCCGCGACGGCGGCAGCGGCGCCGTCGGCCTCAGCTGCGGCGGCGGAGGAGCGGCGGCGGCAGGTGGCCTGGATGCTGTTCCTCTTGGCCGCCAAGTCACCAGAGAACAGGTGCGTCGGCCGCGGGGTGTGGCTAGCCTATTTGTCGCCGGGCTGGTTGTTTTGGGGGTTGATAGCGCTTCCGCACTGGGACCCTTACCTACCTCACCGACCCGCCTGCCCCGCATTCCGCGCGTCTGCTTCGTCATCACATCGCCTGATGCAGGGCGCGGATGCGGTGGCTGGTGCGCGCGTCATTGAGTCCTCTGGCGCAGCAGCTCGCGAACGCGGAGGCCTGCAGGTGTGTGTTATTTAAGCAGGCAGAACAGGAGTGCGGGATATGCGAGGGGCCGAGTGGCGCCCAAACGTTTGCCCGTATGCGTACATAATATACCCATTGCCCTACCCATATAATGAATAGAAGGCTGCGGTGTCGGAAGAGCGCTGTCGGAGGCCTGCAGGGGTGTGTGTGTCGTACACGGCACAAGTGTGTACGAATTGTTTTGTGTACGGCACGACGGGCTGTGCTATAAACCCCACAGATGGGGTACCCACTACGGTGCACCCAGAACCTCGCCGCCGCCGCCAGCAGCACGCGGCTGTGACCCGGTTGGTGAGGACGCTCACGATACTCCCTCCTGCAGTGCATCGCCGCACACTTGGGTCGGGTTCCGGGTCTCGGGGCGTTTGTCGGGTTATGTGTGTTTCGCGAAAAAATCGCCCGGCTTTGCGCTTTTGTTTTCAGGGGCCGAACTATTGTCGTACCCTCGCGGGGCCTTCCCTGTGTCGATCTCTCCTGTGTACCACCGCCCAATCATGTACCGCTTAAAGGATCACCGGTCTTTGGTTTTGCGGATTCACGCGCCGGGCCGCCTCCGCGCTGGAAACCCCCCATGCGCTCGAGCCGATGCCAGCCTGGCCCAGTTTTGTACCCACCGGCATTCGTACATCACCGCGCGCTCCATACAAGGGTTGCATCCATGTAAGCTTGTGGAAGTGCCGTACCGTTGCAAGTAGTACTATGCCGCCGCCGCAGGGCCCAACTGGAGTCCGCCGCCGCGCCGCCAGGTGACCCAGCTGCCGTACCAGCGCCCGCCGGCGGCGCGGCGGCCATGGGGCCCCACTCCAGGGGCGCGTCATCCGCCCTCGTGATGGAGAGCGCTAGCTCTCAGATGGGCCGTTTGCCCGTGAGCACGGGCGCAGTGGAGGTGAGGGCGGGCCGGGCGGCCGGGCGGGTCATCGGCGACCCGTAGGTCAGTGTCGACGACCAGTTCCTTGCCATGTACCCGCTTTCACTTTCGCCTCCGGCATCCATCCGGAGGCGGTCAGGGTATGAACCATGGGTTTGAATGCTGTAAGGATGTGTTTGCCGTCCGTCCGTCCGTTTGTCGTCCGTCTGCCCGTCCGTCCGTCGGTCTGTGATGCCCGTCGCTGTGTTTGGGTCGTGACACGGCGTCACTGACCCCCTCCTCATCGCCCAAACCCACCCAGGAGGTGAGCCCCGTAATCGTCAGGTCGTCATCGCCACTGGGGGCCCCGACCTCGCGTCCATACGCGCCGCCGCCGCCGCCACCGCCGCCGCCGCCGTCGCGGCCGGGTGCGCCGCCGCCGCCGCCGCCGCCACCGCCACCGCCACCTGACGGCTCGCCTCTCCGCCATCAATGGCAGCAGCAACCACCATCGCTGTCGCCGCCGCCACCGCCGTATCATGCAAACCTGGATGTGGAACCCGGGCAGCTGCCGTATAATCGGCCTCAACAGTCTCATGGCACGTCCCAGCAGCCCCACACGCCGCCCTTGCCGCCACATCCCCGGCCGCCCCTCCGACCCGCATCCACGGCATCAGGCATCGCGGCAACCCCTCCGGCGGCAGCCGCGGCAGTCCGCCCAGGGAGCGCCGGGTCGGGTATCGCGGGGCTGCTGTACGGGAGAATGTACGGCGCCGCAGCGGCGCCGTCGCCGCAGCCCGCGACTTCGACATCAATGCCGTCGACGCCGCGGGAGCCGTATTTGGGTCCGGGGATAGACGACGCGGCCGGCGGTGCCGACGCCGACGCGGCGTCGGGACTGCGCTTCACTCGGCTCAGTCGTACGGCCAGCGGCAGCGCGCCGGCGCTAGCGCCTGTCAGCACTGCTGTCGGCGCCGTCAGCGCCAGCACGCCCCCGCGAACCAGCCTCACTGTCGCCGCCGCAAGTCACCTGTCACGGAGCGCGAGCCCCGGCCGGCCGGAAATGTACGGCGCTGACGTCAGTGCGCCAGCGGGGGCGGCGCCGCCGCCGGCGGGGCCGCGGGCGCTACACGCGCAGATCAGTACCGGCGGGAGCTCCGTTTTGAGCGACGACGAGGAGATGGCTATGATACAGCAAGAGGTGGCGTTGCTGGCAAACACCACGAACGCGCTCGGGCGGGGCGGGGCTACGCCAGCCGGCGCCATCGCCGCCGCCGCTGCCGCCGGCGACGGGAGCGGCTCTGGCCGCGCCGGTGGCCACGGGCTGGGTTTTGGGTTTGGGAGCGGAGGCAGCGGAGGCAGCGGAGGCAGCCCCGCCACTGCGTCGCCGCTGCGATGGGGGCCGGCTGGGCGCCGCTGAGGGGCGTCCTCCGCTGTGTCTCCATGCGAGCAGGA
Organism: Eudorina sp. 2006-703-Eu-15; assembly: GCA_003117195.1. NCBI lineage: Eukaryota > Viridiplantae > Chlorophyta > Chlorophyceae > Chlamydomonadales > Volvocaceae > Eudorina > Eudorina sp. 2006-703-Eu-15. The sequence goes on along the minus strand of BDSI01000026.1, from coordinate 204,585 downwards.
GTTTTGGGGGGATGTTGTGTTTTGGGTGTCTGGGTTTGTTGTCGTGCTGCGCGTCCGTATGTGCAGCGTGCTCTGCTGGTTGCCGTTGTGGTCGTTGTGTTGGGGTTGCCCTTGGGGGGTGCGATGGATGGGGCGGACGATGGCCAGCGGTCGAGGAGGGAGGAGCGAGGAGGAAGAGCCTACGGTTGGCCCCCGGCAGAGCGACCCAAGGATCGAGACGTGTGTCTGTCTGTCTGTCTGTCTGTCTGTCTGTCTGTCTGTCTGTCTGTCTGTCTGTCTGTCTGTCTGTCTGTCTGTTGTGTGTCCCTGCTAACGAAGCGCGTGCTTTTCCCAAGTAGCCTTTACAGTTTAGACGAGTCATTGGAACGGGTGCCGGGACCGTTGGTGGATTGGATGCGGTTGTGGACACGCGTGCCGCGCGACATGGGCTTGCGTTCGCCACCCAGCCGCCTTTCTTTCCGCTGCTACGATTAAAATTTTGGGAAACGCGGGGCTTCCCCTGGCGCATGCTGTTGCGTTACGGGACGCAGATCGTCCAGGCGGATCCGGGGCGCCTTGCTGGTTTACCCGGTCTAGGCTGCCGTTTGCTGGGCTCGCCCGGTGCTGGGCTGCACAGGACTGCTGGGCTCACTTTCATCGGTGTTGAATCTGCCGCGACGTTTGGTCTGATGGAATGGCCAGAGTGGCTGCAGCATGGGCACTTCCTGAGGAATGATTGAAAGTACGACGTGAAACACATCCGGATATCCGGTGGGATGCCTTGTCTACGCGGTCGCACAAGAAAAGAGCGAGCTCGGCAGCCGCGCCTCGCCACCTCCCCCGCGGCCAGCGACAGCTTCGACAACGAAGCGAGAGAGACGCACCGCTGAAAGCCCATGAAAGCCCGCGGCCGGGGGTGGGGAACCGAATTAACGGTGGCGTTAGGTAGGGGGAAAGGAGTGTCCTGGCGATGTACACGGATGTACTGCGAAGTACAGACTGTGAAAAAACGGCTGCAAGGCAGCACAGGCGCGAGGTTGCACCTGGTTGCATGGGTTAAAAACTGGGGGGGGGGGCTTACGAGGCCAACTCGTTTGGAATTGATGTGAGGCAGCAGGATACGTGCGGCCTAACACAACAGGTCGCGGGCTAACACAGGGCTTGCCAGGGTTTTGCCAAGGTTTCCCCAAACGATCTCTAGGATCGACAAAAAAATAATGCATGAAAATAGCGGAATAATTATTGTGGGCGGCATCCGAAGCATGGCAGACCTCAGGTAGAACGAGTGGGAAAGTGAGCTTAGGTGAGAAGAACTGCGCCAACACTGGATGCGAAGGAACTTGCCATCCTTTCAGCTTTGGTTCTCCACCTTCATCCGTTACTGTGGCTGAGGGCGCCTTAACGGATCGTGTACCGTCACATTTCGGCAAGGTACGGTGCTTCAACGTCGCCACACGACCAGGGCACGACGAGGCAGTACGCCTTGGCTTGGCATACGCCATCGTTCCCCGCAGACGGCGTATATAATACAGTAAAAATTTCTGTGATATCTGAAGGCGCATTATAAACATAAACGGATGCATCCGCTTGCGATCAGACCGCGTTTGGTATCACTGCCGGTGCCGTCTCAAATCACGGGTTAAACATACATTATGGTTTATGGCAATATTATATGTGTTTATCATGGCAAATGCTAGTGGGGTTGTGAAGTGCAGGTGCGAAATGGGGGGTGCGACATCCTTGCTTGCGAGGCCCCGCCCGGCCCCGCTCGTCCAGCCCGTGTTTGCTCTTTCTATATATTATCTTGCAGTATGTGACGTTCTTTCAGGTAGCGCTGCCTGCAGGAGAGACCTAGCTTGGCTGGTTTGATCCGCGATCTGCAACGAATTGCAACGAAGGACGAACTCGTGAAGGGGTGAGCCGTCGTATTAAAGTAGGATTACACAAACAATTGATTAGCTCTTGGCCTTATGTCCAAATATAATCCCATGTCTGCCAATTTGCGCCCTCAGCGCTCCGACTCATCAAGAACACCGCAGCGTCAAGGATTACGCGGTGGCACCAAGCAGCCTCAACATATCTCGAATACAAGAGCATCTTCCAGCTGAACAATATTTTTCTCTCCTTTCATCTAAAGGCATCAGTCGCACAGGCGTACCACATGTGGACCCTCTAGCTCTAGTTACGTGGTCGCACCCCCTCTAGCGGGAAAGTGACGGGACGTCTGGTAAGTATTGCATATGTTTGCGCGTGTTTTAAAGAAACTGCATGATTCGAATCCTGATTGTCAAGTAGTCTAACGGTGAGATTAATATGGTTGCGTTGCGTATTTTGCCGAGGAAATGCTAGGCGGAAAAAACATCCATATGCATATTAGCTATCGTGCCGGTGTTTTGAAAGTCATACGATACCAGCAGGTCCTTTCGACCAACCGTAGGCCAGGCGTATTTGCCATGCTGCCGCACCTCTTCAATTATGGTGAATTGCCTTGTATGAATGATTCTTTCTGGCAGGTGCCCTGGCGGCTTGGCTGTCAGAAATGCAACCTGGCCGTCATGTTGCCGCGCAAACGACCTTACGGGGTGCAGTCAACAATACAATCAACTTCACCCACAGCTGTTCCAGTGCAAATAGTGCTACATACCGGCTGCAGATTGCTTCCCCCGACGCTGCTGCTCCCCAGCGCTACCCCGAACTTCCTTCACAGCCCGCGAATGGTGGCCGGAACTCAGCGCTGGGTTGGGCCGGCGACTACCAGCAGCAGCAAATAAGCAGCAGTTTCTTAATGACGTCGTGTTGCCAACAACGCGCTGGAGGACGGGATGCCGATGCGCCCTTTCCTTGTGGCCCAGTTACGTTGACGATGATGTCAATGCTGCAGGGCTCAGCCCCAGCAGCTCGCACGTCTAGCGTCGCGCTTGGCCCTGCAAAGCCACTGGAAGGTCAATCCACCTGCGCATTGACACCGTCCAGTGCGCCCGCCGAGCCGTTGTCTTCACAGCCACCACCAACTGTCAACACTGGAACACTCGCCGATCCCGCTGCCCTTCCCATCCGGACACCGAAAACACATCCAGATCTTGCACCTCCTCCACCTCCTCAGCGGGGACCTCTCGCTCGAGAGCTGTCCGAACAGCCGTCCTTCGTTACGCTGCGGCATGAACAGGCCGCCGTACACGGCACACAACTGCCGTACTGCAGGCCACTCACAGCACCCAGCTGCCTGCCGCTGCCGCCGCTGCCGCCGCTCCCACCCCTGCCCACTCAGCACGACAGCAGTCAGCGCTCCATGTCATGCGGCGCCGTCGGCGACGGCGGCAGCGGCGGCAACGTTGACGACGGCCTGTCGCAGTACATGCCGTACGGCCGGAGCATCTCAACATGCGGGCTGCTGCAGCGCCCTATCGACGAGCTCATGGAGGCACCTGCCGGAGCTGTGCCCCTGCCCGCCGCCGTCAGTAGCGGCGGCGACGGCATCGGCACCAGCCAGGAAATCGCTATGGCGGTATCGGAGGTAGCGGCACATGTCCCCACGAGCAACGCCCCTCCCGCCGCGGCCACCGCCGCCGCTGGCAATGGAGGCCTGACCACCCGATGGAGCGGTCTGGAAACATCGATGTCGCTGCCGCCACGCATTACGTCATCCAGTGTGCAGCTCCCTGGAGCTGTCGCGTGGAATGCCACGACGACCGATGTTTGGCCGGACACGGAGCAGGCCTCGGCCGTCGCCGCCGCCAGCTGCGGCCGCGCCGCTGGCCCGTACGGCCCTCTGCGTGCGCAGTCCGCTGCTGCAGCTGCTGCGTGCGGCTTTGCTGCGGCGGCGGGACCCGCGTCCGCTGGCAGTCATCTGTCGTACGGTGAGTGGCCGGCAGAAGAAATGGACTGTGATTCCGTAGCAATGTTGAGTACGTGTTTTGTCCGACCGGCAGCGCAGCCAAGGCAACGGAACGGTTGTTAATGGTGCAACTGCTGCAGGGGCTGCTGCTGCCACTGTCGCGAGCAGGAATGAGCTCTCAGCCGCGGCACCGTCGCTACGCGCACGGCGGCCGCCGCCGCCGCTGCCGCCGCCGCCGCCGCAGCAGCAGCCGTTACTGCCCCCGCCGGTGCAAGTGCAAGTGGCGTCACGATGTCGGCGGGGTGGTGACCGGACCTCGACCTCCGCGGCTCGTACCCGGATCACCAGAGGAGCTGTGGGTGTGTTTCACCCGCGGCTGTATCTGACGGGCGGCGACTGCATCCAGTGCGGCTCGGAGATGATGAGTCGCGGCAGGTACGACAGTGTGCGACACTGGGTGCTTGACTTTGTTGAGGCAGCAGGGAAGTTCGTGCGGCTGTGGGGGCATCTGTTATTTTGGCAGGTCCTGCCGTACAATCGATGACCTTTCTGATATGTAAATACGCTGAATGTGGATTGCCGTACAGGTCCTGACGTACAGTCAATGACCGTCTACAATATTCATGTACATATGTTTGTAGGTTTGTTGATATGTGCTGCTGCGCCGCTGCTTCGTGACGTCGTGTTCTGTGCCGCGTGCCGTACAGATTTGAGCGGCTGGCCGGCACCGCCACGGCCAAGTGGCACGTCAGCATCAAGGTGCTCCCCTCGGGGGTCACGCTGGGCAGGTGGCTGCAGCAACACGGCCTGCCCATACTGCAGGTGGGTGGCTGGCTGGGCCCTATCCCCTGTGCCGTGACGTGGGCAGGGCGGGTGATGAGGGATGACAGGGGAGGGCGGGTGGGACGGGGAAGGGCGGGTGAAGGTAAGCGAACGTTGGGTATCTGGGCAGGAAACTAGGGCCTAGCTCTTGACTAGGTTATTGCCAAGCCCTAAACGTCTGGTACGGTTTCGAGGTAGACCGTATGTGTCCCATGCGGTCCCATGTACCGTACCATGCCGAAATTCTATAAAGGATCTTCGTAGGGGATGCATTTTATTAGTCTTGTCATGTTCATCCGGCTTGAACATTGTTGTGAACCGCGCAGTAGGACTTTGCCCGTTGAAACGAACTCTTCCAATTTCCACTTGATTCAGAAGGTGGATTGCAGCCCGGTCTTAGAACAGACGGATTACGCGGGATTAGAAACTTTTCTGTAGCCCTCTTATGTTATAACTGATATAATCGTCAAAATGAAATTTGGTGCCCGGTCCCTACCAGGTATCTAATTTAGGAGTCGGGGATCAACTCCACTGACTTCATCCCGAGTGGAAATACGCTCGTTGCATATACATACTGTGTCTTTTTTCGCAGTCGCCATGCTGGACTAATCATCTACTGGTTACCAGTATTGTTGAATTTTATGATTGATGCCATATCGGGTTGCCAGTTCGCTGGACCAGCTGGGTTTTAAGTTTTAAATGCAGAGGTGTGTCATTTGTTATGAACTCAGCTCCTGACAGCTGATGATAACTATCATGGTTTCACTGTGTCAAACATATTAGGTTAATTCCTGAATGTAACAAGGCTGATTAATTAAACGGGAAATGTGCCGACGGCTTCGGGGAGAGTGTGACTTCCTATGGCGACGAGGCCGACGGTGCACAAGAGGAAATCGCCGTGGCCACGGTGTCGATTGAGCTTGTCATCCCGTTTCGCCGTTGCCGCACTCTCCTCACGGTACATCCTCCGACGCTGTGCCTTGCTACCGGTGTGGCCCGTGCTCCCGTCGCGTCCCAGGGCCGCCCCCGCAGGCGACGAGCCACCGATGACGGCGACGAAGACGGCGACGGCGATGCTGAGGTTGGCGCTGCCGCACACGAAGACGATGCCGCCGTCGACGCCATGGAGGTCGGTGAAGTCGCCGACGGACCAGAATTGCGGCAGCCCGACAGTCTCCCACCGGCCCTGAACCGCCATGCTGTGCTGGAGACCCTTCCCGCGGCCGCAGCTTTCCAGTCCCTACCCGACTGTCGTACAGATGGCCCCGGCAGCGTCTTCGCCCCCGCAGCAGCGGCGCTCCCCACTCGGGCCAGTGGTGGTCAGAGAGCAGTGTCGTACATTCCCGGCCCCGACGCCCCGGACGCCGCCGCCGCTGCCGCTGCTGCTGCCGCTGCTGTCACCCCATCAGCGGAGGCGCTTGACGCGCCGCTGCTGGAGCTCCTGGAGACTTCGGGCATCCTGGATGACATTTACGGCACTGGGAAGCGACCCACGGGTCTCTCAGCATCATCTTCGGACGCTGGGGCGCCGCCGCCATCCGTACTGTCCCCGCCGTCGCCGCCGCCGCTGCCGACGGCTGCAGGTAGCATGTTCACTGTTGGAGACGATCGGGGATGTGTGCAGAACGGCCGTGGCGGGGTACTCGGGGTGATCCCGAAGCAGGAGGAGCCGGACAGCGTCCCATGGGTCGGTTGCCGCCGTGGCGACGGCGGCGCAGTTGACGGTGGAGGCGGGCCCCGTACCACCGCTGCCGATGCCGCCGTGCCATCGCCGGTTGGGCCGGGCAGCGAGCGCCTTGACCGGTTCGCGAGCGTCGGTAGTGCTGCTGCTGCTGCTGCTGTCGGTGGCGGCAGTAGCGGCAGCAGCGGACGGCTCCGCGACACCCTGTCGGCACCCGTGTCTACGCCGAGCGACTTGTACCCGCCATCGGAGGATTTCACTACATTGTCGGTTCCTGCTGCGGCTGCTACTGCCATTGCTGCGGCTACTGCTTCAGCTGCGACAGCGGCTATTGCTGGTGCTGCCACTGGGGCGAATGGAGGGCTCGGTGGCTTGCCCGGTGGCAGCTGGCGCTCTCAGTCGGGGAGTGGCATCGCCAAGCCGGCGGCTGCCGTACCGCTCCTCGGCGGCGGCGCCTCCGTCAACAGCCCGGCCGCCGCAGCCAGTGACGGCGGCCTGGGCATCCGCGCCGCCGCACCCACGTCCGGCGCCGCCGCCGCGACCGACGGCGCCGAAGGGCTTGCGTCCCATGACGTTGACGGCGGCGGCGGATGGCCTTGGGGCGTGGCGTCGGCAATGTACGGCACGCACACAACCTCTGCAGACGCCGGCGCCGGCGCCACGGCGAGTGCTTTGTCGATGCGGCCTGCTTTCCCTGGTCTCGGCAACGTTTATCCCGGCGGGCAGGTGCCGCCGCAGCCGTCGCCATCCGTGCAGGACGTGCCGGCACGTCAGCCCAGCCTCCAGAGCCCCTTCGCGGCACACGCCGCCTGCTCCCAGCTGGCTCTCGGCGACCCATGGGTCAGCGCCTCCCGCGGCGACGACGACACGGTTGCTCCCACAATGGGATCGTACAACGGCAGCCGGGTCGCGGCCCCCAGCTGCTGCCCCAGTGACCGGCCGAGGACACATTCTGCCGTAACACCGATGACCTCAGTCTGTGCACCTCACGAAGGTCAGCAGCCGCCACCGCAGCAGCAGCAGCCACCACCGCAGCAGCAGCCGCAGCCACCACTGCAGCAGCAGGCACAGCCGCCACCGCAGCAGCAGCTACAGAGGCTTGTCCCTCTCGCACCCGGGAGGAGCATCCTGGTGGGGTGCTGCACCCGCGGGCAAGTGGCGGATGGAGAACGTGCGCGGGCGGCGTCCACGGGCAGTAGCAGCACCCCCGCACCGGCGGCTGCAGCCGCCGCTGCTATAGCTGCTGCCGTAGCGGCCCCACCCACGTGCTCGACAGGGGCGGAGGGCCTAGGGTCTCGGCATCTGGATGCTGATGTTGAGCGGCAGCCTGCGCCTCTGCCAGCGCCGCAGTCGCAGCCGCCGCAGTCGCAGGTATCTTGGCCATGGCACCTGCCGTACCAACCGGAGGCTCAACTCCAGTCGCCGCCACCGCAGCAGCAGGGGCAGCCGCCGCCCCTGGGGCATCTAAGGACACAACAGCTACAGCCTCAGCAACCACAGCAGCAACTACAGCCAGCCCAGCCACCCGGGCCGCAGACACAGCCGCCGCAGCAGCAGCCGCAGCAGCTGCTACAGCCACGAAACCCCGCAGCGCCGTCGCTGCCGCTGTCCTTATATTCTCCACGGGCCTCTCAGCAGTTGCTACATCAGCCTCGCTCCCTGCCGGCGCTTCGGCCCTTGTCGCCTCTGCTACAGCCGGGATGCAGCTACCGGCCTGGCTACAGCCCACGTCACTGGCCGCCGCAGTACACCTCCCCGCCGCAGCGCCCACCCCAATACCACACGCGGGACCCTCATGTCCGCACTCACCATCCCTTCCATCCGTACCACCAGCAACTGCTACAGCCGTCGTTGCTGTTGCACCAACAGGAGCAGCAGCTGCAGCAGCTCCCGATCCCGTCGCCGCAGCAGGCGGAACAGCAGCTGCTGCTTAACGGCGCCCGCCCGCCGCCGACGTTTTCTCCACTCAGGCACCACCACCACCACCACCTACCCTATGCCTGCTCCTCCCCTCACACCTTGCAGCAGCGGCAGCTGTCCACGGCGGGCAGTCGCTACCACCCCTACATGCGACAACTGGACGAGAGGGCTAAGCTACAGGCGTCACCGCCATCCGTGCCGCCAACGCAGCACCAGGTTCCGTACCGTCCACGTCCGTACCACCACCCCCATCAGCCGCAGCAGCTGCAGCATAATGCGTATCAACATCAGCAGCAACAGCAACAGGCACTGCCGCCCACAGTGGCTGACTGGGAGGTCCCACCCGTACAGTACGACAGAGTTCCGGAGCGATCTGTGGGGCCTATGTGTGGACCGCTGCACCACCCACAGCAAATGCAGCAGCAGCAACAAATGCAGCAGCAGCAGCAACAAATGCAGCAGCAGCAACAAATGCAGCAGCAGCAACAAATGCAGCAGCAGCAACAAATGCAGCAGCAGCAGCAAATGCAGCAACAGCAGCAAATGCAGCAACAACAGGAACTTCACCAACAGCTATAGCAGCAGGAGCTGCAGCTTCGGGGCCGCAGCCCCCGATGCCCCCACCAGCAAGGAACCCCAAGAAGGAGTGGACCAGGCAGCTTGCGGTACAGGAGTCCGGACTGCGGGGTGCGGCCGGGCGGGCACCCGGGCGGGCTGCCCCAGAACGCGTTCGGGCGGCGGTGAGCGATGCGTGCTGCTGCTGCTGCTGCTGCTGCTGCTGCTGCTGCGGCGGCGGCGGCAATGTGCGCTCGGGTCCCTGAAGCGGGCAGCAGGTCTGAGGAGCTCCGTTGGTGGGCGACATCGAGGGACGAGGAGGAGGACGTGCGCCGTGTCTGACCCCGCTCGCTCCGTGAGCGGCGCAGTGCCGGGTCGGGTCGGGTCGGTTGTAAGCCCGGAAGCACGCGGCGCTCGGAACGCGCATGTTAGTATCGGGGGGGGGGGCCGCGCGGCGGGGGGCCAGGGGCAGGGTGCGCGCGCGTGGTCGCTTGTGTATAGATAAGAGACTCGCCCGAGGGACTCTTATCTATGAGGGACAACTTAGCCGTGTGTGTGTATTATGAGGGACAACTTAGCCGTGTGTGTGTGTGTGTTATGAGGGACAACTTAGCCATGTGTGTGTGTTGATGGATAACACCGATGTGCGTGTTTAATTGTCGGTGTCAAGGCCACACTGAGTGCCATGCAAGGGGCATGGGCGGAGGGGCCCGTTGTTTCCGTCACTGCGGCTTCACTGGTCCACTGTCGGCAACCATTACCTGGGTTCAGGGGAAAGCCAATGCAAGTCAACACGTCGGGGCGCGCGCGTTGTGTCCGCACATGGCGGCTGCACCCCGCTGGCGGCCCTGCTGCTTGCTTCCAGGTGCCAGGGAGCAGAGTGTGGGCGGCCAGGGAGCGGGGGCTCGCGGTTCCGGAGCGAGCCGCGCGCCCAAGGCGCGCGCCGCGCGTCTGTTGGCTGGATCCAACCGTAAGCCACACGAATCATTGTACACACTGCTGCGGGATTGTACGGCGCTTGTACGTCATCGGACCGATTGATTCTAGGGTCAATAGAACAACGAAGAAACAAGATCGGGCGGGAGGGCGGGCTGGCGCGTGTAGGCGTGTGTAAGCGTCTGTGTGCGTGTATGCCCTTTGTGCTTAGCGAAGACCCCCCTCGTGTCTGTGTGCTCTGGTGGCAGGCCATACGTGTCATGCATAGCAGGCGTGTCTGCGCCCGCGCTCCGGATGTGGGTGTCTTCAGCGAGACACCCTCCCGGATGCGTAAGTGTGTGTGTGTGAGTGAGTGTGTGTGTTTAGATTGACAGTGTGGACCAGCCGGGCACGTCGACACGCCGGCGGACGTCCCCGATGTGGCAATGAGCGCGGGTCGGGGCCAGGGTCGGGGCCAGGGTCAGGGCCGGGGCTGCGAGAGAGACCTGCTATGATGGAGGAGTGGTTGCTCTTTCAGCAATCAGCAGCGCAGCCGCCCGACATTGTGCATTGCCTGCCCCGCGCCCCGCCGCGGTCGCGTCCCACGGGGACCGTCCCACGGGGACCGTCCCACGGGACCGTCCCACGGGGACCGTCCCACGGGACCGTCCCACGGGGACCGTCCCACGGGGACCGTCCCACGGGACCGTCCCACGGGGACCGTCCCACGGGACCGTCCCACGGGGACCGTCCCACGGGACCGTCCCACGGGACCGTCCCAGGGGGACCGTCCCACGGGACCGTCCCACGGGGACCGTCCCACGGGACCGTCCCACGGGACCGTCCTCGTCGGACGCCTGGCGTGCTGCGGCGGGCGCCTGACCCGCCTGACCCTGGCCTTGTGCACCATCATGCCCCGTCGCCACCAAACAGGAGCGTGCTGATCCGGGACGTCGTCCGTCCGGCGAAGAGCTTGTCCATTGACGTAACGTGACGCGACCTGCTGCTGTGTGTGTTATTGTGTGTGTGTATGTGTGCTATCAAGGAGAAAAGCTGAGCCGCGTGTATGTGTGTGTGTGTGTGTGTGTGTGTGTGTGTGTACGTGTGTGTGTGAATCGTTACACATCTGCCGGGCCGACGCTGGCCGGGGGCGCTAACCCGCCCCATACGGGAGACCGCCGAAGCACTCTCCCCCGGATTCGGGGGAAAGGGGCGTAAGGGGCCTCTGTCTGTGTGTGTGAGGCATATGAACTGCATCTTCCATCGCGACCTTCGTGCTTACGTAGTAGTTATTGCCTCCCGTCGCCAGATGTGGCGCGCGTGCATGTGTTGCAGTCCGGCGCCGTGTCCAGGCATCGTACCTCGCCTTCGCGGCTCGCCTCCTCGCGGCGCGAGGTTGGTGTCCAACGAGTAGGGGGCCGAGCACAGGGGCCTGGGGCATGAGCGGGGGCTGCTCTGTGGGCGCCCGCGTGGTGGTCGTGGCTTGGCCAGGCTCAGCGCGTTTTTATTCGGGAGGGAGGCCGATGTCCGCCCGAATGCGCTCGGATCTTTCGTTTCGGCACGTGCCGTACCTTGCCGTACCGGCACACGATCGCGAATGGCGTATGTCACGGTCACACACATGCACACGGCAAGTACATACATATACACACTGTCCAACGTTTTTTCCGCGCGCGCGCGGCGGGCACGCAACCGTTCTCGTGTGTTCGTGATAGGTCTTGCCCGTCTCGTTTGATGCTGTACAGACTGTCGTACTTTTGACGCCGTACACGGTCCGCGCTCGTGATATGTCCATCATTCGCCAGCCCGGCCGTCGCTCTATTATTTATCGAAGGGAAGATGTCTGCGCCGGTGCTCCCGGCGCACATATGTTCGTCGTGTTAGTTGTCTCCCGTGGTTTCACTTGGGAAGCATTACACGGGGTCGGTCCTGGAGGCCATGACGGCCGCTAGGGAGCCTCTGTGGCCCCGCTGTCACGTTTTTCATTGTGGGTTTGACGTACCTTCCCGCAGCTTCCATAGGCGGGTTTGCCGCATGCGCTGAACGGCTGCGGGTGCGTGGTGTTTATTGCTGCGGGGCCCCGGCGTTGACGTTGACCATGACCTTAACACCGAGGTTTGACCGCTGGTGCTTGAGTTGATGGATGGCGGCTTTCGCCCATGGGTCAACGCTTGGGCCTTATGCGAGGCGACGTTGTGCTGTCGCTGTCTGCGGCGTCGCTGTGCGCGGCGCCGAGTTACGATGGCGTCCCGCTTGCTGGGGCGCTAGATGGGTGCCAGTTTGGGCCGCCCGCCTTGGGCGCGTGGGCTCACGTTGGTTCACGTTCGGAGGGGAACGCGCTCTGCTTTGCGGCCTGCGTGGCATATCAGTGTTACGGCTTTGCCGCATCGTGCAGCAGGACTGAGCCGGCGAAGTTTAAGTGAGCGTCTGACTGGGTTGACGGAGGATGAATGCATGGATTTAGGTGGAGACGAATATATAATGGTTACATGGATTTCAGCTCGAAAGCGTGAATCGATGTCTGCGGGCACAGGGACAGGGGTGCGGGTTAGGGGAGTAGTAGGGACGCCGTGTGGCCACTGCTGCTTGCATGGATGCATACACACACACACTTGCGGGTGAAGATACATTGCACTGCGCTGGTCGCACCGAGGCCTCCGTCGCACGTAGGCGCGGGGGAACATGCGGGCTTAATAGCGTCATCGTCTCATCGTGCCTGCTGCCCGCTGCCGGGGCTGCATGAGATGAGGACATGCAGCCCCGTTGGTGGGCAGGCGGGCAGGCGGGCCCGCTCTCCGGCCCCATCCCGGTGGGCATCACAAGGCACGTGCGTGGCACCCGAGGAGACGGATCCGGGGCACCTGACAGCGGCTGACCGGCCCCTGTCGGCGACCGGGGCAATGTTCACCAGGCAGGGCCTACTTGTATTCATCCGTCGGGGCGCCAGGGCGTCGTCCCTGGAGGCTGAGCTGGTCGGAGGGACGGCTGATGGTTTGTGCCCCAGCGCCCGGATGGAGGTTGTACGGACGGTTGGTGGTGGATGCCCCAACGCCCGGCGGTTACGAGGGACGGTTAGTGGTTTGTGCTCCAACGCCCGCGGGAAGACGGCCATCGGGCACCGCGCCGCCGGCCGCCAGAACTGTCGAGTTAGCTGCGTCATGTTGCCCGGGCACGTCGCCGGTGGCTGCCCGCCGGCGGCATGGCGGACTTGTGGAGGGCGCTCGCTCCACCCGTACCACGCAATGTCGGAGAACTTAACGACATGCCGCATGCAGACTACCGTACGCTGTGACCCACCACCACCATGCTGTCCTGAACCGTGCGGTTTTGTTTGCGGATTAACGGCAGCTGGGGTTCGGGGCCAGTGCTGGGGAGGGAGTGGCAAAGGGCGATTATGGTTTTCGGGGAATCCCTTCTTTTAGCACATGCTGGTACGGTACACGGAGGCCGTCGGGCGCCGCTCTGCCTGCACTGGGCCCGAATAACCTCTCGCGGTTCAAGGTAGACAAGTACGGCACAAGACAAACAGGGTTCGTGGGGGTGCAGTACACATGGAAGTACGGAGAATGTACGGCGAGAGCATGGCGAGGCCGGCACTGGGTTTGTTGCCAGCGAGGAGTGCCACTAGGTGGTGCAGGTGCGAGTGGCGCGCACCAGGTCGGCGCGTCGACGAAGGGCCGTGGGGGGGAGGGGCGCCAGGCATGGCATGGGCATGGACGTGGAGAAGTTTTGGCTGCTTGTTGGTGGCTGTGGTATTGCAACTGCTGCTGCTGCTGCTGCCGCCAATGGTGATAGAGTCTCAGCGGGTTATCATGTGCTCTGAATGTGGCCAGGTTGGGTAGGTTAGCATGGCGCCGTGACACGGGCTGTTCCTGACATGGGGACACGTGTCGCCATTGAGGTCTGTGGCATAATGAAATTGAATCTATCATCACCGCCGGGCGGGTGGCCTTTGCATCTGCGAGCATCTGCCGTTGCGGCGTGCATCGAGCAGGCAGGGCTCGACCGTGTCTGTGCAGCAAGGGCGTGTGCAGAGTGTCAGGGTGTGGTGTGTGCGGGCCGGCATCGTCTGATGGCTTGGCGGTGATGAGCTGCTCGCACTCACGCGGGTGACAGCGGATAGGGAAGGAGGCCTCTGCCAGCAGCTGAAAGATATGATTGTGCATGTCAAGGCATTGCAGAGGAGGGCCTGTGCTTCGTCTAGATGACGATGCGCGGCGGCACCTTGTGACATATGTGTGTACGGCAGCGGATACAGCGCGTTTGCGTCGAAGCATGGTCGTCGTACAACGGTACATACATACTGCACGTGTACAGTGTCGCCCCGCTCACGGGCTGTCAAAGCCGCGGGCCAAACCTTCGCGTGGCAGCACGTGCGATCTGTCCTTCGGTCCCACGTACGTCTCGTTGACGCCACAGGTGTGGGAGCGAGCGTGGCCAGTCTTAGCCTGCACGAGGAATGGAAGCCCGGAGGTGCGGAGGATGAGGCCATGTGTTTCAACTAGGAAAGTCGATGTATGTGTGGTAGGCTGTCACCACAGTTGTTTCGTAGGTAGGTACGGAAGATGGATGGTTGGTTAGCCAGTTAGGTAGTTACCTGGTTGAAAAGTGCATCGCCGCTCAGTTGATGTATGACCTGGCGTGTGATCTATCCCTTAGAAGAAGCGTGTTGCCGTCTGAATCCGCTGTGGTCATGGTTATGGTGTCCAGATACCGCGGGGGCGATGCTATGTTGGGTTATGGGGGGCCGTCTCCGTCGGTGCAGGTGCACACTCGGGGCTCACTTGACGATGTACGTGGCGGCTCACGAGCGGGGGCGGATGCCGGGATGCGCAAGGCGGCGTGTGTGTGCATGGGCTCGCAGCTAGCGCCCTGTGGGTGTTACTGCGAGGTGTGGTGGCCGATTAGGCGCGGGATTGCCCCGCGATGCCGGGTCAGTTCATTCGTTGCTTGGAGGTTGCGGGGAAGTGCTTTGGAAGTTCGTGTTGCGAGAGAAATAAGTACAGCAGGGTACGGCAGTGAGGTGATGGTGAGTTTTTGGCGGTCCGATCGGGACCGTCCATATTTCCATGTGTCTGCCTGACCGTCGGTATGACAGTCTGTCTGTCTGTCTGTCTGTCTGTCTGTCCGCGCGCCACGTTGTGTTCACAGCAAGCGTGTGGGGTGCATACATGTGTGGTTTAAGGTCACGTTTCTGCACGACTTGCCCCCGAGTAAGGATGTACGGGTAATGGGGTATCAAATTGGTACTCGCTTGTCAGCTGTCTTCGAAGCCCTTGCCACGCACCCATGTTGCTCTAGGGCTGTAGGGGCAAGCAGGGGCATCGCAGTTGGTTGTTACGCATCAGGCATCTCCGGGCGAGGCTCCGTACATCCGTACACCCCTTGAGTGTTTGCATAAACGACAGACATGCACTCCATCCCGCGCTGCTGCATGGCCAACGACGATCCGCACGACTGACTGACATGATTTGGGCTGGATTCCTCGTCGCAAATACCCCGTGTGCGATGTACAAAAAGCAGAACCACGGGGCTCAATACAGGCGCGCATAGCCATGGATCGTCAGCGCGCTACGGCCTTCACGGGCATCTCCTTTCAAGCACACACATGTGCACCGTTATGGGTGGGCTTCTCAATAAACACATGCACACCGTCACCGTGTTCACGAGCAGAGGGCACGTACGGACGCACGCACCTATGCGCCCACCGCCTGTACGGCGTGTACGGTTGCGCCGTGCGTGCTCGGTCCCTCGTAACATGCCAGCCGCGTGGAAAGCTCGAGGGAGGAATCCGTCCCGCTCTTCCTTACTAGATACATCGTCCCCGCCAGCCAGCGAACGTCATCCCTGTAGACCGCCGTCCCAAAACATCCTAGACAAGATCCAACACTTGCATCCGGTCCGTCCGGGCGAGATAGATCACCACTCCCGCAAGCAGCAACGAACCACCTCACCGGCGGGACATACGCCCGCCAACGAACATATTTAATAAATGCAGCACAAATACTTACCCCCGGCTGTGATTGCGCTCAACGGCTGGTCGCATGCAGCCAGCAGACAGCCTCTCCTGCGCATGCCGGCAGGCAGGCATGAGGCATTACTCGCTCGGCCGTCGGCGAAACCGACAGACCCATCCGACCCACCCACTGTGCCACGCCGCACAGCTGCAGTCCATCTTCCTCCCCGACAAAACACACGGATTCGCGAGGAGGTCAGGAGGATGCAAAGTACGACATGGGGTGAGGGTGGGGAGGGTAGGGTCCCGGGTGCACCGCTGACTGAGGAGAGGATTCACAGTCGAGATGGCCCGCCAGGCGCACACCGCCTTGCCATGCGCAGTATTAGTGCTGTACACCTGCCGTTCGTACATATGAATCCAGATTTTCAAACCTCGAGCGAGCTTATCGCGCGCGCGCCTCAAAACGCACCTGGCCTGGTGCTCGATGGGGCCGAAACCAACTCACGTACGTACGTACACCCGCCAGCTCTGCCGCCGGCGCCGCGCGCCACCAGGAAGCGGTACGACAGCGCGCAAGTACCCACATTCCTGTACGGCACTCGCCAAACCCCAGATGAGGCATCTATTACGTATGAAAGGCATGCATGAAATCCAACATCCTGCTGGGCCTTACGTAAGCAGATAATGCAAGCCGCGTGCCGCACAGTACGTCAGCTTGCAAGGCCCAACCAAACAGCCGTGGGAAATCAACGGGGTCGGCGGGCCGTTCAGTGGCCAAACAGGCGTTCGACGGCCAATCGAAGGGACCACTCATCGATCCCATGGGACCGACAGGCCGATCGACCCTGCCTTCTGCGGCGCAACTAATAACGGAATCCCGTACATGGCCAATGGCATTAACACAGGGTTGGTCGCGGGAGGAGCGGCACAACGATCCTTTGGGGTCAGAACCTCATTTGGCGCCGGTCGTGAGAACCTGCCTGACCAAAAGCGGATGAATTGCTTCTGCCGCGGCTGCTGCCGCGGCTGCTGCTGCGGCTGCTGCTGCGGCTGCTCGCACCCGGCCATACATCGGCCCCGTCTGGTGACGACCCGTGGGGCGGTACGGGGGCGCCGGGGCCTGCGCCGAAGAACGCCGTCTCAATCCAAGCCTAACTACCGGGCTGCCGACCTACCTACCTACCGACCTACCTACCGACCTACCTACCGACCTACCCCGCTCTCCGTCTTGCGCTGGTGGCTTCTGTGGGTCCCAGACCTCCGAGCGCGTCTGCCCCCTGTCCTGCAACAACCTAACGAATAACGACCCTTACGGCCAACAGGCATACATCTCACGCACGTTCTAGGCTGCCGGGAGGCTGCCAGGGCTGGCAACGCGCCATTGCGACATCAGCTGTCCAACGCCGCCCCGAGCCCCTTGTCTGACCCGTCTGCACCCAAACAAGCTGTACTACAACCGCCGCGCTGTAACTACATTCCTGTACTGCAACACGCAACAGAAACATCCGTAACACGATGACAAATTATGCGGCGGCAGCGGGTCCGCCGCGCAACAAGAAAGCGGGTCCCCCGCGCAAGCGGGTCCCCCGCGCGACAATTAACACACGCTTCGCACGCTTCGAGCTCAGGTCCTCGTAGCAGCCCACGTCCGTTTGCCCTTCAACTAAGTCCCGGCACGTCTATCGGCGCGTCTTGCGCTACCACCCCAACCCTGCTTCGACCCGCAATGCCGTTCGTTGCCTGCGCGTGCAACACCCAGGAAAAGTCCTCCTCATCACCTAGCGCTCAAAGCAACCAACCATGAAGCAGCTGCGACTGTCGCGAATGCGAAATAAACCATCCTAGCGTTGCTCCCCCTCGCTCCCTGAAAAGTCATCTACACACGGCCCGGTCGCTTCAGCTCGGGGACAGTGGGCAACGTCATCACATGCCGCAAACCTGACTGGCCGGTCCGACTCTGCCTCTCCTTACGCCTCGGAAGCATCCCCACACACAAACCCGCCGGGGAGTGATAGTCAGTCACGGCGACCGGCCCAACGCAACTTGCAACGCCCAAACCTGCCGCCGGCCCTACACCAAACAATTGCGCGTCCAGAGCCTCTTTGTCGTCAATGCCTTAAGCTAAGCTCCGCTGGTCTGTTCCGCTGGCCTGTTTCCCGTCCTAAAATCTTGAAAGCACGACGTCTCAGCAGGCATATCGTATTAGGATGACAGCCACGTTATTAGTCTGGACAGCTACGGTATCACCTTCGAGCTAAGCCCGGACTGGAATAATCTCGGGCTCGGGGTGTATATCACTGTTGCGGTCCCAACTGCTACGAACGACCACCCTGTCGTACGCAACCTGCCGTACCGATCCGTTTGTAGCTTAAGAGCCACGCCCCCCTGCTAGACCTATGCGATACAGCAATACACATATCATATATTAACCTGCGAGTTGACCTGCGCCGCCTTCTGCAGTCGCTCGCTCGACGTCGGCGCGGCTTACCAACCGCCAACTGTCGTGCAACACGTCAATCTATCAACCGGCCATACCAGACATCAAACAAGCTCCAAGTACTGATAACTCGGCAACTAAAAAACACAAGTTCTGGGGTTCAACGCAAGAAGCTCGCTGTCCAGCCTTGCAAGCGGGCCATGCGGCGTGCAGCCGTGCACGAGCAGTCGACTACTGCCGGCAAACCGCCCACCGCCAACTGATAACGAACCTTGGCCGCCTGCAGAATACTAGGTTGCCCAAGCCTGCCAAGGCACCGGCATCTGAATCGCCCCTTCCCCTGCCCCCGGCGGCGCAAAAGGTCCCCCCGCTGCAGCAGCAGTGACAGCAGTGACTCCAATGCGCAAGTCTGTGGGCCGCTGCTGCTGCTGCTGCTGCCGCTGTTGCTGCTCATGCTGCTCATACTGTTGTTGCTGTTGCTCCTGTTGCTCCTGAAACTGCTGCTGCCGCTGCCACTGAGCCTGCCCCTGAACCTGCGGTTGCTGAACCCGCAGCTGGTGGTACGGCAAGTATCCAGATGAATTGTTGGATGCCCAAGCTGGGGCGCCCGACGAAGGCCCGGCATCCGCAGGCAACTCCAAGGCGCGCCCGTACATGGTCGCAAAGCCCCTTCCGACCCGTGGGTCACTCCCGGCCCGTGGGTCATTACCGACCCGTGGGTCGCCCTGAGAGCCACCAAGGCCCAGCCTGGACGAGAGCCGCGTCGTGGGGCCCCCCTGCTCGAACTCGGGCTCGGACTGCGGCGGCGGCGAATGTTGCCACACCTCAACAGCCGGTGGAGACGGAAGTTGCTGCTGCTGCTGCTGCTGCTGCTGCTGCTGCTGCTGCGACGGCAGTAGCAAGCCCCTCGTGTCGGAGAGGAACATCGGCGGCAGCCGGGGCAGGGGTCGCCCCGGTTGCGATCTGTAATTCGGCACCGGTGCGGCCATGGCCTGCTGTTGCTGTAACTGCTGCTGTAACTGCTGCTGCTGCTGCTGTTGTTGCTGCTGCTGTTGTTGCTGCTGTTCCTGTTGTTGCTGTAACTGCTGTTGTTGCTGTTGCTGTTGTTGCTGTAACTGCTGCTGCTGCTGCTGTTGTTGCTGTAACTGCTGTTGCTGCTGCTGTTGCTGCTGCTTTAATTGCTGTTGCTGTTGTTGCTGTTGTTGTTGTTGTTGTTGCTGCTGCTGCTGTGCCGACTGCGGCAGCGGCACTGGCGGCACAACTCCCGGGTACGACATCGTCGGCAGCCGAGGATGCCCACCGCCACCCGGCACGCCCGCCGCCGCGTCCCTGTCGTACGCACCTCCCGACACCAACCGCCTGCCCCTTGACTCCGCCGGGTGGCCTGGGTGGAACTTGTACGACGGCGTGTAAACTTGCTCCGGAACCGAACCTGGAGTACCCCACGCGCCGAGACCCCACCCTGGAGCACGTCCGCCGCCCCGAAGTGACTCCATCGCCGTCGCATCTGGCCCCATTGTACGACAAGGTGCTGCCGCCGCGTCGCCTCCCGAAAGAACCGGCGCGGCGCCGCCGCCCGGGAAGCTAGCATGTCGCGGCAGCGTGTTGGGCGGGCTGGCATACAGACCCACCGCTCCTCCCGATCCCCGAGGCGCGAAAACGCTCGAGCTACTGCCGCTACTGCCTCCACTGGTGTGTACGGTGGTGGGCTGGGACGTGGGCGTGGCGCTTCCTGCGGCGCCGCCAGAGATGTACGGCCGATCCTGCGGCGCGTCGAGTTTGGGGTACGGCAGAGCGTGCTGACGGTACGGCGCACCGGCGGCGAGGTGGCGGCCGAGGGGTACGGCACCGCGGCCTCGTTCGCCAGGGCCCCAACCGACAACCGGTTGCTGACTGCCGCCGAAGCCGGCAGGCGACGCGTCGCCCGACAGCAGACCGGCGGTGGACCCGTCGGGAACCCAAGCCCCGCCGTGCTGCGCCCACATCGCTCCGAAACCGCCGCGGCTCTTGGGTCGCGAAGGAAACGGCGTTCCGGCGCTTGGCGTCATGGTGGTGGCGGCGGCGGCGGCGGCGGCGGTGTTCGCGGCGGCGGCGGCGGTGTTGCCTGCGGCGACGCTACTAGTGGCCGTGGCGCGCCCGCAGCCCGAGGTCGCCGGCGCGCAGTTGTTGCTGCTGGAGGCTCCGCTGTCGGGACTGGTGACATCGGCGGCGACGTCGGCGCCGTGGCCGGTGACGGCGGCGGCGGCGGGGGCGGCGGCGGGGGCGGCGGCGGCGGCGGCGGAGGCGATGTGGGGCTGCTGCCAGGTGCCGCCACAGGCAGCGCCGCCGGGGCCATCCGCCGCGTGGAGCAGCACATCCTCCATCGGCGCAGGAAGAGAACGGAAGGCCTGCAGTGGCGCCGTATCCCGCTGCCGCTGACGTGGCTGGTAGGGCATATGTCTGGTATGAAGCTCATGTGGCAACAGCGGTTGCCGCAACTGCTGCTGCGGCTGTAGAGCCGGCGGTGCCGGCCATGGCACGCCGGCGGCGTCGGGCAGGGCACCCGCGCCGGCGGCGCCGCCCTCCGAACGATCCCCGCCGCCTCTGACGGGACGGTTCCATTCGTCATAGGGCCCGGAAGTGACCGTTGGATGCCGTTGGTAGTTGACCATGACCGGTGGACGTCGCCGCGGAGGCAAGGCCAACGACAGAGACCGATGGGTCATAATCGGGTCCAGTCCAACCGAGGCAGCGTCGGCGGCGGCGGCGGCAAAGCCGTCAGCTCCCATCACCGGCGATGGTGCAACATGCACGGCATCCATGGCGCCGTGGAAATCGCGGGCGGCGGCCGTCGAGTCGCCTCCGTTGGCGACGGCGGCGTCAGCACCACCACCGCCACCGCCACCATCAGCAGCGGCGGCGGCGCCGGCGCCGCCGCCGCCGCCACCCTCGGTGACCCGAAACGTCGCATCAGACTTGTTCTCCGCTGCAGCCTTCGCGACGCCTCCGAAACTTACGTCATGTCCGAACATCGAGGGCTTCTCGAACTCGGGCCCGCGGCTGCGCCATTGCTGCTGTGAACCTTGCATTTGAGATCCTTGCTGCTGCGGCAACGTCCGCTGCTGCTTGTTGGCTGATTCTTGCTGCGATCTGCGTAACTGCTGCAGGTGCTGCGTTTCCTGTTGCTGCAGCTGGTGCTGCTGCTGCATCAGTTGCTGATAATGCCGAGAGCCGTTGGTATCGGTGGGATGCCGGGCCCCCTTAGATGGTACCTGCTGCTGTTCGTCTTCCTGCGCCTGCTGCTGCTGCTGTTCCTGTTCCTGCTGCTGATGATGATGAGGTTGATAATAATGATGAGGATGATGTTGTTGGGTTTGCTGCTGTCTCTGTTCGTTGTCCTGAAGCGCACAATGCGGCCCCGGGGGCGCCGCCGCCGCAGCAGCATCAGCAGCACCAGCACCAGCAGGCGGCGCACCGATCTCGCCGCCGCTGTCGCTGGGTTGTGTGGCGGCAGCGGCAGCGGCAGCGGCAGCGGCAGCGGCCGCAGCTCCCAGCTGCCGCATCTTGTCCGGCTGCCCCTCCGTCGACCCACCCTCCTCAACACATAGCTCCATCCCAACCGGGCCATCCTCCTCTTCCTCCTCCTCCCGGGCTGCCGCCGTCGCCGCCCGTGTTGGCGCGGCTGCGGGCTGCCGGCTGCGGTCCCCGCGATCCTCATCTTCTGTCTCATCTGGATCCGGATCCGGATCGCCCTGCGCCGGTGGCGGCTGCCGTCGCCGCGGCCGACCCTGAATAACGAGAGGAAGAACGGCCACGGAGGGACCTGTTGGTCATCTGGGTCAAGAACCGTATCTCCGTACGTCCGTACATATTCGTACACTCGAACCGCGTACCGCCCCCAGGCAACCAACCCTCGGGCACCCACTGCCCGTCAACGATTGCTCCTCCTTCCAATCGCTTCACTCACACCTCCCCAAAACCCATCTCAACCCACTCAACCGCCTTACGAACCTTCCTGCTTGCCCCATCCCACCCGCCCTGCCCACGTCACGGCACAGGCGACAGGGGCCAGCCAGCCACCCACCTGCAGTATGGGCAGGCCGTGTTGCTGCAGCCACCTGCCCAGCGTGACTCCCGAGGGGAGCACCTTGATGCTGACGTGCCACTTGGCGGTGGCGGTGCCGGCCAGCCGCTCAAATCTGTACGGCAGGTCAGCAGCACGCCGTACAGCACGCGGCACAGAACACGAAGCAGCACAGCAGCACATATCAACCACAAACACAAATATATATACACGTATATTGTAGATGGTCACCGCCTGTACGGCAGGACATGTACGGCAATCCACGTCCACTTGCGGAACAGATGCCGCCACAGCCGCACGACCTCAACTGCTGCCTCAACAGTGAAGTCAAACACCCAGTGTCGTACACTGTCGTACCTGCCGCGACTCATCATTTCCGAGCCGCACTCGATGCAGTCTCCGCCCGTCAGATACAGCCGCGGGTGAAACACACCCACGACGCCGCGCATGACGCCGTCCCTGGGGCCCCGGGAGCCCCGCCCGCCACCGCCTCCAGAGGGATCCGCCTTGCGTTTGCTCCTCGACGCCACCTGCACTTGTACGGGCGCCGGCAGGGACCCGGTGTCCGCCGCCGCCGCCGCCGCCACAGCCGTGGTCCCCGACGCCGACGCCGCGGCGGCGCCCCGGGAGCTGGACTTGCTGCGAAGGTGCGACTGAGTGCGGAACGAGTCCTGCTTGGCGGAGCCGCCGCTGCCGCCGCCGCCGCTGGCCGCGGCGGCGGCTGTGGCAGCGGCGGCGGCTGCAGCAAGCCTGTTGTCGTTAGCGACAGTCGCGGTAATGGCGTTGTCTGCCGTCGGCGTCTCTTCTGGGGCCGGCGCCGCGGCCAGATCCCCAGTCGCATCCGGCCCGGCGTCGTCGACGTCGACGTCAGACTGCGCTGGCGCCGCCTCGGGAACAGCAGTCGACGTCGACGCGAAAGGATCGACTAAATACAACTCCACCGCTCCCGCTTCCGCCATGTCGCCCTCTCCACCGCTATTGCCATCGCAGCCCACCGGCCTGTAGGTCGACAGCGGCCCCGGATCCTGTGCCGCCGCCACACTCTCCACCTTGACCCATGGGTCAGTGACGGTTTCCTTGCCACGATTGGATGGCCTGCCGCCTCCAGGCAGGCCCAGATCCGCCCCTAGAGCCCAGCCATCGGCCGTTGTCCTAAATTGGCTTCGCGCCTGTACGAACGCCACCGCTGTCGTAACCGGTCGTCGAGCGCCCGGCGCAGTGCCGGCGTCGTACTCGTCGTGGCCGCCGGACAGCCCCCTTCCGACGTCGAGCACGGCAGATGTGTACACATCCGTCTGCTGTAGTGGAGGACTGGTGTCCATGGCCATCGGTGGCGGCGGCGGCGCCGCCGCCGCCGCCGCAGTCGGCAGCGGCGCCGTCAGCTGGCACATGGTGTCCCGCGGGTCATCGTCGGGCTCGGGGGCTTCGCCACCCGCCAGGGGCGGCAAACTCAATAACGGTGCGGAGAAGGACGCTGCACCGCCGCCGCTGCCGCCGCCGCCGCCGCCGCCGCCGCTGCCACGCCCATCGAACGGAAACTCCCTGGCTAACTGCCTCGACGTGAAGTAATGCGGCGGCGGCGGCGGCGGCGGGGCCGCCGCGGTTGCCGTTAGCGTCGAGCCAACGGCGGGCAGCGGCACTGATCGGGTTTCGGACAGGAGCCGCCCGCCGGGAAGCGTGACCGTCGCGCCGCCGCCGCCGCCGTACCCGCATCCGCCGCCGCCGTCAACGAGCGGCGCCAGCCCCGTGGCACCTGGGGCGCCGAAAGCCAGATGCCCACCGCCGCCGCCGCCGCCGCCGCCAACAGCACCTCCGCTACCAAACGCACTGACAGCCACCGGCGCGGCCGCGTCGGCTGCCGCGGCGGCGTCGTAGGTGGCATTCGCGAGCGGGTTCGCCCATTCACCGAGCCGCGGGAATGTCTCTCCGGGAGAAACCGCCAGAGGCTCCGCCGGTTGAGCCCAGGCGCTCTGCGGCCATCGGCCTAACGTCGTACGGTACGAGGAGGCTGGGAGCGGCATCGACGCACATCTGGACACCGACCCGTGGGACGGCGCTGCGACCCGTGGGACGGGCAGGTCGTCGGCGTACGGGGAGTCTTGGTGGGGGACGGCGCAGCCCCCCGGATCCGCTCCGCCGGGATGCAGCGGCGCCGCGGCGGCTGCAGTCAGTTGGCTGTACGGCGAAGTGGCATCGGCCACGGAGGGAACGGCGGAGGTGGCGGGCGGGACGGAGGAGGGGACAGAGGGATGGTAGGGGAGACCCCCGGGGCGCTGAATACCGCTCAAGGGACCGCCGTACGGGTTTCGGAACGCGTACGGGTGCTGCAACTGCTGGAAGTGGTAGGGGTCAGGTGAGAAGGCGTCGCAGCGCTGGCTTGGCGGGGAGTTGGGAAGGTATTGGTGCTGGTGTTGTGCGTGGTCACCGACCACACCAGAGTAGTCATGCCGGAAAGGCTGCTGTGTCTGATCCCGGAACGTGTTCCACACCTCTTGCTGGCCGAATGTTTGGCCGTTCGCCTGCCGTGCCGTTGCTGTTGGCTGAGCATCGCCCAGCAGCATTGCGACAAGACTCGTCGGGTTGCTCGGAGGCCAGTTTTGTAGCGTAAAGCCTGTTTCACATTTACAGGACCGTGAAAGCCGATTGAGAGTCGCGCACAGCCTTTGCAAGCATTTTTGCTGTTGGTGATGGCGACCAGCTAGGTGGGAGCGGAGCAAAGCGATGTCCCAAAAGTCGGGGATTTGATACCAAGTTGAATGGAAAAGCGCGTTCCGCGGCCAATTACTTTAATCGACGTCGCGGACGCAGCTTGGGAGGCCCGATGACAGCGAGCCGCCACCGAAACGCAGCTCGCAACGCCGTAGCGCCTTAATGCTGCATCAGTTCAACCATGTTTGGCTGCTGATCGTCATCAACAGGGTTGGTACTACGATTTCCGCGCGGGATGGCCTATCAAACGCCTTACAGGTAGACAAAGATAATACATATAGTGTAGGTTTCAGAATGAGCACACACCCCAAAGAGGAGTCAAGGTCAGAATTGCGCTGAACTCGTCCGCCGTACCCTCGGGGACAACACACGACAGCTAGTCAACCCCCACAGCCCGTTCGAAACCCTTGTCTCCCAGTAAAGTTGGTCTTTCGATGTATTGACGTGTCAAACTACATGTCAAACTGACGCAGCCCGGAAAGATACTTGCCCGCTCCGGTACCGAGCTCTACTCGGCCACTACGCCAGCGCGGAAGGGCCCGACAGCTGTGGAGCTACTGCAAACTTCTGTCAAATTATTACGTCGATCACGGTGCACCCGCTTTCGACATGAAACCTGCGTACGGGACCGCGATGTGCGCTGGTCGTTCTCGGCTGGCTGATCATTTGTTAACACAGCCAAATTATGACAAATGACAGGAGCGGGCATAGGCTGCATAGGCGCAGGTTCACGAGTCGGCGGCCTTTCAGTACAGCCGTTATCCGGCCGTCGCGCACACTGAGTCAGCATGGACGGGGCTGTCATAATATTCAAATATATATGTAATATGATAAGAGCACCGGGCGCGTCAAGCCGCGAAACTGGGGTTGCTATCCGCTGGGCCCGTTGAAACTGTCATGCTGCAAGATAAAGGTATCCTTTGTCTGATACTTATTCTTGGTACTAATCGCGGACGCTGGCACCCGCCCGGGCTTTCCAACGGGCCAGCCCTGCCGAGCCCTGGGTGAGTGGCTTCGGAGCCACCCGGCCACGCGATATGTGCTAGAAATTGCGCGCGAGAGCCCGGAAACGACGGAAGAGCTTGCGGTCGCGTGGTGTCGCCGTACCTCCCGTTGGAGCCACCGCAAGGCACCGCCAGCAACCGTCGAACAGCCGTGTCAGCACCGCCCCCCTCCCCCTCCCCGGCGTATCCCACCCAGCGCACCCCCCAGCGAGGAACCGCCCCTGCCTGTCGCCCTTCAAATCACGTACGCGCACGCACAAAACGGACCCCTGGCCTGCTCGGTGCCCGCGCAGTTGACCCACACCGCCGCCTTGGCCACACACACACCCGCCGAGATGTGACCATCAGGCGCGATGGCAGAAACCACGCGGATGCGCTCGCTCCCTTCCTCATCCTCCCGCTCGCGCCCATCAGCGCAGTACCCGCAGTCGTCCGTGTCAGCTCACCCTCCCGCGGCGCTCCGAAACCAAAATACGGGATCGCGACCCACACGATGTGCCGCAGTGCCCCCTAAGCCCTAACCCTCCCTCCGCCCCCCTCCCAGGGGTGGGTGGGGACTGCGGGTCCGGGAAGAAGCTCGAGTCGAGGGCGCTTCGGAGCGCACGACGCCGGCCGCACAGACCCGTACAGCGTGACCCATGGGTCGGTTGGTGGGCGCGTGCCTCAGAGCCGCACGCACACCGCAATGCCGCACGTCCAGAGAGAGAGAGAGACCGCGACCCGCGGGTCACGCGGATCGGGCCAACGCCCGCGCGGCCGGCCGACGTCCTGCCTCGCCCGCCCATCCCAAACATACGGCACCACCTCGGTTCGGTCGACCTCTTTGCTGCGCCATCAGTATCCTCGTCATCCCCTGCAGGACACCACCCCCCGAGATGGGTCCCCGAGGGTCCCCGAGGGTCCCTGGAGCTACCCTGCCTAACCCTGGATCTCGAACGGCGAAACAAGGCACCGAACGTCCTGTCACCCTCCTGTCGCCCTTTCCTCCCCGGGGGGGCGGGGCGGGCGGGGGGTTGAGCGCTTGACCCGGGGGCGTCCGCAGTGACCACCCACCAGATTGAGAGGCGGGGCGCAAGGGGGACGGCCGACTAAAGAGGAGCTCGCGGGCGCCGTACCTCTGGGACTTCGATCGCGGGGGGCCGCAGAGACTCCAGGGGAGGGCGCGGGGGGCCCGGGGCCACCGGGTGGGGGCGAGGGAGAGGCCCGCAGAGACGCCGGGGAGGGACAGACACCTGCTTGACACCTGACGGCCGAGGCGACTTGAGACGCAGGGAGGCACGCCCACATGCTCCGAAACCCCAACGCGCCCCCCCATGTTCCCCGGGGGTGTTTAGAGAAGAGACCGGAGTGTCTGGGCAGTGTTGATTTTTACCCCTGGGGTTATGGGTCCGTCTTTCCCTCGACAGACCGAACGGCTTTCGACCGGCCCGTGCGCGAAACCCCCCTCTCCACCTACCAAGCTTTCCCCCCGCGACGACGAGCCGACTGCGCATTACGACGATCGTACGACAGTTTGAGAGCAGCAGCAGCAGCACGACAGGTGCACCCGCCGGACGGGCTGTCGCCTCATCGGTCTCCCTTGGGGCTCTCCTCCTTAACCGCCAAGCCGTACGACGGCACATCCGTGAAATTCCACAGCCGCCCCAGATCCTGCCGCTGCAGTGCCGTAAGTACGACAGCCCCAAGCGTGGCTGGCACTATGTACAGCAGCGCGGGCTGACCGAGTCCGGTAATGTCGTTGGCGACGAAAGCGCCCACCAGGCCGAGCACGTACGCAAACATGACGGGCGTGAAGTACGTCCGTTGGTGCAGTACCGCCTCCGAAACCGGTAATCGGGCCTGTTCCTCCGGCTGCTGCTGTTCCGAGTTTGTTGGAGGGTCCGCGGCGACGTCATGCGGGGTGGCGGCGCCGGCAGTTGGGTTTCGCCCTGACGCGGCGGCGCCGATGTACGACCTGGCGGCGCCGAGCGCGGCGGAGCCGCCGGCGCCGCCGCCGGCCGCCGTCGTCACTCCGCGGACAAACGACGCGCCCAGCTTGGCCGCCGCCGCGGCGCCCTCGCCGCCGCCGTTCTCGTTGCTGCCGTCGAGCGACTCCGTACGCTGCCGTGCCTCCTGATCGGCCACTCTGTCGTACGCCGCCTCGGCGGCGGCGGCGGTGGCGTCCGCAACCTTCAAATCGCACCACACCGGGGGAGGGGCCATGTTGGCCTCGCGCTGTGTTGCAGTCACATCAGCACCAGCACATCAACGACCGCAGTACCGTGCCTTCTTGTCACGGCTATATGGCACCCATTTGTGCCCAAGAACACACCACACAAGCGCAAGTACGCGGATGGCATCGGTGCAACAACGGCTCTCCCGCTTCTCCACGAGTCCGCAGCGGCGGGCGTGCGATAGCTGCCGTACCGAATCGACTCTTGGAACGCCGTACACAACGCACCCACACGTTTCCAAAAACAGATCACCTGCCTGCAGCTACAACTCGCGATCAGCAGCTCTGTCAGGCACAACGCACAAAAGCCACACATCCAACTCTGCCGGATGTACCCCATGGGTCCAGCGCATGACTTCCACGTTCCGCCACCTGCCTCCATCTTCCGTGTCCTGCCGTACCTTAGTCCTTGGACGAGAAAGGCCAGAGGGGCCCATGGCCAGCGTCTCCCCTAGTAACGCCCATGGATGCCGTACAGCGCCCAAAGATCCCACAACGTCAACAGCTGCCGTACGCCCGTACGTACCTGCCGACTGGTGGCCCCCGGATCCAGAGACGCCAGCGCGGAGCTGATCGCCTCCGCCGCCGCCACCGCGCGCGCCCGCATGTCAGTCGATCGTGATGCATCGTACCTGTCGTACAAAACCCAGGCAGGCACGCGCAGATGCGGCGGGCGCGGTCCGGGTGCCGTGCGGCGCCGTACTGATCACCGTAATGCGTCGGAGGAGAGCAGTACACCCTCGGTCCGGCTTGTCGCTCCGAGGCAGATCAGCGGCCGGCCCGATTGAGCTACCCCCAGCTCGCAACCGTACCCACCCTCCCACCCTCCCATCCACCCGCCCAGCCCCCACCGGAGCGCTAGGCAGGCCAGCAGGCCCGGGATGGCGATGTCGCCCAGGCCCAACAGCGAGAACGGGAACGCCGCGGCGGCGGCCTCGGTGGTGCTGCCGCCGCCGGCGATGCGCGGGAAGAGGATGCGCGTGGGACCCGAGATCATGTCGGAGGTTGCGACCGTTAGCATGACGTTGTCGCCAACCACCTGCACCACAAACGGTAAGGAATATTGGTGCTTGGTTTGGGTCGGGCGTTTCTCTTATTCAAACACACGGAAGAGGGGACCGACGTAGGGGGGGCCTGTCAGCCGCCGTTGACCTGCATTGCCATCGCCATCGCCGCACGCGCCCGGGCAGTCCTGCCCAGTGTTGCTATCTTCCAAAACGGGGAAATAAAATTCCGCAGGTTTCCGGCCCGTCGCCAGTAGCCAAAAAACCTTTGGCAGGGCAGATTTTGGGGGCCTTCCTAGGTGCCAGGAAATAAAAACCTCTGAGGCAGGCCGGAAATATTTCTGCGTGATTCGGCAGCAGGGCCACTGCTACCACAGCTACGACAGGGATTCTCAGTCTTGGAGGGCTGAAGCGCGCTTTCCTGGCGTCACGGATGCATATGGGAGGGTAACCACGAGTTAAGGACACGGCATCAGAGTGTGTTTGGGCGGTAGACATGTGTACGACGCAGGAATTGCCCCTGCGCCCGCAGATTTCCAGGCCTTTTTGGCAGTCTGAGAAAAAGTTGGCAGGGCAGGTTTCCGGCTCTCCACAGCGTCAAACAAATGAAATCTCGCAGGTTTTTTGGGGGTCCGGGAAATAGAAAATTTCCGGGTTTTTTGCCCGTAAATATTCTTTTTATTTAAGATAGCAACACTGGTCCTGCCCCAGTCCGCGCGCCAAGATGGGCTCGGAAAGTGGCGGGCGCTGCAAGCGCTACAGCGAGGTCTCCGCGCCCAATGCTTAGTCAGGGAAGCAAGGCGTGGATGAAGCAATGGCTGCTGTTATGGACGCTGTGCTGGTGTCCCCGTCGAGATGGCCACAGCCGCGGCAAAGCCACTCCGGCGGTGTGCCTCGAACCGACGGCACCAGGTCACCGAACAGCAACAGGCCGCCGTCCGTGCACCCTCTCAGAAATCCAAACCTTTGGATGAGGCGGGCGCGGACGAAACCGTGGAGCGCGGACGATGGTGTACGAGCTCATGTACGGCACACAGATCCGCGGGCACGTGCCGTACACGCATGGCGAGCGGGCGATTCGGTGCCGCCCAGCGAGAGACCTGACCCCCATCCCGCAACCCACCTTGGGCGAGCCGAACACCCAAAACACGTCGTACAGCAGCAGGCCCACCAGCAGCAGCCCCGCCGTCCGGAAGCTGCGCGGCCCGATCAGCTGCAGGATGTCCGTCGCCACCAGCGTCGCGATCAGGTTGTTGAGGGTGAAGCTGGAGTGCCCCGAGAGGAGCTCCGCGGAGGAGAGCCCGAGGGCTAGGGCCACGGAGAGGATGTCGGTGGGCGCCAGCTCGGCCTGGAAGGGAGGGAGGGAGGGAGGGAGGGGTGCGGCCGACAGCAGGGCGTGTGGTTAGGAAGGGATGGCAGCGGGACAGCTGCGGGCAGGGGAGGAGGGGCAGCCACGATGCATACAGAGGTGTCGCGGCGGGATGCCTTTTCTCGTGGCTCAGGTCTCCTTAACACAGCGGTTCCTGCGCTGAGCGCACATACGTTGAGCTGGGCGGTCATGCCACGCAGGCGGCCCAGCCCGTCGAGGAACATGCGCACAGCTGGACTGTCGAGCCGGACTCGTCGTTTCTCGCGACTCTGCCCTCCACCCTTCCACACACACCACCACACAATCATACCGTTTGCTGAACACACACCCTCACATACCAACATACAGTACGCGCACGTGCAGTCACTGGCGCCAGCCTTTGCCCCAGCCCCCTTGCCCCAACCCCCTTGCCCCAACCCCCTTGCCCCAGCCCCCTTGCCCCAGCCCCCTTGCCCCAGCCCCTTGCCCCAGCCCCCTTGCCCCAGCCCCCTTGCCCCAGCCCCCTTGCCCCAGCCCCCTTGCCCCAGCCCCCTTGCCCCAGCCCCCTTTGCCCCAGCCCCCTGTACCTTGGAAATGCTGCGACCGTCCGCATCCAGCAGCCAGCCCTCAGGCACATCGAACTTGATGCTCAGAGCGCCCAGCGGCCCACCGACCTGCGGCCACCAACAACGTCGCATTTTGACAACAGCAAAAATGCCGGCACAAAGCTTTGAACCCGAGACTGTGCCCGGCACACGCCGAGATTTGCGACACATCCCGTGGGACGCCGCTGCCTCACCTTCAGTCCCGCCGTCCCGCTGCCGGTCACACCCGCGCCCTCACCTTGCGCAGCACCGGCACTGCGGCGCCGCTGATGGCGAAGGAGCCGATCAGCCAGAAATAAGCGTTCAGGAAGGCCTGGACGTTGAAGTTGGGCAGGTATTTGATGAGCAGGTAGAAACCGAAGAGGCTGACGGAGGCCAGCACCGGCGCCAGGATGCCCTGGGGGCGGGGCGGGGTCGGGTTGGGTTGGTGGTGTGAGGCTCTACTCGCTCAGCCAAGGAACCGCGGCCTCCACGTCCTCATTGCAGCTTGGCAAGGGGAGATACCCTAGGAGGTTGAGGCAGGAGGTAATAGACGAAGCGAGGGGGAGAGAGAACTAACTCCGCACCAAGAAGTAGGCAGTGCCCGACAGGACCGCCCCGGCCCAGGCGGTACTACCCGTTCCGCCGCTGCCTCCTCCCGCCTGCAGAGCAGGCCCCCGGCCAGGCCAAGTATCCCAGCAGTCCAAATTGATAGGTTGGCTTCAAACCCTTTTGCACTCCATCGTTAATTAGAAAATGTCCAGCGGTAAAATGGAGCTCTCTAGCATGTTGCTATGTTGGCGCCGTATTCCAGCGATGCCGTTCTGTATCCTGCTGACAGCTGAAGACGGGGTCTATCTCCGGATCAGGCATCAGATGGGCCCGCCTGAGAGATCTGCCGTACCTCCTTGATGGAGATCTGTTGGCGCTGTCGGGTGGTCAGGCCCCGGTGCGCGCCGATGTAGATCGTCAGTACGGCCAGGCCCACAAAGTACGGCAAATCGGCGAGCTGGGTGGCGTGCAGCGCGGGCACGTTCCCCAGCGCCAGAAGGCCCACCAAGCTGCCGTACGCCAGTACGGCATCATCACTCTCTTCCCAGCGCCACGCGATGTACTTGGAAGCGCCGTCAGGCGACGGGGCTGTGGCGGATGCTGTTGTCGCTGCTGTGGCGGTGGCGGCAGCGGCCTCCGCGGGTGCGACGTCGCCTTCGACACTCGCCGTCGCGACCGCCACAGGGCCTGTGCGGGCGGGGAACAAAACCATTCCGGGGAGAGGGTCCCGGGGCACGCGTGTCTCTGGGGTATTGAAGGCGGCAGTATGTGAGGCCGGGGCGGGTTTGCGGCTCTGGAGGACGTCGTTGGGACGACGTCGTTGGCCGGTGGCACTGGGCAAAGAGCAACGAGCTGCGGCGTCCTCAACCGTGTGGGGGATATAAAGAAGAACCGGCCAGGGTGGAGGACGACCGGACGTGGCGGCGTGTCACTTGGAACGTTCGTGAAGAATGGCGGCCAGCGAGGCTCCCATGCCCGCCACCCTCTGCACAAGTGCTTTCCCCCATCGAACGAGTGGCGAGGGACGGTTGACCAGCACCGGGATGCCTAAGGCATCCGTGATCAACTTGGCTGTACTTACTTTTGCTACTCTCAGCTCCGTCCTGGGTTGCTTTGCAGAGAATCAGTCCAGCGGGCCGTGTCCCAATCGAGATGCAAGGCCCACCACGCCGTTTCACCGATACTGTTGGCACCGTGAGCACTTGCAACGATGACCCTGGGCTGATACGTGCAGCCCGGGGCCTGGGTCGCAGCATTTGCATCTGACGCTGACGTGCAAGCAAAGTGTTAGTCAGTCCTCGCGCGTCACCGGTGATCCGTGCACCGTGACAAAGAATGAAAGTATCGTAAGCGTGACTGATCCTAACGAGCATTCACCATGGACAGTCTTGAAGCGCGTTGTGGCCTTAGGGCTCGTGCAAGGTCGTACATACTTCTGGTAACATGGACTCCGCGGAAGGGCTTTCTGCATAACGACGTAATGCTGGTGATCTTAAAGTAACATATCAGGTGATTGGTATTTTGTGGCTGCCTAACCTCAAGAGTGAGCGTGCGTCATCTGCCCCTACTCATTACACTTCACAGCGAATGCTTCCAAATGCCCTATCAGCTTGCCAGTCGCTACAATCAGGTGCATTTGCTGCAACGATCGTAGCAGCGGCTTCTCGCGGCTTTGCGGTTCTATCATGGTATGGAAGAACGCAGCGACGCCTGACTTGCGCATAATGGTTTTATACATCAGTCCCGTCCAATTAATTGATGGGTATCATAGGTTCTTCGCACTTGGTACAAGTGGAAGAAGCAAACCCTAACACCAGGACGCGACACTCTTGCTACTGATGCGTAATCCAGGGGTCGAAATGTGGAAGGCCAATGTGGTGTTGAGTCTTCAGTGCTGGTGTTAAGGCCGACGCCCATCCTTGAGCTCCACGATGCGGCCGTGGCCGAACTCGTTGCCGGCAAGCTGCACAGCGGAGCTGTAACATCCCACGGAGACGCTTGGACCTGGGGCGATGGCAAAAGTGGGAAGCTCGGCCACGGGACAGCGGAGCAAGTCCACGCGCCCCACCGGGTGGGTTCCTCTGTATCGCTTCCATTCTTGTCCCTTCCACCCTTGACCTCATTCGCGCCCTCGATGTTACCTGTGCGACATTTGAGCACGATGTACGGCGCTGTGTCAGCGACCCCCTTGTCCGGGTACAAAACGAACCCCGGTTCGACCCGCACACGAAGCGCTCTTCCCCCGGGGGCCGGGGGTCCAAACTCCACCTGTGGTCCGCCTGTCCGCCCGCAGGTGGAGGGCCTCGTCGGCCGCGCAGCTGTACGGCAGCTAGCTCTGGGCGACAGCCACACGCTGTTCGTGGACCGCCGGGGCGGACTGTGGGCGTGTGGTGAGAACAAGGAGGGGCAGTGCGGGCTGGGGACCCCCCTGGAGGTGATCGCGACGCAGCACCGGCGCGCCTACTACGAGACCTTCCGGGCGCTACGCGGCGCCGTGGCGGCGGTGAGCCGGGGGGGCTTCGGAATGCGGACTCGTGCCTCACAAGGGGAGGAAAGGGGTTCACGGGGGACATAAGGTGACACAGGAAAGGTGGTGGCAGGGAAAATAAGGTGGAAGGTAACGTGAGGTGACTGGGTAAACGAGGATACGGTTTGCAGGGGGGGATGTGAATCTGCCGGCTCCGTCCCCCCACATCCGCGACCGTATCTACAGTATCAAGCGATGTAATTTTCTTTCCGTCCTCTTTCTTTTTTTTCCATTTTCTTTCCGTCCTCTTTGATTTCCCCTCATTGACCTTGCATCATGCTCACTGGCAGCGTCCTGCCCCCTCCCCACATCCCTGCCGTCGTCTGCCGCCGCCCTCAGGAGCCGCGGGCCAGCAAGGAGCAGCGGGCGAGGCAGGCGATCCACAGCCTGATGGGCGCCCCGGGGAGCGGCGCCGCGTCGCAGATCAACACCAGCCACCCGTCGTACGGCCACGGCGGCTCGCAGCACCAGTACCAGCACTCCCCCGGATCGGACAGGTGCGAGCGGCGTTGGGCGGGAGGGGGGCAGTGGAGTGCAGCGGGGGCAGTGGAGTGCAGCGGGATGCCATTGCCCCCACGGGCAGAGGGGCCCAGCGGTGGACGGACAGTTGTGGGTCGGACCTGCGCGGGAAGATGATGATGTGGTGGTGGAAGATGATGATGATGAGGAGGAGGAGGAGGAGGGGGGTTGCTTGTGCCGAGAAAGGAAGAGGTAGAGGAGCAGTAGTGGTGACCCGGGGATGCCGGCAATAAGCACAGCGGATGCACGCCCCGGCGTTGTCATGGGTTGTCTCACCGGGCACCCGGCGGAGGAAATCCGTGGCGGGAACAGAGGCTAGCATAGCGGGAACAGCATAGCCCAGGTCAAGACTCCAAGGAGGCTCAACTTGTTCTTTCAGACCCACGGGTCACTTGGGCCCTTGCTTCTCCGTACCACACGCGGCCCCTGGGCGGTGTCGGTTCGCCCTCCCTGGACCGTCGCTCTGGCAGCAGCGCACTTTGAAAATGCCTACCAAATTTCTGAACTCCCCTCTCCCTAGGTGTTGTGAGGCATCCTGGGTGTGCCAGGGTTCGTATATGGGTTTGGTTTTGGGGTTTTTAATCTCCTCTCCGCCCTGCAGGACGAGCGGCGGCGGATGGAAGTCGCTGGCGGCAGCGGGCGCCGGGACTGGCGCCGCCGGCAGCGGCGGCGCCGGCACCGTGAGTTTCGCGGGGGCGCGTGCCGCGCTCAACTTCAGCGGTTTGGACTTTGAGGGCGCCTTCGCGGCCAGCGGGATCCATCCGGGTCAGCAGGCCACGCCGCTGCGGATCGGTCGGGACCAGCACCCGCTCTGGGCGGCGGTGACGGCGGGGGCGGCGGTGCCGCTGGCGTCCGCGGGGCTAGACGGTGAGAGGTTCAGTGGTTGAGGGGTCCGAGGGCGCCGCAGGGGTGGGGCGGGGCGGCAGGCGCCGGTTGTGTGAATTAGATGGGCGCGGACCCACGGGTCAGTGAGACCGATGGGTCCATTCCGGCAATCGATTCGTCATTGAGAGGACAGCAACTGAAGCCATGCCGAATTCTGACGGGAAGCAAGTAGGCGAAAACATACCATGAGTACGCACCAGAAAGCCAGAGATATGAGAGAGCGATTTGGGGGCGAGGCCGCGAGGAACTCCGCGCCAGCGGTGCTTCGCGGTCCGACCTGGCACCTCCGCAACTTCGCACACACACTTAACAAACCCCCTCGAGAACCCCAAGCGGGCGCTGCTCGCTTCGCCTAACGTGCCGCCGATCGCTGACCCCGGTTCGCACCCCGGCTCGCACCTCGACGCCCCAGTCGACGGCGGCGGCGGCGGCGGCGGGATGCGGATGGTGCTCCCCAGCGGCCTGGAGGCGGCGGAGGTGGTGGGCGTGGCGGCCTCAAAGTACTTCTCCGCCGCGCTCACGGCGACGGGCGAGGTCTGGACCTTCGGCGCCTGCTACAACGGCTCCCTGGGCTCCCACAGCAGCTGGAGCACCTCCGCGCAGCGGGTGTCTGGCAGCCTGGCGGCGGTGCTGGAGGACTGCGGCGGCGCGCGGAGCGTGGTGGCGGGCGCGAGCTTCTGCGCGGCACTGACGGCGAGTGGGCGCGTGGTGGTGTGGGGCAAGGTGCCGGGCAGTGAGGCCGACGCGGCGGGCGCGCTGGGCGGCGCCGACGGCGCCGTCGCGGCGGCGACGGCGGGGGCCGCGGAGGCGGGCGCGGGCGGCGGAGGCGGCGGCGGAGGGGGATGCTCGCTGGCGCTGACGGAGCGGGGCGCGGTGGACATCGTGCAGGGTGAGTGGGGCGGGTCCGGGTTCGGGTCCGGGTCCGGGTCCGAGGCGCCCCTGCATCGTTTGGGCGGGTGCCGGCAGGGGTGGGTGGCGAAAGGATCCCAAACCTAGTCACCCGGCCAGGCCCACGGGTCAGAATGTCAGATAGGCGGGTGCGTGTCCCCGGTCCCGGGGTCACTGAGATCTCGGGGTTCGGAGAGTGCCGGGCGGTGAGGATCCGAAACCGCCGAGTAAGGGGAGTACGGCGATGCGCGGCGGGGTGTGTATGCCCCCCTTCTAAACCCACCTCCCAAATGCTTGCGGCTTGGCTTCCGGTCTCCTGGCTGCTGCTGCTGGTTTAGTTGCCGCGTGTGCGGGTTTGGAAACCCACACGCACACAGCACGCAGCACACAGCACACCGGTCATTAGTCTGGGGCTGGCGGGTTCCTCCGCCAAACACGCACGCACGCGCGCACTGCCTACGAACACGCAACGCGCGGGTCCGGGGTGTTGCCTCTGTTGCCATGGCCGGCATCACCCATTCAAGCTGGGCGTCGCTTCGCTTCTCGCGGCTCAGTTTTCTTGCTTTAATGACGCGCACCCCGCGCACACCCGCGCTCACCCGCACACACACAGGGGGGCGGCTGGTGGTGGGCCTTGTCCCCGGCCTGCCGCGCATCACCCACATCGCCGCCGGCACGCAGCACCTGCTGCTGTCCGACGGGCGGTGCGTCTGGGTGGTGGGCCGCACGCTGGACGCCGCCGGCGCCGCCGCCGTCGTGGCGCCGTGGCGGCGGCCCGCTCTGGTGCTGACGCTGCCGCCCGGCGACGCCGTGCTGCAGCTCACGGCGGGCATCCACAGCTCGGGTGTGGTTTCGGAGAGCGGCAAGGCGTGGGTGTGGGGCAGGGTGATGGATCGTAACCACGCGGATAGCGTCGCGAGGCGCCACCCGAATCTGGTGTACGACAGTGAAAGTTACGGCGGCGGCGCCGCCGCCGCCGCCGACTGGCCGGCGGCGCCGCTGCTTCGAGACGATGTGCGGTGGGACTGGGCGGGCTTCGGCGGCCGGACACCGGCGCTGCTCGATGGCATGGGCGGCCGCGTCAAGGTGAGAGGCGCGGTTCGTTGGCGGTTGCCGGTTGTTCCTTCGGTACGACAATATTCCGCGGAGGCACATGTCGGTAAATGGGGTCTCCCAGGACGCCCACAGGTGACGTCCCTTGCTCGGTTTGCAGCTCTAGGCTCTAGAGAGACGACCCCCTACGGCCCCGGGGCGGGCTTCTCGGTTGGGCTTGGCCTGCCTTGCGTGCCTCTTCCCTGATCCCGTCCGTGACTGCGTGCCGGGCGCAGGCACTCGCCTTGGGAGGCTGGCACGCGATGGCGGTCGTGGAGTGAGCGACCGAGGGGCTGGCTGGCAGGCTGCCGGCAGAGCTCCTCGCAGCAGCAGCAGCCGTGTCTGCTGGCTGGTCGGGTGGGACTAGACTTCGGTGTTGGGGGACCGACATGGGTGGCAGGGAAGGCAAGGCGGGGGGGGCCCCCTCTCGTTCCTCCTGCCGCAACAGCAGCCGCACTGACGTACCGGTTCCTAGGGTCTGTTCCCGACGCTTTTCGCCCCCTCGCGGCCGCGGTCGAGGTCCTGGCGGTCGGAGCTGTTTTGCGGATATCGGCTGTCAGGAGGGGGGCAGCCGCCTGCTCGGGAAGTGTTGACGGGTGGGTTCAGCGGTGGGATCAGGTTGGGGGGCCGGAGCTGGATGGCGCACGGCGAAGCGCCCCGGGCGGGAGACGGGAGGCGGGGGTGGTAAACACATTGCCAACGGGGAAGACGAGGTTTGGAGGAGATGTGGCAAGGAAAATGCAAAAAGCAAGAGTGCCAGGCCAATGCACGTGTGTGTATCGCATGAGTGTGAGCACGTGCCTGTCTGTGTGTTTAATGACAAACCCGCCCATGTGTTTGTGTGTGTTTGCGTGTGTGTTTTAGTGTCGTGCCGTGTGTGGTGGGAGTGGGTGGGCGTGTTCGCAGACCAGTTTCTTGGAGGCACACTGACGGCGGGCGGGCGGGTTTGCGGGCGGGCGGGGTGATTTCCTCTATTGCGCGTCGTTGCGAACCCTGTGCTGTGATATGCTATGCTGGGCCGTGCTGTGCTGTGCTGTGCGGACCACGAATCTCATGTGATCGCGATCTTACACCCGCAAGAGCTGCCGGCGCACCGGCGGCTTGTGCCCATGTACCATATTTCAAGGTGGCTGTGGTGCGGCAGCTATGAGGCTGAAGCGTACAGATCCAGGAGATAGGTGCGGTGATGCACCGCTTGGTACGATGCAGCGAAGCCCGCCGGGTGTCTGTGACCAGTCCACAATGGTGCTGTGGGCGATGGGGGCAACGCGCTTGTGGGCGGCAGGGGGGCTCCGGGCCGGGAAACCAAGCCGGAAGCTGCGAACAGTAGTATGCCGGGGCTTCAGTACGGCGGGCATTGAGGATCTGAGATCTGACATTCGGTTGAGGGCCATTGCGAGTCACCGCACAGGCGGACAGGAGTTGAGCTGCTTGGCGTGGGTGGCCAATGGCGGGCTGTTCACGTACGACGGCGTTAAGAGATGCGGTACGGCGATCCATTCACACGCACGGCACCGTTCTCCTCCCCATTCCTGCATAACGCGCACACGCTTAAAAGCATGCAAGCATATTTATTACCTGTATTCTATCCGGGAACCTGTTCATCGTACAGCGCGTGTAGGAGTGTGTGTGTGTATTTTGTGGTGCACTTTTTCAGTGTTCACGAAATTTTGATCGTCGCGATGGATAGTTGTGGGGGGCTTACGTGGGACGAGCATGTCCGTACGCTGGTGCTGTGTACGGCACCATGCAGGGGTGCTGGCAATTAGTACGGCAGTTTGTTGGCGGGTACCCCCTGGCCCCCTGGGGAGTGCCAGTCTGCGCGGCTGTCACCCTGTCGACACCGCCCACGTGCCACACCGTCCCTGGAGTCCCTGGGCGGTTTCCTTGAAGAGGTGCTCCACCCTGTGCCGCGGCCGGCGCTGCACATGCTGTGCTGACAGCCCGCACCCATACGCGTCGCTGACGGCGGACCTGCAAGGCTGCCTCCGAACAGGGCAGCGGCTGCCTCCCCGAAGGCCCCGCCAGCCGCACCGCGCAACAAATATGGCGGGGCTAGGGTGTAGGGGTCCACCTTGTAACGCTTACTTCCAAATATGGCGGACGGGTGATTGATACCTCACAAGGCCTGGAATATCGGGTGAATGCTGTATCCCCGCTCCCCGCCATCCTTCTTCGCCATCGCCTTGCGTATAATCCTTTAGTTCTGGCGAAGGGGCTGTGTAGTGTACAGCCGCAGCACTGACCCGTGGGTCGCTCGCCACCACCACACGTTTTACTGCTTCACTGGCTGCCTGCCTTAATCGACATCCCCCGTACGGTACCCCCAAAGGCGTGCAGCCAGACGCGGCCGTCCGGGTCACGTTCCCACGACCATTGGGCCGCCGCAGGAGCCGCCCGTCCCCCCTCGGAGTTTACTCAGGCCCTTGACACTCAACAGCCCCGGCCCGGCCCTTCCTCGGCATCCCATCGCATTGCACATGCCGTCCGCCCGGCGCGTCAGAAGCCATCATCCGAAAGTGGACCAGCCGCTCCAAAACCCGTTGGGGGTCAGGACTCCTCAGGACCATGTAGATGTCCCTCCACGTGTTACGACCTACACCTGCGGGCACCTCGCGCCCCACCGACCAAGCCGCCCGAAGGCGTCGCAGCGCACCCCTAGTAGTTTCCAGCGCGCGTGGCCCCAATGCGGGACAATCATGCTTCGCGCCGGTTCCGCCGGTTTCAAACTGACGCCACTCGGCCCGGCCCGGCCCTGACTCAATCCGGCGCCTCACAGCCAGGGGCCCCCATGCCGGCCGGCCTCTCGCCGCGCACATACCAACACACACACCACGGCCCACCTCCGCATCCACTCTCAGGTGACCCATGCACAGCGGCGCAGCGCGCCTACCTCTCTCTCTCTCTCTCCCTCCCTCCTGTACAAAGCCGTCTTCAGGGCGGACACCGCTGCAGCTGCCGGCCCTGTGCCCGCTGTGTGAGGGTTGCCCCGCAGCACCCCGGGACCCGACGGGCAGCTCCGGGTCAGCCTGAGCCCCCATCTAGCGGGGCACCGTCGCTGCAGAGGGAGGGCGACAGACAGCCCTGATCCCTCACTCCGCCAGACAGCCCTGATCCCTCATTCCGCCAGACAGCCCTGATCCCTCATTCCGCCAGACAGCCCTGATCCCTCACTCCGCCAGCAACGGCGGCGCCCCCGGCAGCACCTCGTACGGCAGGTGTTTGAAGCGACACTGCCGTATCGCCTGCGCCGCGCTGCGCTTGAGGGCCTCCGAGGCGGCGCCTTCGAAGATGCGGAGCAACTTGGGCGCCTGGCCGGGCAGCGCCGGGCGCGGGGCCGGGCGCGGGGCCGGGGGCGGGGGCGGGAACGTGCCAGGGCGAGGAGGGTTTAATTGAAAAACCGAACCCAGGGAGAGGGGTTTAGATGCCGCTGGACGTCAGACTACAGTCATCCGGGCACTACGCGTTGTTTCGTCGGGCGGCACGCCCTCAATTCGGATTCTAGAGCGCGTGCTGTTCCCTCAATGTGCCGTATCGTGCCGTGCCGTGCCGTACACAGCCGTACACAGCACACGTGATGCTAGCTTCGAGATGCTGGCTCCGCGGGCGAGCCGCCGCGCGGTGCGGTGACCTCAGCTCTCCTGATGTCGCCGACCCACCAAAACAGTTCAAACTTGTCGATTTCCGGCCCAGGGCATCGTAGACCACCGCCGGAACGAACCCAAACACCCCGCGGCCCCAGCCCAACGCAGCCCAACCCAACCCACTGCGGTCCGCAACCGTCCCAACCCAAGCACCAAACCCGACCCAAGCCAGGTACCCAACTCAAGCCCCCAACCCCAGTAACCCAGCCCGACCCACCGCGCCGCAGCCCTGCAGGATCTCCCTCCCCTCCGGCGCCTCCGCCACGTTGCAAATGGCCGTCATCGCGTTGATGCACAGCTGCTCGTTGACCGGATCCAGCACGCTCACAAGCGCCGCCAGCCCGCCCTCCGCCTCCACCACCGCGTACTTGCCCTCTCGACGGATCGTGATGGCGGACAGCGCCGCCACCGCCGAGGTGGCGAAGGCCACGGGGCTGTGCGGGCCGGCCACCTGCAGCAGCAGCGGCACCGAGCCCACCTGCGGGGGCGCACACACACACACACACACACGCGGCACGGTAAAAGTACGACAAAAGGCAAAACACACACAGCACAACACACACACACACACATGATGTATGTGGCGTGGGGGGCGTTCCCAGCAGCAGGTCGGCAAGTCAATGTCCCACGGGTCAGTTTTTTGGTGCTGGACATTGTTGCTTCGCAGACGGGCAAGGTCAGGGCGTAACTACGCCCCATCTGCATGTCATGTCGCCCCATCACCGCCTGTCGTACAGCGCAACCCACGTACCCACCGATGCCATCTGTCTTGTCGAACAACCCCTGACCCACCTGCACCGCCCGTATTTTGGCGTCCTCACGGGACGCCAGCGCGCCCAGCAGCTCCGCCGCCGCGTGCCGTACAGGTTCCGGAAGCTCCGGACTCAGCAGCTCCGCCAGCCGCGGGATCGCATCCGATGTGTCGACCAGCTGGGTCAGCACGCCGTTGTTACGACGCATCTGTACGGAGACATTCGGTTGGAGGTTGGAGGTTGGCGGGGTTCGTTGGGGCGGTTGGCATGGACGACGCGGTGATCACAGCTGATTATCATGCGGAGGAGCCGCCGCGTGAGAGAGCGCCCGGCCCCCAGTGCCCTCGCACGAATTACATGTACATCATACCGCGGCGCGTCCCCTGGAGCTGTCGTACGGCTGCCGTACACACCTGCGTGCACGCGTACAGCAGCACCAGCCCCTGTCGCGCGCGCTGGGGCGCGGCCGCCACCTCCACCAACACGAGCTCCATGACTCGGGGCAGCACGGTCTCCAGCGCCTCCAGTGCCCGCCGCGTCGCATCGAATCGCGCGGCTTCGATGAGCGCAGAGTAGGCATTGTCCCGCACGGTCTGTACGGACACGTTAAGGGAAACCAGGTGTGGGGGCAGAACAATTTGTACAGGCAGCGCCCGCGCACACGCCCAGCCATCCACCCAGCCATCCAGGCTGCTGAAATTCTTGGCAGCAAGGGACCCACACAAAGCAACGACGCCACGATGCAATTCACGGCATCGTCGTACAGCCGTAACGTACGTTTGCATACTCTACGCGAGGCCCCGTTGCACCAGCACCAGCACCAGCATCCCTAAACCAACAGCCCCAACCAACAACCCCAACAGCCCCAACCAAGAACCCCAACACCCTCAACCAACAACAAACCTTCAACTGACGGCGCCCTGGAGCCGTTGACCATATCGGCCTTCCCGACTCCCGAGCCCTCGATCGCCGTACCGCTGTCGTACCCTTGTCGTACGCACCTCGCACTCGTCCTCAAGTGACGCCGCCAGTGCCTCCAAGCCCCTGTGCTGCACCAGGTCCCGCGCCCCCAGCTCCTTGGACGCCAGGTACACAAGGGTACCCGCCGCGTAGCCTCGGGTCACTTCGTCCGGGTCCTGGGGGATGCAGACACAACCCAGGGGGAGGAAGGCGGGATCGACCGGCGCCGGATCCTGTGTTCAGCGTAGTGGCCCGGTTCGAGGACCGGCTCCCTCACCGCCCAGTCAGTCAGCGGGTCCTGTGCGGTTTCCAGGAGATGCAATCCTGGCGCAGAAGTAATCTCGTGTGTTGGCCGGTATGGCTGCATGGACCGCCGCCGCCGTGTGGCGGCTGGGGGTGCGCAGTCCTTGGCAAGGGGTTGATGATATGCGGCGCCTACGAAGCTATCTGGGCCCTTTGGATCGCCCGGCGGGCACTTCGGCTCCACCAAGTCACGGTTAGACAGTAACCCACCCGACCCAACCCCGACCGAGTGTGACAACTGTGTGTATGTGCTCAGTGTCGCGCCTGGGAGACGGCGTCGTCACCCTTGCCCCCCACAGCGCAACGGGCGAAAGGGCGCTGGAATCTTTATGTCCGGGATCGGAGATGCATGTGATTTGTGTATGTGCCATGTCATGGGTGTACGGCCGTGCTCTCCAGCGACCTGTTACACCTGGCTGCCCCCGGGTGTTGGGTGTTGGGTGTTGGGTGTTGGGTGTTGGGTGTTGGGTGTTGGGTGTTGGGCGTTGCACGTTGGGTGTTGGCTGTTGGGTGTTGGGCGTTGGGTGTTGTTGGGTGTTGGGTTCGGTTGGACCGGTTCCAACATCATAACTGCCGCAACACAGCGCAGCGACATCAACCACCTG
Source organism: Eudorina sp. 2006-703-Eu-15 (assembly GCA_003117195.1). Classification (NCBI taxonomy): domain Eukaryota; kingdom Viridiplantae; phylum Chlorophyta; class Chlorophyceae; order Chlamydomonadales; family Volvocaceae; genus Eudorina; species Eudorina sp. 2006-703-Eu-15. The sequence continues at coordinate 160,831 of BDSI01000026.1, read as the reverse complement.
CTTGCACACCGACTCCCAAACTCCGTGTTAAGGATGTTTAGTAATGGGCAGCGCCTGCCGTACCAAGCCGTATCAACCCGTACCTTGAGCAGCGCTACGATGGCGGGAGTGGCGCCCGCAGCCACGCATTGCACCAGATTGACGGGGGAGGTGAGGAGGTCGCGTGCCGCTAGCAGCGCCTTCTGCCGTACGATTGGGTTGTCGCCGCTGAGCTCTGCCACCTGCCACGCGGGGCCCGGGTTCGAGTCAGTCGGTCCAGGGTTTGCGTCCGCGACTATGCAAGCTTTGCCCCGGCCTGTGCCACGGCAGCTTTTCCGACGAACGTGTTCGGAAGAGGACGAGGGGCCATGGGGACGCAGCCCAGGGGCAGGGAGGGCAGGCGGGTCTCTGCAAGGCACAAGGATGGCACTGAATCGCGTGGCGCGCGCATCCGACACCGCCAGTCCCCGTGCCCGCCGAGCCACACGATGTATGTAGCCTGAAGCATGGGGCCTCAAGCAAGTCGGCTTGGACAAGCCGAGGACCCGCACGTCCCGTCCGCGAGGATCGTCCCCCGGGCGACGGGACCACGCCCGCGGGGATGCATCGTCATGCTCAGGATGATCCATGCACAGATCGTTTGGCACCTTATGCCGGCGCCCGACGCTGGAGCTGGCGACGGACAGCTCACCAGTTTGGGGAAAGCCACCTTCTCAAATCCCCGCGTGACGGCTGTTTCCGCTAGGGGCTTGGGGTTGGGTTTGGCCTCGAAGGCCTGGATGTGCCGCATGTTCTCGCGGATCCGTGCATTTTTGTCCATGATTGCGATGTCCGCTGGTTTGAAGAAGGCCAGCGGTGCAACAAACTCGGGCAGCCCCTGACAAGAACCTAGCCCGCTAAAGACATCCTCCAGCTACCTTGACATGAGAGTATAATTGTGTTAAGAAGTAGGTATGTATGTTACTACACGACTGAAGGTGAAAAGCAAGGGTATGAGCTACCGGAAGCGATTGTTTCGATGATTTTAAGTATGGATTAGCTGAATCGATCTTGATTCATAATAACATGGATGTGTAAGGATAGGTATTTGGCATGGCGGTTCGGGTGAATGATTTCCCCAGCCACCGCTGTACTCCTTTGGCGGTCTAAGGACCTACGATCTACTGATCTTTCCATGTCCCAAGACACATTCATGTAATGTTTGTACATAAGCAATCTAATTGACGCCTATTATATACTCTAAACAGTTACTTTGTCTTCAACTGTGCTGTGGCGCGACTGACGTTATTCGCCTGCCCCAACTTGAACAGTTTATAACCCAAATCATAGTTGTTCATTAACGTCTGGGAATAATTTGTAATGGCAACCGCCGCTGCTCGCGAGCGGTATGCTCGAAAGAATGAGCAGAACGAGCTGGAGCGAGCATTTAATACGATAGACAGCAAGGGAGATAAAAAAATCGACGCAGAGGAGCTGACAGAGCTGTTCCTTCGACTAGGGCATAAGCCGAAGCGAGGCGAGGTGGAGGACATGATATGGGAGGTCGACGAGGACTGCGACGGCTGCATCAGCCTTCAAGAATTTCAGACGTTATACACGCGGTGCCGTGATGATAAGACCGGCTACGAGCCGCGGGGTCTCTTCAATGTCGTGGAGTTCGTCATGAACGACAAGAACAACCAGGGGTTCATCACGCTTGAGGAGGCCATGCAGATCATGTACCTTCGGTACGGGCGAGCGGAGCTGGACATGCAGTTGGAGCAGGTGTTCGGCACGGCGGACCTTAACAGCGGCAAGATTCTAACACTCACGGAGTTCCTACATTGCTTGCACACCAACCAAGTGAAGCAGCTGTTGAATCGGGTGACAGCCAAGACGTACAAGGCGCCACCACCACCGCAAAAGCGCAAGTAATGTGAGCGGGTGCGGTGCCAGCACCGTGCGCCCATCCGCCTAGATCGGGCAAGCAGTTGTTCCTCACTCAACGACCCCCTGGGAGATAAATGCATGTCATGGCCGCATGGGTACCCGACTGTCAAGCGGGTGTGGCATGGAGCTCCCAGTGAAGTTTGGCACGGGCACGGCCTCGTGCCCAGGGAGGTCTGTTATGGTCGACAGGGCTGACAAGGACTAGCTGCCGCGTGCAAATGCGCGGTATAATTGCAGCGCGTCGTCATGGTGTCGTATGCGACTTGGTCACCCATGGGTTGCTGGGTCGTGACGTCGCGTCGAGGACGGCGGGGGTTAGCTGGTAGGCAGGCACTGGCCGTTTAATGAGCGATCATGCGGCGAAGACATGCTACGTGTACAATGTTTTAACATTCGTATCTGTGGCTATAAGTGGCTGTTTGTTCTGGGTCTTGGTTTGGATTCACCGTCAGTGAACCCTTGACAACAACCCTTCCGAAGGCGTGGTATCTGTAAATTTAAAGACGTCCCTTACAGACCAATGAGTATGTTTCAATTTTCATAGCAGTTCGATGGCTTAGTTTGGAACCGTCCGTCGGTATTGCACGATTTTTTTCAGTTCGTAGCGTGCAATGCACAGAGGATGATGACCATCATGTCGAGAGTATTTCTTCAGCTTCAATGCGTGTGAATGCATGACCGTTGAATCAAAAAGGCTTACGGTTGCGATTCGCGTACGGCATGTCTTAGGCCAGCCTTTCTGTAGAAGAAACCTGGTACTTGAGCCTGCAAGTTCCAAATTGATTTGACGCGATGTCAGTTATGCACCTAAAGCATTGGAAAATCTATGAGCCTGCCGCCAGTCGACCTATAGGTCACACAACATCTACCACTCAGCTGCGTTCTCGCCTACATTGTCCATCAAACGCCCGTATACAAACACGGCGATTGATTGGTGTGGCTTCCAGAAACAAAAACAATCAGGACGGGTACGAGCAGGAACTGGCGGCATCGGCAAGCCCGCTGGACGGAGCCGAGCTCCCCCAGGGCAGCGTCGCGCCGCTCATCCCGGCGCTTGGATCTGATGACGACGTAAGGAATTATTTTCAATTACATACCTGTGGATTCAATTCGATCCGTCACGTCAGAAAGGAGCGGCCTCCGAAACCGCAGTTGAACGACGCCCTCTGTGCTGGACACGCCGTCCGAATGTCCCAGGCTGACAGCTACTGGGACAAAAGTCATTGCCGTACAAAGGTTCACCCGCCACTGTCGCCTCCTATGCGTAACCCCAGGCGTCCGAGTCCCGAGTGGCGGCCGCGGCGGCCCCGCCGCAGCCGGCGATAAAAGTGACCGGCGAGATGCGGCGAAAGGCCTGGGCCCTCAGCTCCGTGCTTAAAGGTAAGTCATGTCACACCTCTTCACGGGCTACTGCCGCTGCATGGCAACAATGCCGACAGCGGCTGCTTGCCCGGGGGTTGGCCCAAGGAGGAACTAGGGTTTCGGGGCTGTATATGGGAATCGCGGCCAGCGAGACCTGGACCGGAGTTTCCGGGCTTCAGCTTGGCATGCTAGAAGGTAAGGAAGTTTTAAGGTTTGCAATTTGGAATCTCAGTGGAAAGGGCGGAGGCGCAGCACACCCTCAAGCCCCTCCCTCCTCCCCTTCTCCGTGTGCCGTTCGCCCACCCTGGGCGGTGCCATCTTCTCCCCCTGGCCGCGGCGGTCCGTGTTCCGTTGTCCGTTGTCTGTTGGGCAGTTTTCGTCAGCCGCGTGGACCCGAACTACGCGCAGCCCTGGCAGATGTGCCCGCAGCGGACTGGCACCGGCAGCGCCTTCGTCTTGGACACCACCAAGAGGACCATCCTCACCAACTCCCATGTGGTGCGGCAGGGGCGGGAGGGCACGATGTCGGCCCGAGGGTGCCCTGATGTTCCGGGGTTTCGGAGACCCGGCTCGAACTACTCAATCGGCGGGGTTGATCTTGCGGGCGTGTGGGTGCGCTGTAGCGGAGGCGACGCGACCCGCGGGTCAGCAGCCTGGCGGCGCACCCACCCACCCGACACCACCACACCAATGCCGCTCCTGCTCGCGCTGCGATATCAAGAGCCGCGCCATCAGGCCAGGCGATGTACCCTTCCCCCCTCCGATGGTTTGCATGTTGAGGCTGTACTCCAGTGCGCAGGGTGCGCGTGGTGTGCGCGACATGCGCCCTGGTGGCTCGGCATCCCGGTCGGGGGCGGTAACGTGTCGAACGGCGGCCCGTCGCACCCCTGTTCCGCATCGGACCCCCAAGACCCATGACGACCCGCGCCCGCCGCTGGCCCCGCCCGCCGCTGGCCCCGCTCGCCATTCGCCCCGCCTGCTGCGTGCAGGTCTCCAACGCCACCGCGGTGTACGTGCGGCGGCCGGGGGCGGCCAGGAAGTTCAGGGCGGAGGTGGTGTGTGACGGCAAGGTGAGGGGGGAAGTACCCCGCCCTGCGCGGAGAGGGACGGTTGGTATTCGGTCTGTCCAACTTTGACACCTTAACGGGGTCAGGAGCACTGCGTCCCGGCTCCCTCGGGGTTTAAATAATCATAGGTGGTTTGCATACGTATGGGCGCGGAGAGGGACCCTGGGGAGAACCCAGGTGTGGACGCCTGTGAGAGGTTCGCCCGCGGCTACGCAGGACGGTATATTTCCTTATGGCACTGAAACTGGACACCCGTACTTCGTGCCCTGGAACCAGCGCGGAAGGTAGTTCCTGCAAAGCTTTGCACCCGGGAGCCTCAAACCAGGGAGGGGACCTTGATAGCGTCGGTGTCCCCCGGCTTTGTGCCAGCGGTCGCGCAGCTCCTCCCTCCCTGCCTTTCCCCCTCCCTCCCTTTCACGCCGCTGCCTCCCTCCCTCCCTCCCTCCCCGCCTCCCTCCCTCCCACGCCGCTGCCTCCCCTGCCCCCGGGAGACCGCAGGTGTGCGACCTGGCGCTCCTCACGGTCCGCGACGACGCCTTCTGGGCCGCGGAACTGCGGGGCCTCGAGTTCGTCGACGTACCGGAGCTGCAGAGCCCCATTGCGGTGGCGGGCTACCCGGTTGGAGGTGGGCCGGGACCGGGCTGGGCCGGGACCGGGCTGGGCTGGGCTGGGCTGGGCCGGGACCGGGCTGGGCCGGGCCCGGGCTGCGCTGGGCTGGGCTGGGCTGGGCTGGGCTGGGCTGGGCTGGGCTGGGCTGGGCTGGGCTGGGCTGGGCTGGGCTGGGCTGGGCTGGGCTGGGCTGGGCTGGGCTGGGCCGGGACCGGGCTGGGCCGGGCCCGGGCTGGGCTGGGCTGGGCTGGGCTGGGCTGGGCTGGGCTGGGGCGCCTGGCGCGGGGCTTGGGATGGGGCATGGGGCATGGGGGAGGAAAGTGAACCACCAAGTGGACAAGGCCAGGCGAATCAACAAGCTGCGGCTAAGCGGGACGACCTCCTCAAAAGTGGATCACTCGACGGGAAAGGGCGGGCCGTGGTAGGCTGCCGGCGCGGTGCGGGGTAGGACGTAGGACCTGGTCCGGAGCTTGGGGACAGGCGCGCGGAGAGGCCGCAGCTGCTGGGATGCTGCCATCCTCTGCGGGGATGCTGCTCCAGCTGAGGGATACGTTATGACGTAGCGCCGCCCACTGCGCTCTTCCAATCGGGCCAGGTCGTCGGGCACACCGCCGTACACGCCGCTAAACCCCTCGGGTCCAAGCCTGCCGTACGTACCACTAGATTGGTCGCCACGATGCCCCCCTATCCCTAGCTCTTTGTTGTACGACAATCTCTCTCGCTACCTTCGTTCGATGTGCAGGCGACAACATCAGCGTCACCAAGGGCATCGTGTCGCGCATCGCGCTGGTCCGTTACTCGGCCACCGCCCGGCTGCTGTCCATACAGATCGATGCCGCCATCAACCCGGGTAGGCGGGGCGGGCGGGTGGCCACTGGTCGGGAGGGAGGCGGATGGGGCTATGGGGTTATTAATGATCCAGAATCCATTTTCTAGGGTTGTTGTATTCTTATGGGGTTTCTTTTGTTGTTAGAAGTGTGTACGGGTAGCTGATTTGTGGGAACCAACCCTCCGCGGCATCAGAGAGCCAACGTCCGCCGCGCAGCCCCCGCCGCTGACTGCCCGTCTCCGTCCCTTATTCGGGCGCCCCGCCCCTGGCGCCTTTTGCGGCCGCCTTGCTTCCGCCCGGTCCGGGCCGTCTTCCCATCCCAAGGCAACAGCGGCGGACCCGCGTTCGTGGACCTGGAGGCGGGCAAGGTGGCGGGTGAGTGAGTGAGGGAGGGAGGGAGCGAGCGGAGGGAAGGCGGAGGGCGGCCCGGAGTGGCGGAAGGGTGGGGAGGGTGGACCGAGGGCGGCCCGGAGAAAGAGGAGGGTACGAGAGTCGGCATTGTCCTCGCCTGGCAACGGGGGGAGGGCTGCTGTCGGCTGCTGTTCTCCCGTCACGTGGGTTCGATCCGCGGTGACCGCGTTGAGTGTCTGGATCCGCGCCCTGGACCGACCGCCCTTGTCGCCAGGTGTGGCCTTCAGCAAGAACGTCAGCAGCACCACCGACAACATCGGTTACATCATCCCGCACCGCGTCGTAAAGCACTTCCTGGAGGTACGGCAGCATGTGTGCGGACATGTGTTGCAAGAGGGCGCAGCAGTAGAACGGTTGCTGTACACACCACGATGTACGGAGCTGCCGTACCATACGTCTGGATCCTTTCGGGATCTGGCGCTGGCTGTCGTCAGGCCCCCCGGGACCTCATCGGAGCGAGAGTCGGTGGACACAGTGGTGTGGACACTGCGGGTCTGGCCCTCACTTCTGGGCCGTACAACATGCAGGAGGCCGAGACGTACGGCATCTACCGCGGAGTGCCCTCCCCTGGAGTCCTGACCCAGGACCTTGAAAACCCGGCGCAGCGAGCCTACCTGAAGGTTCGTTACCTTTCCTACCGTTGCTGTTGACCGTTGACTGTTGTCAAGCGTGCTTTGTCCAGCACACCACCCGACACCTGTTCCTAAAGCGCCGTGAGGGATCAGGCATGGTTACATATGACATCCTTTGTCCGTTTCTTCCTGCTTACCGTGCCCACCTATGTTCGGGCCGTCCTTTGCATGTGTCACCAAGCCACGCCGAGGCGGATGCGTACGTGCGCGCGAGTCTGTCTGTCTGTCTGTCTGTCTGTCTGTCTGTCTGGCGGCACCCCACCCAGTCGGCCTGCTCGGCCATGCGGCTTGAACCAGGGAACCTACTCCATCGCACCCTCCCAGACCTCCCCTTGCTGTACCTCACCGTCCTAGCCCTACCCCTCCCGCCCCACGCCCTGCCCCGGCCCGCCCTCCTGATACCTCCACAGATGCCCGAGGGCATTTCTGGAGTGTTGGTGGTGAAAACTGACCCGCTGTCTGCGGCCCATGGGACGGTCCTGAAGAATGACGTCATCCTGGAGGTGGATGAAGTGTCGGTGGCGGATGACGGTGGGTCCAACGTACCGAATCTGGTTTGGCCGGTGCTGAGGGTCGGCCGCATGTGTGTGTATCGCCGGGAGGACGAAGCCCCGGGGCGGGGGTAGAAATGGTGCGTGCTTTGCCTGCCAACGAATGTGCCTTGCCGTAGTCGGGGCCATAACGCACGGCCGACGTGGGAACCGTCATTCCGTACTTCTGCACGCCTGCCGTATCCCGTAGGCACGGTGGAGTTCCGTGAGGATGAGCGGCTGGAGTACACGTACCTGATCCGTGCCAAACACATCGACGAGCACGTTCACTTGAGGCTGCTGCGGGACGGACAGGTCAGGCTGATGGGTTGGGTGGGTTGGTGGTTGGTGGTTGCCCCTCGTGGAGGACACGTGACGTGGGTCTGGGATGCTGATGAGGGAGGGCGTAGCTGGCAGCGATAGGGCTGGATGTGACCACGCCCTGATGAACCTCGGACGGGGCGATGATGTAGAGTCGAGGCATTGGAGGGGAAAGCTGAGCATAGGTCACCCAAGCAAGGTGACTAGCCAAATCCCGAAGGTTCCGTAAGTTCGAGATGCGTGGACATCTTGCAGCAGGTTGGATCGGAAGAGCTCAGGGTGTCTGTCTGTCTGTCTGTCTGTCTGTCTGTCTGTCTGTCTGTCTGTCTGTCTGTCTGTCTGTCTGTCTGTCTGTCTGTCTGTCTGTCTGTCTGTCTGTCTGTCTGTCTGTCTGTCTGTCTGTCTGTCTGTCTGTCTGTCTGTCTGTCTGTCTGTCTGTCTGTCTGTCTGTCTGTCTGTCTGTCTGTCTGTCTGTCTGTCTGTCTGTCTGTCTGTCTGTCTGTCTGTCTGTCTGTCTGTCTGTCTGTCTGTCTGTCTGTCTGTCTGTCTGTCTGTCTGTCTGTCTGTCTGTCTGTCTGTCTGTCTGTCTGTCTGTCTGTCTGTCTGTCTGTCTGTCTGTCTGTCTGTCTGTCTGTCTGTCTGTCTGTCTGTCTGTCTGTCTGTCTGTCTGTCTGTCTGTCTGTCTGTCGAGAGCGATTCACGATCGCCCCCTGCGAGGTTTGGCGGAGCTCCGCAAAAAACAAACTGTAGTGCTTTATACCAACGATTCCAACGAACCAGCACATCCAACCCCGAGCGCGTGGCCGAGCTTTCGAACCCCAACTCGCGATGCAGGAGCTGTGCGTGAGCTACCCGCTCAAGGCCAAGGACCACCTGGTTCCCGTACTGGATGCCGTAGATGCCGTACCGTCGTACTTTATCGTCGGCGGGCTCGTCTTCGCGCCGCTGTCGAGTCCCTTCCTGGAGATGGTGTTTGGCGGCGGCGGCGGCCGCCGCAGCCGCCGCGCCGACATCCCCGTGCCCGTGCTGACGGCCCTCAATCAGAACAAGCTGCGCAAAGGGCAGCAGGTGGGTGGGCAGGGCTTGCCAGGGCTCGCTGTCAACAGCCGTGCACGGCCGCGGCGGCGCGTGTTTGCTTAGTTCGTAAATAGACCGAACACAACCGAACCCAACCGTACCGAGCCGGCCCGAGCCGGGATTCGGCACGACCCCGGCGCGTGTGTGTATGTGTGTGTTCATGTCCGTCGTTGGTACGGCAGCCACAGGAGTGCATGCCATGCTAAGGGGCGTGTGTTCGGGAGGTGTGTGTGGAGTCATTCCTCGCTTGGCCAAGACCTAACTGCGGCTGCTGCTGCTCCCGCCCCGCTACTAAATTGCTACTGCCACAACCGCTGCCACTGCTGCTGCTGCTGCTGCTGCTGCTACTGGTGTTGCTACTGGTGCTGCTGCTGGTGATGAAACCATGATGCTCTCCAGGTTGTCCTTCTGGTGCAGGTACGGCCGTGTACGACAATTATTTTGGGGGGAGAGAGGGAATATGTTGGGAATTAATCGGTGGGCTGCCAACCTGCCATGGTCAGACCCATGGGTCCAGCAGGCGGAGGGTATATGTAGGAGTACCTGGACGCACACGAAGGCCGCTGCGGCGCGGCGGTGCATGTCACGGTGCACCCCTCCCGCACTGCAACGCCCCCCGCCCTTCCTGCTGTGAATGGTGATGCGGCCGTCGCGCCCCGGAACCCGACGCTGTACGTCTCCGTCGCCGCAGCCACCGCCCCATGGGACCCCCCGTCATCGCTGCTCCCTTCCAACAGCCATTGCTGCCGCCGCTCGCCGCCGCCGCTGCCCCCCCTGGATCCCGTCCTCCCGTTGCGGCCCCTTGCCGTGCAGGTCCTCGCCCACGAGATCAACCACGGCTACCGGTATTCCGTTGTCCCCTGCGAGAGCTTCAACGGCAAGCGGCTGTACAGCCTGAGGCATCTGGCGGACCTGGTGGACAAGTGCGAGGAGCCGTTCCTCAACTTTGGTCTGGAGGTGCGGCAAAGCGGGGGTTGTGCAGGGCGTGATGTACGGCACGCAGGGCAGAGGTTTTGGGGCTTCAAATACGGCACGCGGGTAGTGGGACGAATTCGGGCTGGGGGTACGGGGCATGTGAGGTGGGGTTTTTTGCTATGGGGGGTCGAATGTTTCTTTGTTATGGCACCGGATTGCTGCCACGGGTGGGGTGTCGTGGTGCAGCTAGCAGGCCTCCGCGTACATGACCCGCGTGTGCGACCGGGGGCCGTGGGCGCTGTCTGCTGCTTCGCGGGGCGACCTCCTCCCCCAGTCCCAGTCCGCCCTGTCCTCTTTCGCGCCGCGCTGCCGCCCCGCCATTCTCGCATACTGCCTTCTTTCTGATGTTTGCTTTTGTCATTCTTCGCAATCGTTGCCACCCTCGCTCACTCCGTTCCTCGGCTTCCCTCCCTGCATCGCCATGGCCCTGGACATCGCTCGCGGCGCGGCTACTCCGTCTACCACCACAGGTCGGTAACGTATCTGTCCTTTCCGGGTTGGGTTGGGTTCGCAGTTTGCTTGTTGTGGCACTGCGGCAGCGCGGCCGCGCCGCCACGCGCCCGCGCGCGGTCTCTTATCTTTTCGTTTGCTCTGCAGGTACCGCACCCCGTAAGTATACTGCGTTATGCTGGGTGTGCCCGGGTTCGTTCTACGGGTTTATTTATTTTTTTCAATTTAACCCCCAGTCCCAGCCCCAAAATGCTCACCCGGCAGCCTACATCTTACTTGCCAAAGAAGCCACAGAAACAAATTTGCAAACAAAACTGGACAACCGCGCCATTACCACCGGTGTTTTTTCATTCATACGTGCGTTCAGCGAGAAGCCCCCCGGCCCAAAGGATACTTACTTTATTTGTACTTCGTGTGTCTTCATGTACTTTCATTGTACGTCATCTGTCTTCATGTACTTGAATTGTACTTTATGTACTTCATTTGTAACCCTACTTCAATTGTACTTGATGTGTCTTCGTGTACTTCATTTGTACTGTATGTGTCTCCACGTACTTCATTTGTACCTGATGTGTCTTCGTGTCACTTCGTGTCACGTACTTCATTCATATTTCATGTACTTCATTAGCACTTGATGTTGTTTTGCGTCCAGGGAGGGCGCCTGATCACGCTGCGTACGGCAGAGGTCCAGGCGGCGGGTCCACAGATCCTGTCCACGAACGCCATCTCCTCGGACCGGTGAGTGAGCGACCCCAGTCGGCGACCGACCCAGGGGTCTGTTGTGCTGCGGAGTGACCCGTGGGGCAGCTGATGACGTGGCATGTGGTATGTGGGCGCCTGGACGCGGTACGGCACATCATGCCCAGCCCCTGCGGCTGCACCCCGCATCTCGCCAAACCAGAACGGATTCCGTTGCTCCGTGTACGGCAATTCAACTGTGTATCCCGGCGGTTGGAAGTTCCGTACGGCCATGCCGTCACCTGTGCGGGATGGCTCCACCTGCCGCCACTCCTGTCCTCCGCCGCCTCTGTAGTAGCTGTCGTAGACTGTACGGCCCTGCACGTCTCAGACGCTGTGCCAGCATTTTGAGGAGCTTCTGCCGGCTGACTCTCGCCTCCTGCTGCCTCCTCCCTCTCGCCATGCTTTTACTTGCTTGCAGCTCGCCCGACATGCTGCTGCCCAAGCCGGACGACGAGGACTGGGACGTCGATTGGGACGCCGCGGCGGTGGAGGGGGACGGCGGGCTGGGGGCCAATGGCGACAGCGACCTGGACGGATAGCCGCGGACCGGGGAGCGGTGGGGAGGGGAGGCCAGTCGGGTAGCTAACGGTATCTGACGGCGTCCGCACTGCGAATAAGGGTCAATGGAACGATGGGAGGTATGTCCGGACTTCCAGAACTCATTCGGTTTTAAGGGGATGAACCTTGGACGGGCCCATGGGTCGGTGGTGGCGTGGACGAGCGAACGATCGGCGCCCGCCCGATGACCCTTGGGCCATTGCTTGCCATTGTGACGACTTGGTGAATGCCCGCATGCGCGCGCCGCAGATGACCACGTATGTCGGCAGGGCAGACATTCCATCAGCTGAGTCAGCGCGCGACGCGACCTGCAAGTGACCTGGTTCGGTTCGTCGAAGGGGTTCGTTGTAAGAAAGGCATCCAACGGAAGGGTGCCGTACATGGAGTTGCGCCGTACACGGTGGAGGTCTTGAGAGGGTTTGACCTTGAGGGGTCGCAGTGTGAGCTGCTCGCTCGTCCACCTCCGGGTGCGGTACGAGCCGCGGTCACACGGGCCTCCTGGGACTCCAGATTGGACCGACCCCCGGGACGGTACCTCCTGGGACTCCAGATTGGACCGACCCCCGGGACGGTACCTCCTGGGACTCCAGATTGGACCGACCCCCGGGACGGTACCTCCTGGGACTCCAGATTGGACCGACCCCCGGGACGGTACCTCCTGGGACTCCATATTGGACCGACCCCCGGGACGGTACCTCCTCCCTCCTGTCGGCTGACCATCCCTCCCCCCGGCGGGTCCGTTTCTGGATTTGGTTTTCCTTTTCTTATTAACCCCCGCCCCTCACCCCACCCCGAGTGGGCTCTATGGAATCAGCTGTGGCTGGTCTCCCTTCGACCGGGGGTGGATGCTGCAGTACAGTATCCTGGGGCTGGGGCCGAGGTGGGTTTCGGAGCGCTGGTGGAGCCAGCCTGGGCCGCTATGCGGTATACAGGATGCGCCTGCGGTATATCTGTACCAGGTGCGGGTACGGCATCTGACAGATGATGTAACACACGGTATTGAAGCCCGCTTGATTGCACGGCCGCAGAGATGCCGCCGCCACAGCCCACAGATCACTTCACGTCATCCCTCTCCATCCCCCTGCCCTTATCGCTACCCAGCAACTGCAACCCAACTTCCGTGTTGTCAGCCATGTCATCGACTTCCAACCCCAGTGGCATGCCCGCATGGCTTGAGCGATGCAACAGCACGTGCGCGCAGCACCACATGCGGCCATATCGAAGCATTGAAACCCTAGAGCCACTCGCGGATCGCAAATGATTAAAAACAAAAGTCAGGTAGGTGTATGCGAAACGCCAAAAAGAGGTGTCTTATGGAGATGCACGTAGGCTCCTCCAGGGGCCACATGTACCGTACGTCATAAACGTACGGCAGACGGGCAGTACGGCATCACGCGTGCCCCCTGCTGGACCCACGTGAGAATGTCGCACGCCGTACTTTCTGTTGCCGTATGACCCATGGGGAAGCGTCTAATCCCAAGGGGCGTCACCAGGAATATCTGCCGTGAGGGTATACTGCTAGTAGATTGGCCCACACCACGGATCGTGGATGGGTTGAGCAATGGGCAAGGCCCCGTGAAGCCGTCCCGCAGGTCGCAGCGTGCAGGCCCTGAAGAGCACGCGGATCGTCGCAGTCGTCGACCGCCATGACCCCTGCCGGTACCTGCCCGCAACCCCCTGGATCCCGCGGGTGCGGGTGCGGGTGCGGGTGCGGGTGCGGGTGCGGGTGCGGATGCGGGTGCGGGTGCGGGTGCGGGCGCGGGCGCGGGCGCGGGTGCGGGTGCGGGTGCGGGTGCGCCTCACGCGGATGTCGAGGCACCGTCACATCATAAATTCATCCATGGATTCATTCATCCATTCGCCGACGCCAATGAGCACCATTACTGATCGTCAGAGCCGACCCAGGACACCGAGGGGCGCAAGAGTCCCCTGTCCGGGCCCCCGGCCGCGGTCGCGGCGCTATCGGCGACATGCGCAATCTTGGCGGGTGCCGACAGCAGCAGTGCTATGAGGTTGTGACGGGGGGAGCCGCCGAAAGCCGGCGCCGCGCCGCACCACCGCTCCGACCTCCACCGCCGGACCGCACTAACGTTCCCTGGAGCGGCGCGTCTTGAGCACGCTGGATACAGACGCGGCATGTATGACACAGGCGCGACATGTACGACACAGGCGCGGCATGTACGACACAGGCGCAGCATGTAAGACACAGGCGCAGCATGTATGACACAGGCGCAGCATGTATGACACAGGCGCGCACAGCCAGCGCTGGAGCGGCGGGCAGCAGTCCGGCACGAAGCAAACTAACGCATATGTGCCACACCAGCCGAACGCACGCACGGATACACACAGCGCGGCTCAGCGCTTCGCCAAGGCTCGTGGCATGGCATGGCGTTCGGAGATGATACAGAGGTAGGCGGCTTCCCTGCATATCGCAAGAGCTAAGCTCTCCGCGGCTTCTGCCACCAACACGAGTGCGGCCAGCGGGGTCCAAACCGTTGGCCCTGCCTAGCCTGCCGTCGGCCTTACCTAGCCTCCGCCCGCCCGACCTCCTCCGTCCAACCTCCTCCGCCCGACCTCCTCCGCCCGAGGTATCAACAGGCAGCCCTTCGTTCGCGGCTGCTCACACAGCTCCGAACGCCACTCCGAGCACCACTTCAGGGCGACGACCGGAACACCTTTGGATTACCATCAGAGGCAAGCGCCACGCTAAGAGAGCGCTGAAGACAATCCGTGGCGCACACCACACCGCATTGCACGCGATCTTACCCCGACAAACAGACACGCGCCCCGTGTGTGTGTGTTGAAGAATGTCAAACCCGCCCAGAACCGCCCAAGCACGCACCGCGCGCGCGTGTGTGGTTTTTCTCCCACGCAGCACAACAGCACCTAGGTATCTGCGCGGCTCGCTCGGTTATATATCCCATGACACGTGCACGAACTACTCACGCCCCAGACCCCACTTCCCTGTGCAGTTCCATCCGTGCAAGCAATCCGTAAATTCCGTGACCGCAGGCAGATAGTAATGACGAGACCGCGAGGCGTGCGAGTAGAGCCAGAGAGACCGCTGTGGACCCCGCACCCCGCATGTGGGAGACGACCGACCCGGCGGGCGGCGCTGATACGTACGTACGTACGTACGTACGAACATGGTGCGCGGGCCATCCAGGCACGCACGGCGTCTGCCAGCGCTATGGATAGCCCTGCCCTGCCCTGGACAGATCTAACCGCACCCGCATCCTACCGCATCATACCGCATCCGCATCGCCCGCTGCTGCCATGCGCTCAACAGTAGGTTCCATCAATAAGTAATAAGGTGTGTAGCCGCCGTACGTGTACCCGGGCGCGGACGGACAGACGGACACTGCTGAATCGATGTACGGTGTACATACCTGGGGGACTACGCCACAGCCTGATGAACAAGCATGCATGCAACCAGCAGGGTTAGTTGGAGCAAGGCAGGTATTCAAGTCTGGGAAAGGAAACTGCGTGGCCCCTCCTGATAATCATTAACATAGCGTGCATACTAGTGGCAGCTGTGAGTGCGTCCAGACGTACTGCCTGCGTGCGTGCTGCGTGTCCCGACTGCGGAGGACCCAATCAAGCGACTAACGCACGTACGCCGCCCGCAGTCAGTCAGGGTTGCCGTCCAGATAGATGGCGCCCTCAACCCCGCCGCTCGCTCGCTCGCCGCACAGGTATGTGTGCCGCCCTGGGCGGAAACACAATCCTGCTCACCTGCCCGCCCGATGCACGCGCACGCGCGCAGTCAGTACATTCAACGTGTTTGTCCCCAGATCGGTCCGACCAGGACAGCGCGCGCGCTCTGCGCGCCCCGTATAGACAGATAGCTAGACGGTAGCATATAGATAGGCAGACAGGTGGACAGGTCGACAGACTGCCCATAGACAGGCAGACAGGCAGGCAGACAAACGGACCGGCCGACCAAATGACAGACCGACGGGCAGCCAGACCGACCGACCGACAGGCAGACACGCAGACCGACAATAAAGCAAGTAAACAGAATGACAGACAGCAGGTAAACGCACTGCACGGTGTTAGTTGCGGACTACATTGGATAAGCGCTCGGGGCTGTTCGTGTATCTAAGGCGCACCCCGCGCCGCGCATCCGCCCGCCGCCTGTTGATTGCAGCAGTAGCAGCGACGCAGATAGCTCCGCAACCAATGAGCAGCAGTAGCAATCAAGGAGATACTTGAACGAAGCGACAAAGCCCAGGCCAATCACAGGATGATCATAAACTACGTAAACCGACCCTCGACAACCCTCGTTAACAAGCCATAAACCCCCTGCCAGTTCCTTCGGTTTGATAGATCATTGCGGGGATGCCGGCCGTACGTAACGCTCGAAACCCTAAACCCTAGCGCTCCCGCATCAGAGCAAGCCGCCAGCCATTAATTAGCGCCACCGAAACCTAGCTGGGCACAGCACCGTCACGACCAACGGGCGGCGGTGTGCCTGCCCCTGCCCCTGCCTCGTACGACACACCTGCCGTCAGTTGGGCGCGAGTAGTTAGCTAGGATGTATAGGGGGTCAATCCCGCCGACTCGGCGGAACGAGCGCCCGACGGCGGCGGGAATCTCTGCCAATCAAATGGCTTCGTTCATCATGTATGCCCTGAAGGCGGTCAAACCCAACAAAACCCAATAGATAGCCCACCCGTGATGACCGCAAAACTGGACAGTTTTAGGCGAGATACATATGTACATATTCGTACATATTCGAAAAATGGTCGATGGGCCATATCACCTACTATTCCGTGATGACCTAGGGCGACGTTCGTCCCGCCAACCAAGCAACCAGTCTCCCAATGACGAATAAATCGTAAACCGTCGTGTCCGAGCCACTTGCGCGCGGGGCCGTCTTGCTTGCTTAAACAGCAGCCCAGTACGGCGCATCACACTTACTTGTCGTACGCACGTACACCCGTTGTGCATGTCCGCCCGTCATCACGCATACAAGCAACAATGCCCGTCCGTCGCTTCGCGGTCTGTCCCCGGTATGTCGGATACGTACCAGGGATCGATCGATCGATCGATCGATCGACACGCGAAACGCTGCTGCTGCTGCTGCTGCTGCTATTGCCGCTGCTGCTGCTGAGTGCACGCCGATACGTGATATGTGGTTGTCAGCGGTCGAGCTTGATGCCCAGCGGCGTGCGTGGGTCTGTCGTCCCCTCCGTACGTGTGTTGTTAGATGCCCCAGCCGCCGCGGACACGTGTTTTCCGTGCCAGCGGCCTTGATGCCCCCGAAGTACATTATCACTCATCACGCCTGCCGTGCCGTACTGCCACCGTACTGCCACCGCCGTAATGCCATCGTATTGCCACCGTACTGTCACTATACCTCACCAACTCCATGCGAAGCAAGGCAGATGGTATTGGGCGTACTCACCGAGCGATCGAGCGAGGCTGATCTCAGAGTCCCTTTCACGAACTCCCATCTACCTCGACAAATCGGATCGCTTCGCTCGCATACCGCCACACACACACGCTCACGCACACACATTCTTCTCTAAACACACGCACACACACGCACACATTTTTCATGGGTGCACATACAGCAGCAGCAGTCATCCATCACGGCCTCGATTGGGACAAGCATCCTAATCGGTCCGCAGGCGTCATCATCTCGGAACTTGCTGGGTTGCTGCCGCCATCTATCACCCTACCTCACCCTCGCCCGCGCCCTCGCCCCCTCATTCTCACCCTCACCCCCTCACCCGCGCGGGCACGAACGCATGCATACACGCGGCCCAACGTACGTACGGCGTGTGACGTGCGCGCCGTACTACTGCTGTCCGGACGGTGCTACACATGAAACCCCTAAACCCTAGGAACCACGCACGCACGCTTGCAATCCATGACGCGTGACGGAAGCCATAGATGGCTACGTACGTACGTGACCCGTGGGTCGGCCGATGCAGCCCCGCCCCATCTAAGGGCCACGTGCGCTTAGCTCGCTCAGCTTTCACGTTCGCGCACACAGGTATACATAACACATTGCAGCTTGGTGTATACTCTATGTGGACGCAGTCGCCGAAGCTCATCATCATCATCATCATCATCATCACGCGCTGAGTCTTTGGAGCGATCGTGTTGGGCATCTCCTGCCCCGCCCATCCCTTACTTTTCAGTTAAGAGATGGATTCGAGAGAGGTTCGAACCGATCCAATCATGCACCATTCCCGTACCTGTGGGGTTAGGTTCAACAACTTGTACGTACGCACATACATACGCCCGCGCGCCCTCCTTGCTTGCCACCGACATGTATGCACAGGCGCATGCACTCGCGCGAAACAAATAAACTAAGCAACCAACCATGCATGCATGCATACCTAGCTACAAGCATGCACAACCCGAGAAAAGTAACCCTTTAAGCACGTGCCGTACTGTACGACATACGCACGACACATGGCGCAGTAAGACCCCGGAAAACTCACATACATCCTAAAAGTTCTTCTCTGTCTCATCACAACGTACGTACGTCACTACGTCTCCTCACGAGCGAGCAGCAGGCAGCAGCCGCACGCGAACGAACTGACGACTACTGCGAGAACGAAGCTGGACTCGCCAGTCATCCATCCATCCATCCACAATAGCTGGGGTGCTGCAGACGGCGGACGGAAAGCAAGGGGACATACACTTAGTCATCATCACTCATCGACCGCCGCTGACAGGGCGGTCGTCATCACTCACAGCAGCACCGGTCACCGCCTTGCGGTATGTCGTCTCGCTCAGACCTTTTCATCGTTGGCCGCAGCAGTCTCAATCGCGTCGTCCGGCACGGTCAACAGCATATTCCGCAGGTCACCGCCGCCCTGCTCCTCCGACAGCCGCACAGCGGCGGTCACGCCGCCGCCGCCGCCGCCGCCGCCGCCGCCGCCGGCAGCCCCGGCGGAGCCGCCGGTCGCCTGCTGCCAGCTCCGCCGATTTCCGCTGCCGGCGCCCTTCCCAGTAGCGGGCACCTCCACTGGCGGCTGTCCGTCGACCCCGCGCCAGTGGTTGTAGTTCCCGATGAAGCAGCTCATGAGCGGCTGGGCTCCAGGGAAGGCGCTGACCAGCGCGTGCACGAGCGGCAGCGCCACGAAGTCGTAGAAGCCCACCTGGCTCTTGGACACGCCCTGCTTGGACCGGTCGAACAGGGGGCTGATGGGGAGGCCCAGCTGTGTCTCGCGGTCGCCCTGCCGGAAGAACTCCTCCTCAAGCACGCCAAGCCACCTGAGTGCGGCTCAGCAGGAGCGAGCGAGTCGCGTCGGCGGCGAGTGGTGATGATGTACCGTGTGTACATATATACACCTGCCTGACCAGCAGCATCTATCGCCCATTAGTCATCTATCCGCCCGCCGTTCGGACTTCCCGGCCCTGCCCGCCATTATTGCCTGCCCGTATCACCCCTTCCCGGCCCTGCCCGCCATTGCCTGCCCGTACCACCCCTTCCCGGCCCTGCCCGCCACTGCCTGCACGTACCATCCCTTCCCGGCCCTGCCCGCCGTTGCCACCCCTTCCCGGCCCTGCCCGCCATTTCCCGGCCCTGCCCGCCACTGCCTGCCCGTACCACCCCTTCCCGGCCCTGCCCGCCGTTGCCTGCCCGTACCACCCCTTCCCGGCCCCGCCGCCTCCCCCGCCACGGTTCCACTGCCTCACGGCGGGGCCTAGAGAGACCTTCCGGTGAACGAGTTGACGCAGGCAGGGCCGTAATAAGGCGGCCTGAAGTCGTTCACCGTTTGATGACGGTACGGCGGCCGTGGGGTACAGGCCGCACGGGAGCCGTGCATGCTGCAGCCGCCACACCAGGGCCTTTGCCCGGTTGCTGGCCGGGTTATCCCACAGCCGCTGCCAGGTCTTGTGCTTCTGGGCCGCCGTGGGCGCACCCAAGCCCGGCGGGTCCTGGGGTCCCGGCGGGTCCGGCGGTCCTGGCGTGCCATGGCCTGGGACGGCGTGCCATGGCCTGGGACGGCGTGCCATGGCCTGGGACGGCGTGCCATGGCCTGGGACGGCGTGCCATGGCCTGGGACGGCGTGCCATGGCCTGGGACGGCGTGCCATGGCCTGGGACGGCGTGCCATGGCCTGGGACGGCGTGCCATGGCCTGGGACGGCGTGCCATGGCCTGGGACGGCGTGCCATGGCCTGGGACGGCGTGCCATGGCCTGGGACGGCGTGCCATGGCCTGGGACGGCGTGCCATGGCCTGGGACGGCGTGCCATGGCCTGGGACGGCGTGCCATGGCCTGGGACGGCGTGCCATGGCCTGGGACGGCGTGCCATGGCCTGGGACGGCGTGCCATGGCCTGGGACGGCGTGCCATGGCCTGGGACGGCGTGCCATGGCCTGGGACGGCGTGCCATGGCCTGGGACGGCGTGCCATGGCCTGGGACGGCGTGCCATGGCCTGGGACGGCGTTCCAGGGCGTGCCATGGCCTGGGACCGAGTCCCATGGCCTGGGACCGCGTGCCAGGGTGTGCCATGGCCTGGGACCGAGTCCCATGGCCTGGGACCGCGTGCCAGGGCGTGCCATGGCCTGAGACCGAGTCCCATGGCCTGGGACCGCGTGCCAGGGCGTGCCATGGCCTGGGTCCGAGTCCGCGCTCGCTCCCCCACGCGCCCGCCCCTCCCCAGCTAGCTGGCAGCCCCGGCTTCGTTCCGCCCTCGTTCCCGCCATACATCGCTGGCCCCTCCACTCCACTCCACTCCCACCTCTTGTGCACCTCGAGCGCCTCCCCCAGGTGACCGATGTCCGCACACTTGAGCACCACCTGCAGGCTCAGCAGCCGCTCCGTCTCGTCGGCGGGTTTCGGAGCCGGTTCAGACCAGGCCGCGGCGAAGTGCAAAGCGGCGTTGTCCGGTGCGTTATCCGCGACAGTGCTGTTGGGGCGAATGGAGGGCGAGCGAGGGGAGGTCAGAAGGGACCGACCCATGGGTCGGAAGGGACTGACCCATGGGTCAGAAAGGACCGACCCATGGGTCAGATAGGGCCGACCCAAGCGTCAGGACAGTCGTTCACGCCCCGGCAGTTCAACCTCGGGTATGCTAAAACAAACATTGAAGGCCGCATTCTTACAGGAGGCCGCGCTCGTCCAAGATATGTACGGAGGCGGTCAACGAAAAACTCCCATTACCGCATACACGTCGGACTGCGTCCACCATGACCGAGGGAAGCTGTCACACCAACATACGTGTAAATTGTATTAGATACCCCTGAGACTGACCCAGGGGTCGGAACCCGAACCCTCAGGAGCCCTGCCCGCCGCTCCGCGCCCGTTGCACGACGCTTCCCCCGGGAAGCAGGCAGCCCGGCGCTTGCCTCAGCGCACGTGAGAAAGTACGACGCATCAGCTGGCGCCGTAGCGCCTGCTTGTTGGGTGACGGTGTGGACGCGGTCGTCGCCTGCTGCTGCGAGTACGCTCCGAGGCGGTGCACTGTGTTGAAGTGGCTGAGGATGGAGAAGTGCTGCTTCATGTCGGTGGCCAGGACCAACTCTATGACCTGGAGGTGGGGTGGACACAGTTTCGCGCGAACAAATGGCGCGGGGTGGAGCCGCGAGGCAGTGGGGCGCTAGGGTGGTAAGGTTGCTCCAGGAAGGGACAGCGAGCAAGGAAGGAAAGGATGTACGGAGGCCAGTGCGTTCGTTTGTACGGCGATGCATGAATACGGCAGGAGCTGCGGTATGGTCCCCACGGTCCAGGGAGAACGGGATGCCACCCAGGGCTTCGGGGCGTGGCTTTGTGAGCTGATGATGTCACATACGCAGAAGGGACATTGGCACATACAGGTAGGGCGCCTCTCCCGGAGGAAGTGTTCGGTCGGATGTTCAGGTTTCATTCGCGACAGCATGCCAACCTACCCCCGCAGCGCACGGCACGCAATCTGTCATCACATCTTTCGTCGTACAGTGCCGTATCACGCCTTTGCCCAGTCGCACTGTGCCGTAAATTGTCGTGCCAAAGGGCCCCAAACCTAACGCCCCTCACCGTAGGCCGCCACACACCACTCACCATAGGGCCCCACACGCCACTCGCAATAGAGCCCCACACGCCACTCGCCATAGGGCCCCACACGCCACTCGCCATAGGGCCCCACACGCCACTCGCCATAGGGCCCCACACGCCACCCGCCATAGGGCCCCACACGCCACTCACCATAGGGCGCCACACGCCACTCACCATAGGGCGCCACACGCCACTCGCCATAGCTCCCCAAAACTAATAACGCCACTCACCATCTTCCGAAACGCTGCCCGCTCCGGCTGCGACAGGGGCGCCAGCGCATCCAGCTCGGTCTTCTTGAGCAGCCCGAAGGACGCGGCGCAGTGGTGGTTCTCCAGGGGCGACCGGTCGTTGTACCGCACCGCCAGTACGTCACCGGTGGCCACCAGGAAGTCGGCGGTCAGGCCGGGGTGACCAAAGTCGTGAACGATCTGCGGGGGTTAAGGAGAACAAAAAACTTCCATTTGTGGTGACACGATATCATGCAAATGCGCCACACCGTCCCGAGATGACGAGCTGGGTTGCCAGGACCTCCCATCTCGCCCTCCCTTCTCGCCCATCCTTCTCTCCCTTCTCTCCCTCCCTTCTCGCCCTCCCTTCTCGCCCTCCCTTCTCGCCCTCCCTTCTCGCCCTGCCCGCCCTCCCTCACCGCCCATCCCGCCGAGCTTGCCCCAACCGCTTGCCCCAACCGCTTGCCCCAACCGCTCCAGCCCCACCGCCACCCACCGCTGCGTAGTACACCGCCAGCAGCCCCAGCGGATCCAGGTAGTGCACGTGCAGCTGGGCCGCGTGGATAATGACGTGGAGCGTTTGCAGTACATCCGCGGCATGTACGGCATTGTGGTACGGGTTGTCCAGGTAGCCCGCCTCCAGCTGACGGAGAAGCCTGTACGACAAATCATTCGTCGTCACCGTCGCGAAATACGGGTACAACAGGTACGGCAGGTTGAACGGGGCAGTTGGCCAGGAATACCCGCGAGGCAGCGCACAGCACAAGTTGCATAAAGAATTTCGATACACGATTTTGAAAAGACAACGATGCCTACCACGAAATGCGCTCATTTGGCATCAGGCGGATCAGCAACTCCCATTATCAACGTTCGGCGGGCTGGCGGCCATCTCAGCTGGTGGACATCTCAGCTGGCGGCCAGCCAGGTCTTGCCAGACCCTTATGGGCTCGCACATTCCTTCCGTGCTGTGTTACACACTTCCACGGCTGACGGCTGAGCTGACTCGACTGCAAGTATGCCGCATCGGTCGCCCCACTCCTCATCGCCGTACATCCCACCACCACCACCACCACGATCTGCCGCTATGGAGTCCCATCCCACGGGTGCCATCCCAGCCAGCAAGTGGTACCCTTCCCTCCCTCCTCCTCCCCGACCTCCGCAGCTTAGGTCCCACCCCGTGTCCGCCAACCGCCCAACGAACAGGCCCAGGCCTACCCTGGAGTTTTAAAGTAGCAGTCGAGCCTGCAATTGCTCGCCACCGATACTCTCTCAGATCCTACCCTCAGTGGGATCGACGAAGGAACCCCAGACTGCACCCGACACGGGCCCCCAACACCGAGGCCGCGGAGTGTAACCGGTGGCCGCCCCGCCTCGCCCCGGGGTGCGTGCCCCCACCTGGCCAGCGTCACGGCCTTGATCCTGAACGCCTTGATGAGACCCGCTCGCTGGATGAGGTAGAAGCCCAGCGCCGACAGCGCGTGCCCGCTGGTGGCCTCCTGCAGCGCCCACGTGTCGAACTGCCAGCCGTCGGCGCCGGAGAGGAGGCGCTCCACCTGCGCAGTGTGGGGGCGGAGCGGGAACGATGGAAGCCGCGTGAAGCCGCGTGAAGCCATTTCGGAGCAGGATCGACTAGTGGGACCATTTTCGGACAGGATCGGTGCGCTACAGCCATTTTTGGGCAACCCTGATCGGTCAGCTACAGCCGTTGTCAGGCAGCATTGCTTAGCTACAGCCGTTTTCGGGCAGCCCTGACCGGTCAGCTACAGCTGACCAACCCCTGTCCCCGCGACAGATTGGGACGGCGCCGTGGTGGGAGTTGCTCCGAAACCATCAGCATCCGCCATTCTTGCTGCTACACGGACCGACCCGCGGGTCGCCCACACTCACCGAATCGATGACCGCTGGCGGCGGCGGCAGGCTCCGCTTCAGGGCCGCGGCGGCCGCGGCGGCAGCACTGGCGGCGGCGGCGCTGGCTCCGATAGAAACATTGTTCGCCGCCGCATCGCCCATCACATTCCGTACACTTGCCGTACGGGAGACGCCCAGTCGGCTCTGCAGCGGCTGCAGCAGCTCCGCCCCCACTTGCTGTAGCGGGTTCTGCGTGCTAGACGCCCGTACGACAGAGAAGCTGGGGTTGGGGCTGGGTCGTCCAGATGGGCCGCCGTCCAAGGAGGGCATCCGAGAGCTACCCAGGTTGCCGGTGCCCCGTTTCGACAACATTCCCCACACCGCCGACAACCGCCGCGGCAGAAGAGGCTCAGCTGGCGGCGCCGCCGTTGCCGTACAGATCCCCCCGTCGGCCGTGGCGGCGCCGTCGACGGTCGTGGCAGTGACGGATTCGTCGTCCAGCCCCGACACGGCCGCCGCCACGGCGCTGGTGATAGGCAACGGCACTTGCTCGTCCGTGAAGCCGCTGCGCGGACGGATGACGGACAGCCCGCCGCGGCGACCCGCGGGACGGACGTCGGACAGCAATCCCTGGATCCCGGCGTCGAGTTGCACCGTGGCGGGGTTACCCACCGTCGAGCTTCGATTGTGCGACGGGCCGACCGTGACGAACGAGGTACGCAAGCCCGCCTCGCGCCCGACGTCCACGACGGCTGCAACGGGCGGCATCTCCGTGCTCGCTCGACGCCTTCGACGTCCCCGATCGATTAAGCTCGCCGCCTTCTCCAGCAGTCCCTGCCCGTGCTGCGCAAGCCCGTGCGGCGTTCGACGCTCGACGCCGCCCGGCGGCTGCAGCTGCGGGGCCATCCCCGGCGGGGGCTTGACCTCATGTGTCGTACCCATGTCGTACCCGCGCGCCAGCTCGGACGTCAGGTCCTCGGACAGCACTCCCGACTCAACCCACGCGGCAGGTTGAGGCGTCATAATCAGCGCTAGTGCGCTGGACAGAGACTCGCAGGGCGGATGCGAGTCGCCGATGAGCCGCGCCGCCGAGACCTCCCGCGGCAGCGCTGTGAACTCGGAAGCGCCGTCAAGCGCGGCGGCGGAGCTGCCAGTGCCGTCGCCGCAGGACGACGGCCGTGCCCTGCCGCCCTTGGCGGCGGCGGCGCCGCCGCCGCCGTTGACCATGGTGGTTGACCTGGAGGACCCCGCCATGCTGCCGCCGCCCAGCTGGTTCATGAGGGACTGGGCAACATCGGCCTGCAGAGCACATAAGGAACGGAATGTGCGTGACACAACCCAATCGCGTGTTCGGGCGGTGTCTGGCGGGTTTCTCACAACATCACACAATCGCTTAATCTGTTTGTGCGGCATCTGTAGGTAACTATGACGTTAGGCTGCAGCGGTATAAACGGTGCCGTAAATCAGACGGACGATGTGCGCCGGCCCGGCTGCAGTTTCTGTCCCTGTCCCCGCCGCCCACCGCCCCGCCGCCCTGCCGCCGATAACACCCACTACTCCAGCCCCCGCACGGCTGGCAGCCCGGTGCTGTGCACGTTGTAGAATAACTACGGTAATGCAGTTCATCCCGTGCGTATGCCACCGCTCCACCCCGCCGTACATCCAGGTTTGCTCCCTTGATGGTGGCCCTCAAGTTGAAGGGCTGGTAGACGTCCATGTTGGCGATGAGGGCGGTGCGGATGAAGAGCACGTCCTGGGTGCTGGGCGCCCGGCCCTCGAGCAGCTGGGCCATCATGTCCAGCAGCAGGTTGGCGGGCGTATCTGCGGGCGGCAGGCGGCGGGGTCCACGGGGCGGCAGGCGGGGTGTCCAGGGCGTCAGGCGGCGGAGGGGAGGCCCCAGAGCGGCAGGCGAGCAGACGTCAGGCCAGACGCCAGAAGGTGCGGAGGTGACGAACGGGATAAGGTAAGATGAACCTTGGAGCCCTGTCCCAGG
Organism: Eudorina sp. 2006-703-Eu-15; assembly: GCA_003117195.1. Taxonomy (NCBI): domain Eukaryota; kingdom Viridiplantae; phylum Chlorophyta; class Chlorophyceae; order Chlamydomonadales; family Volvocaceae; genus Eudorina; species Eudorina sp. 2006-703-Eu-15. The sequence goes on along the minus strand of BDSI01000026.1, from coordinate 135,289 downwards.
CTCCAAGTGGCAGATGCTAAGACCGCTCCAGGGACGGTGTTTGCAGCGCCAAGGTGACGTGCGATGCAGCCGGCGAGATCTTTTAGGAAGGCAGCACCTCTTGTCGGCACCGTCCGGCCCAGCCAGGAGGTGGATGGCATCCTCCCGGGCGACTGCTGATGCTCCTGATGGGTGTTTTGCTCATGCTGCTGCTATTGCTGCTACTGCTACTACTGTTACTACTGCTACTGTGGCGGTAGTGGTTGCTACTGCCACAGAAAGTCCCTCTTTGGATCCACCCGGGTGCTCAGGGGGCCGGGGGCGATGCCCAGCTCACAGTTCGTTCGCCGAACCCGAAACGCGTTACGGGATTCGGTTCCCGCCGCAGAGTCCCACCGCCGACCGCCCCCAACATTGCCGGTCCGGAGACTCAACGAGACCGGTCTCAACGCCGCGCTCAACGGCCTCAGGCCCCTCACCGGCCCTCACTGCCCCTTGTGTTTTCGTTCACCACCCTCCCTCCTCCCTCCCCCTCCCTCCTCCCTCCCTCCCTCCCTCCCTCCCTCCCTCCCTCCTCCCTCCCTCCCTCCCTCCTCCCTCCCTCCCTCCCTCCCTCCTCCCTCCCTCCCTCCCTCCCTCCCTCCTCCTCCCTCCCTCCCTCCTCCCTCCCTCCTCCCTCCCTCCCTCCCTCCTCCCTCCCTCCCTCCCTCCTCCCTCCTCCCTCCCTCCCTCCCTCCTCCCTCCCTCCCTCCTCCCTCCCTCCCTCCCTCCCTCCCTCCCTCCCTCCCTCCCTCCCTCCTCCTCCCTCCCTCCCTCCCTCCTCCCTCCCTCCCTCCCTCCTCCCTCCCTCCCTCCCTCCCTCCCTCCTCCCTCCCTCCCTCCCTCCCTCCCTCCCTCCCTCCCTCCTCCCTCCCTCCTCCCTCCCTCCCTCCCTCCCTCCCTCCCTCCCTCCCTCCTCCCTCCCTCCCTCCCTCCCTCCCTCCCTCCCTCCCTCCCTCCTCCCTCCCTCCCTCCCCCCCCCCCCCCCTCCCTCCCTCCTCCCTCCCTCCCTCCCTCCCTCCCTCCCTCCCTCCCTCCCTCCCTCCCTCCTCACTTGTCAGGGACTGGAGCATCTCGCGGGGGAGCAGTGCGGACAACAGATCCCGGTGCCGACGCCTGCGGACGGGGCCGGTGGGGGAGAACGCGGCCCGGGTGTTGTTTGAGGGAGCGCCGGCGGATCCAACACACACACACACACAGGCCTTTTACCGTAGAGCCTCTGCCGTACCTTTCAGGACGCCCGAGCGCTCGAGGTCGAGCAAGGGGGGATGTGGCCCCTCACGCCCTTCTCCTTACGCCACAAAGGGAGGACAGTGCTTTGGGGGTCTTTCCGGCGGTTAGGGCTGGGTTGGCAAGTGCCAAGCCCGGTCAGATATGTAACACACACACATACCGTACACACCGGCTCAGTCCTCTTTACCGTACACACACACACACGGTCATCTTTTACACAACGGTTCACTAGCAAGGTTCACACGCATTCACATATTGAGCCCTTGCCCCGCCATCTTTTCTAGTTGCTTGCCGTTGCTTGTCTTCCCGCCGTCTTTCATGAGGGCCCCCAATACGGTATCGCAGCTTCGCCTGCTGCCCGCGCTTCTCCGTCCCCTTTGCTGTCCGTGCACACGGCTTCTTGCTCGCACGCACCATCGCACCGTTAAAAGTACACGCAAGTGGCGGAACGCAGACGGGACGGCATGGCTGTCAGCTCTAGCTTTCCGGCTTAAGTGTCCGCCCTATCTCTTCGTTCTGTCCACCCTAACTGTCCGCCCTAACTGTCCGCCCTAACTGTCCGCCCTGGCTGTCCGCCCTAACTGTCCGCCCTGACTGTCCGCCAAGACTGTACACCCTGGACTTCGCTTCTCGCGGCTCAGGTATCTTTTACACCCTGGCCGGTAGTGCGACCCTCCTCCTCAGTGCTCACGTCTCCTCCTCACATCTCCTCCTCAGTGCTCACGTCTCCTCCTCACCTGCACACCACCAGCGCCGACAGCAGCGCCGCATCGCCCACCGCGAGCAGCCCCATCACCGCTAGCGCAACCGCGTAGCCCGCCTGCAGCCCCACAGGTTGCAGGTTGAATGGTAAGTATATCTACACCTGGGTTCGGTCGGGAGATTTTTTTTCTAAGAAACACCCACACGGCGGTCCCATACGTACGCGGCGACGTGCTGCAGATCTGCATCGGTGTTGCTTCAGGGCGTGCTAGTGCCACCCGGGGCAGCAAGGCCATAGGGCACGAGTCGCGCGGCCAGCGACCCGTGTGGGGGGTTGCGCGTGGCAGGATCCCGCCCTAAGCCGGCAGGCCACCTGGCGTGGAAGGTCCCACTGGCGCCACCGGTGGCGCGCGTGAGGCTGAGCCCATGATCCGTCCCGGATTGTACTGTACGGCATTGAGCTATAGGGCCCGGTTAAGGCCGAGCGCGATCTTCCTCGGCGGCCTGTCAGGGCATATACATGACCCATGCGCGGACACCAACCTTCTTGGCGGGCGTGTCGACGTTGGCCAGTTGGGTAATTCCCCAGACTCCCACGGCTAGAACCATGGCAAGACCCAGCGTCGGCCACAATATTGCAGCAGTGCAGGAACGCAAGCTTTTGACGTTAACCTGCAGCGCAGGGCGATGACATGGCGAGGACCCACTGTGAGGTGCAATGTGCGGCAACTTAAATGCGGTTCATGAAAACACGCGCTTAACGCGATACTACTGATGTGTTGTGCTAAGCCACGTGGTCGTTCGCCAGTCGCGAGGCCGAGGCGCCGTGCCGGACCGCAAAGTACGAGATGCCTTGGGAGGAGAGGAAGACGAGGCGCTCAGCGCGGTCGCACTGATAGCGCGTTAGGAGAGATCGACAGAACGCACCATGTTTCATCAGAGTCTTTAACTGGATTCAGATTTCAGGCGCACTTGCAGCGCCTAACGCCCAAACGGTTTTTCTGGACATCCACACGAGGATTCTGCATGCAATCCTTATTCAAAGTCCATCAACCATACGTATTACGTTTCATACGATGACCTACTGAGAGGGGATATCAGATGACTCTACCAAAGATGGCCACTTCATGCGGCCGACCATTACAGGCAAAGTTACAAACTCCATTGTGTCGTTTTTCTGCCGAAGTTTACATTGCGTGCCCACTGATGTCGTTAACGGTGCGTAGGCAGAAGGTTATAGGACGAATGTACGGCCATCTAACGTTAGTGCGCTCAAGCAGAGATGGGTGCCGGACTTGATTTGTCGCAACGGATAGCAATGTTTTATTGTGCGAAGGTAGTTGAGCATTGGGATAAGCTGGTACGCCCTGATATTGTGAATCATCATTACGGTATTACGGCCGCGCTCCCCCCGGCCATTATCATTCACCGTTATGCTGCGGTATGTATTTATCTTTAGGTGCGTCTTATATGCCATAGATCGTCCAACAACTACGACTCTCGCTTATTCACCTCAGTTCGTGACCTCAGTTCCCACGTCGGCGTCGGTTACCTCTTGTAGTTTGAGTGCATTGTGTAACATGATTTTGTAATTTGTAAAAAGATCGTAACATGATATCATCATAATCCAAGCTCTCATTCTCAACGGAGTTGGGCAGAGCATGTTCCAGAGCTCTGTTGACAATTGACACTGTTGACAGCGATTCTTGATTATATAAAATATGTGGAAACATGTGATCATTGCTAATGAGAGATAGCTATTAAACTGTTCGTTGGAGTAATTATATGGTGATTCAAGCAATCCCACATCGATCCAGCCCCCCCCATTCTTACACATCACGTCCGGCGTTCGGACTTTGACGTCCACTGGGAAAAAGCGACAACAGCAACAGAACCTTAAAGAAGGTGTCACAACCTCCTCTACTCGTTAATTAGTGACTCCGAAATTAAAGTTTCGTGGCAAATTTTTAGTACCATTGACAAGCTCTACGGTATCTATGATGGTTGTCTGCAAGTTGGCTTGCCCACCAAACGGTGGGCAAGATCTAGGTAAGGATGAATAATTACAAATACGGGAGGAAAAAATCACTCTTTGGCCGCATGACGGACCGCGATATCATGCGTATGGTGTTTTTGGCGTAGGATTTCAATGTCAAGGTTATAGAACTGTATGCGATATACAACATGAACTATTGACGTATTGCAAGAAGGAAGCCATTGTGACGAATGTGCATTGTTACTGTTGTTATGTTTGTTGAAGCAGTTGTTGTGTAAAACGCATTGTGCCGAATAGACTAATATGTTATGTTAACCAGAGGCATCCATGTATTGTATTGCCATTATTGTAACTGACGAGCAGGGACGACAGGCAAAAGTGCTGAGGCATTGTTTGTGGTTGGTCCCTGTTTGCCATTGAAAGCATTGCACCTCATTCCATTGCACCTCATCCCTGTTTCCCTTTGTTGATCATAGCAGTCGAGTTGGAGCTTGTCTTGTCCTTTACCACCGGTCATAGCCGATGTAGTTGTTTGTATAGCTTTGTTTAGTGTGTATTTTTTCAACCAGGCACCCAGGCGGAAATCGTCAGGAAGGAAGGTGTACACATGAAGGATCTGAAAGGACTGCAGACGGTAACATCGTTTCATCGTGAAATTGCAGGAGAATGAAACGATCGTGGAACGCAATGGCCAGGAACAATGGCGAGGCGAGTGCCTCAGCGCGGAAGCTCCGATGGCCAGCGGCGCGAATTGTGGGGCTTTGGATTTTGTTTGAAACAGCATAAGCATGCGCAGGTATGCATGTGAATATCATATTGGTGATTGCTTCTTCGACTCAGTAAGCTTCGCCTTGCTAGTAGTTCATGGCGTAGACGTCACATCTAGTAATGTTTGCGCACGTTCTTGTAACATGGTGTCGCAATATTTGAACGAGTATCATAGATTGATTTTTGAGGTTCAACTGCAAGCGCAACGGGACGTCGGTATAGCTGTAAACGTGAAATGTCATGGAACTGAATGAAGGACTAGCACGCAACGATTTAAGCATGTCATGTATCATTATGGCGGGTTGCAAAACAAGTTCCGTTTTTCAACGTGAAATCCGCGATGTTGAGCAACCTCGATTGGTAGGACTTTGGTCAGGTTGCTCGTCCAAAATTGCTCACCAAAAAGCAGTGAAGGGGGCCTGTGGGTGGATGCTATTGTCTTTCCGTGGGTTGCCCGAAGCTTAGGAATATCACTAACTATATGGGACGCTGCTTCAGCCGCAATAGTAGAGCAGCACTCTGCTGGAGCAGCATCACGAAGCATTCATATCGCACGACTTGGCGCGCATTATGAACCGGTGTTGCCAGTAACGTTATTCACCAATTCGGCAATACAAGTGGAGACGGCAGGGTTTCACGGCATCCCGACGCCACATGGTGGTGTTGGGGAAGAGGACAGCCGCGGCTTCCGGCAGGGCCATCTCTGGTCCCGCCTGCGCGTCGCGCCTTAGCCTGACGCATTCGGGGCAGACCCACTGGCCGGGCGGCACAGTGTGAGTGGTGGGGACAGGCACTGCCCGTCCCGCAAGCGTCGCACAGCAGCATGTGCGCCTCATCGTGCGGCGATTGGCAGACCTCACAGGCGAGGTCCGCCGCAGGCCGCTGCAGCTGCGGGTCGACGATTGGGTCGAGGTAAACCAAGAGCGCGGCCTTAACTGCTCCACCCTCCTCCTAATCCTCTGCGCATCCTTCCCGATCAACACCACAAACCCCTTTGACCCACCCCGCTCTACCCGCAGCACTTCATCGTACACCGGCACCTGCAGAGTGTTGTTCACTGCAGGCCGCCTCACGTAGATGTAGTCCCCGGGAGCGAACTCCTTTCCGATACTGTCCCGACCTCACGTGGGTGTAGCGCCGGCTGTCTTGGTTCGGTGCGTAGAGCAAATTTGCCGCGGCGATGGGAGCGTGCCGCCGCAGCAGAGCGGAGCGCTCCAGGAGTGCTGCCACGTATGCCTCCACCGTTATCCTCCCTTCCGGCCCCAGCGGCACCTCCACACACTCCCGCACCGCAGGGGGCACGACCGGTTTCACGCCAAACATGAGTTCGTATGGTGAGAGCCGGGTCGAGCCCTGGGGCGAGCAGCGATAGGCAAGCGCCAGCCAAGGCAGCTGCTGATCCCAGTCGTCCGAGTGCTGGGTCTCCACACAGTGCTTGCACAGAGCCGCCTTCACCACCCTCACCAGCCGCTCAGCCGCCCCGTCTGCCTGGGGATGACCGGCGGAGGTGAAGCGATGATCCACAAAACACTGCAGAAGAAGTTGATGAAAGGCACCCTGGAATTCGCCACTGTGATCCGTCAGAACCTCAGCCAGAGCCGAGAAGCGAGCGATGAGCTCCAACAGATCACGGAACGTCTCCTCAGGTTGCTAGGGTTTAGCCGCACCGGCTGCCCTTCCTCCACCGTGACCCCCGCCGACGCACCCCGAAGGTACGCCAGCATTGACGTATCTTGCCACACGGCAGAGTCTTGGCCTTCCACCAAAACGCTTTCCTGCGCCTCAGCGGCTGCCGCCACAGCAGCAGTGGCCATAACCGCCGCCAGCCCAGGTGCCTGCTGTGCAAGCAAGGCATGGGCCAGCGGTGTCAGCATGTTGTCCATCTCCACCAGAAGCGATGGCGCCGCCGCCGCCGGTCCCGCAGGCCTCTGTACCATGCTGACAGGCACAGGCGCGGGCGTCTCCAGATTGGGTCCCCCCCCTGCGGGTTAGCAGGGATCTGCCGCGCTGCAGGATACTGTATGTCATGCATGTGGAGTGACAAAAGCACGATGAAGCGCCATGCAGAGGGAGAGAGCAATCTGGAAGACCGGCGGCGGTGACAACCGCTCCAGCAGCTCCAGCTCCAGCTCCAGCGTGAGGTGTCGCGCGGTCCGCAGCCAGAAGCCAGCCGCCGCCGAGTAATCGGCGGCAGCGACTCGGGCCGGTGCGCGATCGGGCCCCATCCGCAGCGGCGTGCTGGTGACTGATGGCGGCGGCAGAGCCACCCAAGGCCAACCGGGCACATCAACTGCCGCATACAGCGGGGCCAGCACCGTGCTAGCTGCCGCGGGCTTGCGCCCGGCGGGCAGCAGCTCGGCCAAGGTGCGGCCGCCATTTCTTGACACAGTGCTGCAGGTGCACCGTGTTGGTGATGTTGGTGAAGAGGCAGCTCAACCGATGAACCGCCGCGCCAGGGACGGCGGCGTCCAGGCACGAAGGCAGGCCCAAGGGCCACACCCTGTGCGGCTCCGCGTCGATGTTGACGGATGGGCCCTCCAGCAGGAAGGCCGGCGGCGCGAGGCGCCGCTCTCTGCGATATGACTGCAAGCCCCCTAAGAACCCCACTATCTGATCAGTGCTCCAGTCGCTGTTCCCCGCCCAGCTGCCTACGACTAACCAGACGAACTCATACCCCACCCATCGCCTCCACCGAGGCTGCGCAATGCAGCAGTTCTGCTGTAGTACCGAACTCTGGGACGAATGTAGCGTCCCAGGCCACAACCTGAAGCAAGTCCTCTTCCAGATGGATAACGGCCTTGAGCGCGTCATTGGCAGGATGCGCAACCTAATTGTTCAGTTGAGGGACTAAGTGCCTGTATGCAGCCGCACACCGTGCGGATTTCAAGCCCGCCTTATGAGTTCTTAGCCTATGTTATAACTCGTTCAGGCTCATGGTTACACGCCCCGGGACGACGCAATGGCCACACAGAAGCAATGGCAGCAAGTAGAGAAGCTTCGTGCAAAAGAATGCCTTGCCCAAGCTTGGGGCTCTGACGAACCTTTGTGCACTACTTAGGAAGCGATCGTTACAAGGGGGACCAGCAATAAAGCTGCTCGCTCGCCGTACGGGCGCAGACGGACTGTTCATCCTACCCCAGGGGCATGTCGTGCACTAAGCAGGGAGCCATGCCAATGAAGAAACAGCCAAGAACCACCGATGCCCAGCCTTCACAGCAGACAAGAGACGTAAAGGAAAGAAGCCAAGGAGTACCAGCTCCCAGCCTGCGCAACGTTCAGGCAGATAAGCCACGCGATTGCAGCGAACCAATGAACACAAGGCGTGTCGAGTAGGCGGGGAACCCACCCGCAGACAACCACAACAGCTCACGGGCCAGGGGACCCGGGTGGCGAGCCAACGCCTGGAGGCCGCGAAAGAACGACACGCCCCGACTCCCCACACAGAAAGGGGTGATCAGACGGCACGGAATTCCAGTTCCGGGGGGGCAGACCGAGCGCCACAAAGGACGCAGGACGGGCCCAAAAGTCCCGAGCGACCGCCACAGATATCGAAACCAGGCGTGCACGGGCAATAACCGTGAAGGTGTCCCACACATGTTACATGCGTTGACGGCCGCGCTCAATGGCCGCCAGGGCCGCCAGCGCCACAACATCCCAGACGACCTGCCGGATACCCGGCGGGGTGATCACGAGCCACAGGTGGTGGCGGGCAAAGACAGCATCCAGGCCGCCCACCGCAGCCCCCATCGCAGCCCCCATTTCTTCACGCAACGACCGCGCAACAAAGCAGTCCCAGAACAACTACTTAGCGGCACGGTTTGCATGTACGATAGCGGGACAGGATGCACATAGCATCGCCATCGGAGCAACGAGTTTGTGTACTTTGCGGTACAAATGATGCTGTTGAAGATTAGATGCACTTTGAGTGCTCGGCGCTTGCGGCTGTTTGGTAGCAGCTCTGGGGCCTTTGCGTGTCTAGTACTGCTGGAGTCTGTGACGTGATGAAATGATTTCGTTGAAGTTGTTTTTGAGCTGTACGTACCGTACACGTGCTCAACTTGTAGCGGATAAGCATTTCTTTTGCGGCCTGTTTCCAACATACAGATTTCCAATATAACCCTACCATTCACTTGTTAGTCTTGTTGCGGATAGTTTTTCATGTGATGTGTTTGTCTTACCTTACTAGCTCAGTCTCTGACTTCAGCGGTTCATGCATGAGCTTTCGGATTCGTCTGGACCGTACAAGCTTGTTGAAGCTTGAAACATCCATTCATCCCATCGTCACGGTTTCGTCCAATTCATACGTATGTGAAACAGTACAGAGGATACATTCTGCAATTTGCGGGCCGCTCTCAGTGTTACGCGTCCTGCTTCTAACTCTCTTCTTCTGCACCGCTTCTTCACTGCATCATAACGATACATTTTGGTGGGCAAGCCAACTTGCGCGTAGCGTGAGGTTTTCAGCGGCGCACTGACGATTCTTAACTGAGCACATACAGTGCCAAATTAATATATTTGAAAACCTGCACGCAGATTTAGCCATGACTGCTTGCAGCACCGGTCGCCCCGCCGATACGGTACCGGTAAGCGGTGAAGCTGATCGATAGAATGTCAATCGAGGTCCAGGAAGCAGCTGAGGGCCTCTGGTAGCCTTCACAAAACTCCATAGACACGTCTCAATAATGATTTGAGCAAGAATCAGATCGTGGGCTATTGCGACAGCCACCGGTAGCGCAGTAATGCAAGTAATGAAACCCCCGCGCATGCTGGCACCATGTATCGGCCATGCCGCAAACTTTGGTACACAGCAAGCCTTCCAGAACATCACAGCTAAATTCGGAGTGCCTAGTCCTGAACTGACGCAATTCACTCGATTGGCCCAGCCTTTCCCCAAAGGCATACATGAAGGTACATGCATGCCCCGCGCCGTCTGCCTTCTGCCGCAAGTGCCGTACGATACAGTATTTGCATTTGATATTCTATCGCCATTGCCAGTCACCTACAACCGCACTTCCCTACTACAAATACATTTATTTCTGCGGACTCCGTAACCAACCATCGACAGCTCCCCAGCCACAACGACATCACGCAACCACGACCCAGATCGAATCGTATGTACGGCCATCGCCCATCGGACCATGGGTTCGAAGGGAACGGGGCAGCAGATGCAGGCGGGTGTGTGCACATCAAGGCGTGGGCAGCGAGAAACCCTAAATCCCGAACCACAGTTCTGTGCTCCTGTCTCCCGTAACCTTTATTCTCGAAGCTCGTTCGGAGCAGCGAAGTGACTGATGTGCCGTGTAACGAGAAGCGAGGGACGGGGACCAGCTGCCAAGGGCCCTTACACTGCAGTAGAACACAGCAAAGCCACCAGCACCGGCCGCGCGCCCAGCGCCCCGCGCAAGAACTACCACACGCGCGCGGCCCAACCTAGCTCCCCGCGGCGCGACACAACCCAGACGCGAGGCCGGACCGCCTGACTCGCCGCGCCACCCCACGACGCAACCTGACGAACAAAAAAAAACAAAAAACAAAACAAGCCCAGAGACAGCCCCGCCTCAACAGCAGCCTAAGCCAGCCGGCCAGGCCAAACGCAGGCCAAACGCACGCTCGCCGACGACTGACTCCCCAGGCCAAAAACACCCCGACCAACCGCTTCCCCCAGTTGTCTTCCCCCCCCCCCCGAGGCCATAAACCCCCCAAACAAAACCTCCTCTGCCGCTTGCGCGCTTACACCGGCTTCCGGGCGCGCGTCAGCGGCCCGCCGCCAGCCGAGCCGAGCGTGGAGGCGTCTGTAGGGCGGTCATGGGGCCACATGGGGACGAGGGGGCCACGCGGGAGGTGGGCGGGAAACTAACAGCTACAATAGCTGAAGCTCTACTGAGTGAAGGCAGAATGCCGGAACGAGAGAGCTGAAGCAAGATAAACTCGCTACTCGAATACGGTTGTACGACAGTCGCACAGAACCCGACTTAGAGGCTCCGATCGCTACGCTCCGTCGCATCTAAGTCAGCAACACGGTCAGAGGTGGCTTAACTGCTTGCAGTCAGCTCAGCAGCCAGCAGGGGACTGAATTGCAACGAATGGGACATCCCAGGTATGGGATACGGCCTTGTGCCTGGTTCACCCTGGATCATCTCTCTCTCTCTTACCCCCTTCGTCAGGGTTTACCGTAATCCTCGGGTGCAATTACCCCCGGAAGGAATTGAACCCTGCGTTGTCCCTCGTCGTCGTCACGTCCCCCAGGTGGAAAACGTCGTCACGCCCGAGGACGCCGGTGCGGATTCCCCCTACGCGGATCCAACAGGTGGGGGAAGAGGTTGTCCCTCGTTGCTGCCCCTCGTTGCTGTCCCTTCGGGAGTTTGAAACGCCTTCCCCGCAGGGTGGCTATCTTAAGATATAAATATCTATTCGGCCGAAAAACTTCTGAAATTTAGATACTTTTGGCCTGCCAAAATATGGAGTTTAAGATACTTTGACCCCTCGTGTGGGACATGATATCTTCCCGTTGACATATACTCGGACGAGTGATGGGGTCCCCGATATCTCCCACCCGGAGTCGGTTCTCGCCGTCTGCAGTCATCTATGGCTAGGTGTTGCACTTATGGGTTCGGTTCGTGGAAGTTCTCCATCAATGTTGTGCCCTGTCCGATGCCCTCTGTAGATACTTCGGGCCGTTTCCAGTTGGAAATATCTCCCCATAGACAGATACTTTCAGCGTTTCGAAGCCAGGTGTATCTCTGGCCGTAGATACTCCCAAAAATAAGATAGCCACCCTGCTTCCCCGTCGGGGACAAAGGGGCGACTAGCGATGGGTGGATACGAGCGTTACATGGCGGACCCAGCCCCGGCGGACCCAGGCCCCACCCGGGCTGTTTAATGGGCCCAGGTAACTTTGTGGGGGCCCCATATCTACAGCAACGCGCACCCATCCGTCCAACTCCACCCATGACTGCGGGCCCCGCCCGTCGCAGGGGTGCAGTCGGGTCCTGCTTCGTCGTCTGAAGTCCTCTTGGTGAGGTAGGCGGGACCAACGCAACCGCACTGCCTCAACCGCTTCCGCCCGGCATCAATTAAACACCCCGCCTTAAGCCCCCCCATTCCCAACGACTTGTACTGCATGTCGTACACAGCCGCTCGTGCTTCTCATTGGACACACATTTCACTACGACCTTTCCACTCTCACATATGCACACTCGTATGCGATTGGCATTCTTCCCGGCCATCGCCACAAAGTTCCCAACCGCGGAGCAACTGCTACTACATTCCGTGCCGCGCACACCTTCGGTTCACTCAGTGCTGTCGTGCCCAAGGGGCCAGGCCCGGGTAAGAGATGCCGTACGCACGCCGTACACAGAGCCGGATGTACGGCACTACGCCGCGCCCATAGCGACGATAAATCAATGAATTTCGACCCAACGCTCACCCGCTCGACCCGCCCGGCTCTCTGCCATGAGGAATATTCTTGCAATCGAGATGTAGGCCTTAGCAGACCAGGGATCTTCCGCAGTACAGAATTAGTTTTGGGCAACGTGCAACCGATACAACATCCCGGTCGGGGTAAAATATCCAACCAACAGAAAAATTGCCAACCAACAAGTGTCAATCGAAGCGAGCCTAACCGAAACGACAGCAATCTTGCAACCCAACCGAACCGGTATCATTCGCAGTGGGACAACTCCCGTTCCATGTATGGCACAGCAGCGAAAGGTGTCGTCACATCCGCTCGGTCTCGCAGTCCCCGAATGCCCAAGCGGCGGAAATCTTGGGCATGAACCGCGCCGCAGGGCCGCCCTAGGCCCTGCCCCTGCCTCTGCTGCCCCTCGAACCGCCCCTCTGCGCCTCCCCGGGGGGGTCTCGACCTCCAAGGGTGTGACCTGGCCGCCTGGCCTTCCCATCATTCGATCCAGCAGTGAAAAAGGACGATACTCTGCGCCCGGCCCCCCGCCAGTCACCAGCAAGCGGACTGGCCAACCAAATAGATAGATAGACAGGTGGCGCGCGCGTCTTGGCGGCCCTGCCATTCTGGCGCGTGTGCGACACACAGGTCTGAATCATGGCCCCATCCACGTATCCCAGGCATCCATCCTCGCGTATGTTTATTGGGTATGGTTTTTCTTTTCTCCTTAACCTCCAATGTACTCCTCCAAGCACCTCTGCATGCATGGCCGCCGGATTTGAAACCCGCGATGGTGGGTCCAACTATATCTATCTTCGCCTGCGTCGCTCAAAGCTGGTAGGACAAGCACGCAGGTCCATGTTCCGGGCTATGACGGTCAAGAGGCGTAGAGGGACTCCGCAGGCTCAGGCAGGGATGCATGCATGGCTCTAGAAGACGCCTGGTGCAGTCCACGACACCACGCACGGCAAGCCCCCCTTAGGTCGTTGACAGTGCACCCAGCGGGTCCGGACCGGCCCTCGTCGTCATGATTGGAGGTGCAGGGGCTCTCATGATGGCGTATGCATGTGATATCCCATTTCTCATCGGAAGCCCAAGCACAAGGGGCAATGCGGAAGCGGACGGCGATGTGGATGAGGTACTTAGTTGGGAGGCGGTGGCAGGCGAAGGACACTTACTTCGAGCGGAGGGACGCTGAACCGCGGATCGAACAGCAGCAGGCGGACGACCGGGGGTTCGCCTTGTGCTACTGCTGTTCCGGCTGTATGTCCGCCGTTGCACCTAAACCCCTAAACCCCTAAAACCTAAAAACCACACCCGGGATGTCGCCGCTTGCGGTAACGCCGAACACCTCCCGAGTCCTCATCCCACGCGCCTTCGACTTCATGCATTGCAGGCAGCTCAGCTCAGCTCACCAGGCCAGCTTCGTTCAGCAGTGCCCCCCATGTATCCCAGATTTAGATCCAGATCCAGATCCAGATCCAGATCCAGGCCCACGACGCTCGCCGTGAACCTCCCTCCACGCCCGGATCGCTGCTCGCCAGCCGATCGAGCTGTTGTACGCCTGCGGCTCCCGGAACTCGCACGCCTTGGTCAACAACGAAACGACCAAGCCACCTGCTGAGGACCACCGGGTCCGCTGGACGCTCTGCTGGCTCCTCATCGCGCTCCGCTGCCGCCTCGCTTCCAGCATCCCTTCCCCCCGTACCCTCCTTCCCTTTACCGCCCCCAGTGTCAACTCCGAAAAACACGACCCCCAGCAGAGGCATGCGCTCCTGAGGCGCCGCTACCTTTTGCACTGCTTCTCACTCCGTCGGAGTCAGGACCAACTCTATCGTTGAGACGTTCGCAGGTGTTGCCACCACCTGCTGCGCCTCGGCGGCTGCCCCCCGGCGCCGCCCGTCGAGGTAGCCTGACATAGTGGTCTTCAACACGCCCCTCGGGGCTAGCGGCGACAACGACGGCAGCGGCTTGTCACTGGCACAACAAGGCGGGCTCCCCTGCAGCTGCTGCTGCGGCGGCGGCTGTGGATCCTGCTGTGCCTGCTGCTGGGCTTGGCGATGTGGCCCGGTCACACTTTTGCTGGCTGTGACGCTGGTTGCTCGCCGGGCCTGCAGCTGCGCCTGCTGTTGCTGTGCCTGCTGTTGCTGCGCCAGCTGTTGCTGTGCCTGCTGTTGTGCTGCGGGCTTTCTACTGCGGGGCACCTCCACTGGCGGCTGTCCGTCGACCCCGCGCCAGTGGTTGTAGTTCCCGATGAAGCAGCTCATGAGCGGCTGGGCTCCAGGGAAGGCGCTGACCAGCGCGTGCACGAGCGGCAGCGCCACGAAGTCGTAGAAGCCCACCTGGCTCTTGGACACGCCCTGCTTGGACCGGTCGAACAGGGGGCTGATGGGGAGGCCCAGCTGGGTCTCGAGGTCCCCCTGCCGGAAGAACTCCTCCTCAAGCACGCCAAGCCACCTGCACATCCAGGATCCAGCACACACGTTACGGCGCGAGGGGCCGCCGCGTGAACCAGCACCGCAGGTGACGCGCACCTATCACTGGTATGGGGGCGGAGCAAGGGTTCGACTGCGCGTTCGACTGCGCTGAGATCCGGAGGGACGGGGCCGGGGGACTCCATGCTGATCACTTGAGGCGTCGCGGGGATGCCGCCGTCGCGTTCCCGCACACAGAAACACACACAATCGAAATACAGCTGTGTGACTTGCCCCACAGCTGTCTGCCCCCCCCAGGGACACCAGATCTCCCATGCTGCGAGCCGTGGCACATTCTAATGCAGCAATGCTGCCGACGGCACCGTAGCCACACAGCTGTTCTGCCCCTCGGTCTGCACAGATGCCTCGCGACGCTCCGAGACCGGAGGCCCCTCAGGGCCCTGCCAGCTTGCCTCCGCGCTTCGTAGGCCCATTGCATGCTGCATTGTCATCTACTTGCTACTCGAAAACACGGTCCATGGGGCGGCAAAAACCCGTCTGGACCCCCAACCCTAGGCACGGCCCAGCCCATCACATGTCCGCGCATCCATATCCGCGTGTACGGCTGTACGCTTTCAGAGGCGCAGCACTCCACCCGTGCTCGCTCCCCCACGCGCCCGCCCCTCCCCAGCTAGCTGGCAGCCCCGGCTTCGTTCCGCCCTCGTTCCCGCCATGCATCGCTGGCCCCTCCCCTCCCCTCCACTCCTACCTCTTGTGCACCTCGAGCGCCTCCCCCAGGTGACCGATGTCCGCACACTTGAGCACCACCTGCAGGCTCAGCAGCCGCTCCGTCTCGTCGGCGGGTTTCGGAGCCGCATGATGCGGCACCCCCCCCTGCGGTGACGGCCGGCTGAGCAGCAGTTTATCCGGACCTGCGGACGCCCGTCCCGACGGCGATCGCGAGATGCTCATCGAGGGCACGAGCGACGGCGGCTGCTGCGAGGGCTGTCGGTGCTGCTGCTGCTGCTGCTGCTGCTGTTGCTGCTGCTGCTGCTGCTGCGCGGGGTTGTGAGAGTACGCTCCGAGGCGGTGCACGGTGTTGAAGTGGCTGAGGATGGAGAAGTGCTGCTTCATGTCGGTGGCCAGGACCAACTCAATGACCTGGAGGTCGGGTGGACACAGTTTATTTCGCGCGAAAAATGGCGCGGGGTGGAGCCGCGAGGCAGTGGGGCGCTGGAGTTGTAAGGGGGTGGAGGTAGGTGGTGGAGGTAGGTGGTGGCGAGATGTGGGGGATCTCAAATAACCGTCAAGAGGGCTGGTACTGGGCGAGCAGAGTGGAAGGCAGTGAACGGCACTGGACGAGCAACAGGGACGGCAGACGGTTCAGGTCTCGGTGGAGGGCGGTAATTCACCCGTGTTATAAGACCGCGTGAACGGGAGGGACGAACCATAGGCGTCCGCGAGAAGACATTACGGTGTAATTGGAATTACGCATTGCCCCGCCGCTGCATATGTCCTTGGGTTCCAGAGCTGCACCCCATAGGCCCCCACACCTGATAACGCCACTCACTCACCATCTTCCGAAACGCTGCCCGCTCCGGCTGCGACAGGGGCGCCAGCGCATCCAGCTCGGTCTTCTTGAGCAGCCCGAAGGACGCGGCGCAGTGGTGGTTCTCCAGGGGCGACCGGTCGTTGTACCGCACCGCCAGTACGTCACCGGTGGCCACCAGGAAGTCGGCGGTCAGGCCGGGGTGACCAAAGTCGTGAACGATCTGCGGGGCGACGGTTGAAGATTGCGGTTGGCGGTTGGCGGTTTTCTGTTGTGCGGCCACCACGCAACACCATTGATGAGCGCGTCTGTATCCGTGAATAACCCTCCCTTCTCTCCCTCCCTTCTCGCCCTCCCTTCTCACCCTACCTCCCCAGTCCATCCCGCCGAGCTTTCCCCAACCGCTTGCCCCAACCGCTCCAACCCAACCGCCACCCACCGCCGCGTAGTACACCGCCAGCAGCCCCAACGGATCCAGGTAGTGCACGTGCAGCTGGGCCGCGTGGATGGTGACGTGGAGCGTTTGCAGTACATCCGCGGCATGTACGGCATTGTGGTACGGGTTGTCCAGGTAGCCCGCCTCCAGCTGACGGAGCAGCCTGCACGACAAATCATTCGTCATCGCCGTCGCGACATACGGGTACAACCGGTACGGCAGGTTGAACGGAGCAGTTGGCCAGGAATACCCGCGAGGCAGCGCACAACACGAATTGCGTAAAGAATTTCGGTAGGCGAATTAGAAAGACGTCGATGCCTACCAAGAAAAATGAGCTCATCTGGCATCAGGCGGAGCAACATATCCTGTCATCAACGTTCGGCGGGCTGGCGGCCATCTCAGCTGGCGGCCATCTCAGCTGGCGGCCATCTCAGCTGGCGGCCATCTCAGCTGGCGGCCATCTCAGCTGGCGGCCATCTCAGCTGGCGGCCAGCCAGGTCTTGCCAGACCCTTACGGGCTCGCACATTCCTTCCGTGCTGTGGTTCACACTTCCACGGCTGACGGCTGAGCTGACTCGACTGCAAGTATGCCGCATCGGTCGCCCCACTCCTCATCGCCGTACATCCCACCACCATCACCACCACCACGATCTGCCGCTATGGAGTCCCAGCCCACGGGTGCCATCCCAGCCAGCAAGTGGTAACCCTCCCTCCCTCCCTCCTCCCCCGACCTCCGCAGCTCAGCTCCCACCCCGTGTCCGCCAACCGCCCAACGAACAGGCCCAGGCCTACCCTGGAGGTTTAGCATCCTTCCATTGCTCGCCACCGATATTCTCTCAGATCCTACCATTGGTGGGATAGATGGAGGAACTCCAGTTTGCACCCGACACGGGCCCCCAACACCGAGGCCGCGGAGTGTAACCGGTGGCCGCCCCGCCTCGCCCCGGGGTGTGTGCCCCCACCTGGCCAGCGTCACGGCCTTGATCCTGAACGCCTTGATGAGACCCGCCCGCTGGATGAGGTAGAAGCCCAGCGCCGACAGCGCGTGCCCGCTGGTGGCCTTCTGCAGCGCCCACGTGTCGAACTGCCAGCCGTCGGCGCCGGAGAGGAGGCGCTCCACCTGCAGCGGTCGCAACAGCGTCACAACAGCAGGGGGCGACAGGATGACAACCGGAGAGTGTGGCAACCCGAGAGGTTCGTTTTGTGTTTGGGGATTTTGCTGGTCTCATATGACGTCGTCGGAAGGCTGTGGTGCCGTGCGCTTCGCGAGGCAACCCGCCCGCGCCGAGGAAGCCCAACCCCCTCTCTGGAGGGTCGCGCGGTCAAAACCAACCCTGGTCTCCCTATGGCCAGGGAAGGCCACGACGCGTCCTCATCCCGGTGAAGGACGAGGGCATATCCTCACATTCCTCAAGGACCAGGACGCTGCAGGACCAGGACGCTGCAGGGAACCGTACATGCCGTACATGTCGTATACTTATGCCGTCCTAGGGGATGCTGACGTGGCTTGCTGCAGCGTGCCCGTTCACCCAGAGACCCACCTCCTCAATCACCGCGCTGCTGACCGGCACCTTCAGCTGCTGCAGGTGGGCAAGGGCCTGGTGCCGTACAGCTTGTCCAAGCGCCGCCGTACGGTGGCTGCCGCCGCAGCGGCCCGCCCCTCCGCCGCCGCCGATCACGCCGCTGCTGCTGCCGCCGCCGCCGCCAACCATCCCGCCGCCGCTCCGCTCCGCTCCTTCCCCCTTCAGCCCGGCTGCGGCCCCATGCCCCCCGCCGCCGAAGGCACTGCTCAGCGCCCCTTGGAGCGCCGATGCCGGCGGCGTCCGCGGGGGCTGCAGCGGCGGCGCCGTCAAGAGCGGCCCCGAGCGGGAGCTCCCGAAAACGCTGGAAGGCACCAGGAGGTCCCCTCCACAGACCCATTGAGGACTGGACTGGATGACCGGTTCCGCCGCCGGTTCCCCGACCGAGTGGAGCGCCGCCGCGGCCACACACGCGGCCTGCACCGCCGCCGGCGGCATCTGCTGCAACCCCAGCACCAGCTGCAGCCCGCTGCCGACCGTGTCGTGCTGACGAGCTGGCGCCCTGCCGCCGCCGGCACCGTCCTGTCGCGGTTGGTCGTCGTCGATGTCGCCGTCATCGGCGGCGGCTCCTTGCTCCGCCGCGGCCGCGGCCGCCGCCTGGCATTCCCCGCAGGGTCCGTCAGGGCTGCAGCCGCCACCGCACCAGCCGACCCCGCGGCCGAGGCCGACGTCGCCAGCCCCCGGAAAAATGGACAGCATGCGTTCCCCCACCTCCACATCGTCGCCCAGCTGTCTCATGAGGGCACTGACCACATCAGCCTGCGGGACAACAGGGGGTTGCAGGGCGAGGGCGTGCAGCCTCGGGGCTCCTCCCTCGCCCCCTTTCCTTACCCTCCCCGCCCCATTCCTTTCCCTCCCCGCCTTCTCCCTCCCTGGGCCCTCCCGCCCCGGCTCCCTGCCACCTACATCCAAGCTGGAACCCCGCAGTTTGTTCTTCAGGTTGTACGGCTGGTAGATGTCCATGTTGCGCATCAGCACGGTGCGGATGAAGACGACGGTCCCCAGCTCGGGCGGCCGGCCCTCCAGCAGGGCGCTCATCATGTCCAGCAGCAGGTCGGCGGGCGTCTCTGCGTATCGTGCGGGGTTAGGAGCAGGAGCGGGGCCAGAAGTTAGGGAAGGAGGAGGAGCAGGCGCAGGGGCAGGCCCAGGCCCCCAGGTCCCTTGCGCCCCACGTAGTCCTGTGCGCCATGCCACATCACACCTCGCTGCAGCCCACCACATGCCCGCGGACCTGTCTCCAGGATGGGCGCCTCCCGCGGGGCCGCCCTGTCGCGCTTCAGCTCCCGGATTATGTCCTTCGGCAGCAGGGCCTTGAGCAGCAGCTCGTGCTGCCGCCTGCGGGCCCCGCAGCCCATCAAGTGAGGGGGCCGCGGGATTGAAGTGAAGTGAAAACAGGGGACCGCGGCGAATCCACAGGCACGCAATGCAAGGGTGAGCGAGGACAGGCGCGCGCACCTGGACAGGAGCAACGCCAATGTGAGGCAGGACAGCGCCAATGCGACAATCACGACGCCGGCGACCAGACCGCCGTACCAACTGGGTCGCCAGCCCGACAGCGGATACACCCGCAGCCTCCACTGCACCGTCGTGGGGAGGGAGAGAGGGACGCGGGAGATGGATCCGTGGGGCGGGAGGGAGGGGGTGTAAGAGAAAACCCAACCTCCGCCCCCCCCGCGCGTGGAGGGAGGGGGAGAGCTCAGGGGCGGCGATTCACTCCGTCAACGTTTGATGCGGACTGTGCCGCAGCCATCACCCGGAAACCCCAGCGGCCGGCGCCCACCCCAGCGCCCAACCCGGGTGTCGTACGGGGACGTACCCGGGCCGCCCGGGGTGTCTCCCATCGGGTACGGCAACCGGCCTCCTCGTAAAACCGATGGTATCAATGGGGCCGCACACCCGCACCCCTGGAGCGCCTTCCTAGGTCAGTAATAACACCGCAGGTTAAAGTCCGTGATGCCAATGGGGGGGAATGATGTGGCAGCATGGCAGGCAGGGCAGTAGCACGGGCAGCGCACCCCCTCTCCCCGCAACCACATCGCGGCACAGGGTTTGCCGCCGCAAAAAGGACGAGTCCCAGCCCGGCCCGGCCCCGCCCAGCCTCGCCCAGCCTCGCCCGGCCCAGCGCCGCCGCCTTGCCTGCAACCGACCCACCTCGACATTGGGCAACGCCACCGGTATCTCCACCGCGGTGTAGTCCGTTATCAGCCGCTCGGTGTTGCTGACGACCGACTCCAGCTGGCCGCTGGTCACGTTGGGGGCCAGCAGCTGGTACGCGTACCTGCATGTACGGCATGTACGGCATCACGTGTGCTCGTCCGCAGGCAAGGCAGGAATGCGCGTGACATGCAAGCACGGGGGGGCCACAGCAATGCCCCCTTGTGCGTCGTTACGTTTGTGTGGCATGGAGAAGGCGCCGGCGCGGGACGGGTCCGGAGGACGGCTGTCGGGGGCCGGGGCCGGGGACCCCCAACCCCCCCGAGACAGCTGATACCCGTTAAGTGACTCTTTTGCGGTTCCGATTCCTTGATGGACAGGAGGGGCCACGTCCTGTAATCCGACAGGGTGCTTACCCCCTGGACAGAAACGTCCCCAGCCGCGAGCCCGGGCCGTTGAGGTAGTTGAGGGAGATCAGCGCGGCGGCCTGCGGGTGCGCGGTGGCGTAGTGGTGGAGCAGCGGGTGGTGGTGTGAGGGGAGAGGCGGCCCTGATGCGGGTCGCTAGACCGCCAGCGGCGTCGGACAGGCGCGCGCTTGCGCGGTGGGTCGTGGAAACGCGCACCTGGGGGATGTGTGTGGAAAGAACGAAACTGAGCCGCGAGAAGCGAAGTCCAGCGTGATGTGTGTGCAAAAGATAACCGAGTGTGTGGGTGTGTAGGGGTGAGCGTAGATCCGGGGTGGGTGTCCTTAAGTGCGCACACAGCCTGTAGGTATGCCATCGTGGTGCCGTAAGTGTCCATTCCTTCTGGTCGATGTGTACATCAGTTCTTGTAGATCGATGTGGGTCGCGGGTGGACCAAACCCTGACATGGATACCCAAAACCCAACACTCACAAAGCCCCAGAAGAGCGTCCCCGACGTCGCATTGTAGTCGCAGGGCCCGCCGCAGTACGGGTTCACGGGCCGCGCAATGCCAAACGTATCGTTGCTGTTGTTCGTCCGGATGAAGATGGGCTGCCGTACAATGACGCCGATGCCACCCTGGCGGAATGGCAGCGGCCCCGCCAGTGTGGTGACTCCGTCGCTCACCGTCTTTCGGGCCCCGTCTCGGTCCGGCAACCCTGCAGACAGACATACAGACAGATAACCAGCCAACCATTCAGCCGAACAGCCAGCCGTTCCGTCGGCCAGCCAACCGGCCAGCCAGCGAGCCAGCCAGCTAGTCAGCCAGCTAATCAGCCGGCCAGCCAGTCCCAGAAGAGGCCCCGACAGCCCACCCTTGTGAACCGACCGTCAAGTCCTTCATCGGACTCCCGACGAACCCCAGGCCGACTCCCTCAGTCCCATGGCCGCCTTCATCCCATCCCCACGCCATGACAGCCCACACCTTCCCCATCCCCATCCCTCCCACCTCAGCCTCACAGGTGTTTCGCTGCTCGTCCTCGTCGCGCTAGTGCCACCCGACCCGTACCCCAGCCACAAGCACACACCCTCATCCCCATCCCCCATGCGCGACATGATCGCTTCACCGGATGCCCACCGGCAAACACGTCGTATCCAAGCGCCGCCTCCTGGCCCTGCTGCGGATACATGTCGCTGACAATCCCGTTGGGCACCAGCTGCAGGTTGAGCAGCGAGTTGGCAGGGGCCTGCAAGCCACACGCGCCAGTCGCAGGGCGCCAGCGAGGCGGGCAGGGGCTCAGGGTTTCGACTTTCGCGGTGGAGGCGGGTGCTGTACACGCGCACGCGTCCTCCATGTGCACCGCCTGGGAACGCCTGGGTGCAGGTGGTGATCGTGATGCTGGCGGTGAGGGTGAGGGTGAGGGTGCGGGTGCGGCACTGACCAGCAACAGGGAGATTCTGCTGAAGCTCCAGAAAAAAAGCGCCAAGCCGCCAATGCGCGCAAAATGTTAGAGCCTCTCTCAGGACGTGGTCGTACGCACAGTACGGCAGCGGTCGTACCAACCTGGGCGAGCAAGGTACGGCAGCGGTCGTACCCACCTGGGCGAACAAAGACGGCGCCAGTGGGAGGAACAGGTCCCTGGCAGCCGCGTGCTCCGGCTTGTACCGCACGATTGCCGCCATCACCGACAGGGGCGACAGCGCCAAGTTCAATTGCTCCACGTACCAGGAGGCCGTGTCCCTGGCCAGGCCAGCGGCCCGGAGCTGCAGTGATGGGTGGTGCGAGGGCGCGGGAGGAATTGTTGCCCGTTTGGGGTCTGGGGCAGGAGGCAGAGGCTTGCACCGCCGGCGAGTGTGGTGCGTGTGGAGGTTTTGCGGGAGCGCCTTGGACGGGAAGGGGAAGGGGGATTGCGAGCCGCGGCGAGCCAGTGTCCGGACGGATTCGTGGGCGGCAGCGAAAGGGGGGAGTGGGCGCAGTGACGGTCGCAGGACAACAGGAGGGGATGCGAGGGGAACCGTGGGCGGCTCGACCACCACAGCCGCACGGGTGGGAGGCTGGCGTCGGCGGCAGCGGGTCATTCCATGATGTACCTGGGCTCTGTGTGCGGCATTCAACTGTGTATTGTCATGTCAAGTTGAATCGTGCTATGGGTTGCGTTGTGTGAGAGTGCTGGATGATGTGGAAACACCCTGAAAAGTCAGGCCGGCGAAGCCGCACAGATACGGCGCTGCAAATCGGGAACCGTTCACCGCACCACTTCGACCTATCCCGTAATCTGACGTCCGCTGACCGGCCCCTCCAGCCCCCCAACTGTTAACTGTGGTGCACTGCATGCCGCAGCATGCTGGCCCGGTTTTGGTCGCGCAATATCACACGCAGAAGTAACAATGCCGAATAAGAAACCAACCTTCGCAGTGTCAATATCTGCTTGCGCAATTCTTACAACGCCCCATATGCCCAGGCCGAGCAGGAGGGCCAGCAGCAGACATGGATAGAGCAGTATTGGAGGGTGGTCGTGAATAACACGACAGATTGCCTGCGGAGTTGCAACAATTTTGCAGTGTCAGAACATACGGCAGGCGCAGAGGAACAGTGAAAAAATGGCAGAACGGCAACTTCAGAGGGGTGAACAGGAGCTTAGTACTTAGGTCATCTGTAAAGATTACGTGAAACACGGCTGCTGTAAATAATACTGGCCCTGATTGGTCCAACAAAGCGTCGGCGCGCCTGTTCGGAATGTCTTGTTTCTGTTGCCGTGTGCAGCCTAAAAGGTCATACGACAAGGCGTAACAAACAGATTCTGAAGTAATGGAAGTCGCACCAGTAAATTTGATTTCAATAGCCTCCAGACGCCTGGTCGCTTTGCATCGCCGTGACGTGCGTCTGGCCGATCCCCCTGCTTGACAATGCCGTTCATTCTTACTATTCCTACTATTCATACAGTTTATTCAGAATGTCAGCATGAAAACGAAACCCAGGAATGGCAAGGAACGGGTGTCTAGCCCAACTCAGCCTTCCGTAATCCTATACATTTTGTAGTGGCATCCATATTAGCAATACTTCAGAGTGTCGCTTCTGCATGGGTGGCCTTGGTGTTTAACGCTGGTAATTGTGAGGTACGGCATTTCGGATGGAGCGAGACGTTGGGCAACCCGAAAGCGCAAACCGTCTCGGCCCGAAGTCCACTTGTTAATGATTACAGAGATCGTCTTCGATACAGCTTTTATTTGTCCTATCAAATCACAATGTTGCGCTGCCATTGCTCAGGGTCTTCACAAGGCATAGCAACGGTCCCAATTGGGATTTGCAGCACAAAAATATTTTATTAGTTCAACCACATTCAAGTGCAATGTCATCCAACTGCTCTCTGTCGCACATCATATTCATACTAAAGACTCAGAACCAAATTGCGTTGAGCGAACGTGATTAATCCTGACGATTCCAGGAGGATAACCAGACATTGAGAGTACGATACGTTGCCTTTGCGGTTACTTTTTCCCCTGGCACCGTACGATAGCACATAGCGCCGACCAGATTCCCGATGCAGAAATGCTTCACCACCGATTATCCAATACCGCATACCATGTGCCTGTTGCCGGAGCCACAGCGTGACAGGCCCTGCGTGGCCCTGCGCCCTATGAACTGTGCCGCTGCCATGGTCGATTGGCCCTCGCCAAAACAGCGACAAAACAGCGACAAGCCGCTGTGGCACGCTGTTGCACCCCTCCGCCAAAAACCGTCATGCCCCGGACAGCACGCAAAACAGAGCACCGTACAGACAGCGAAGTAGTCAAGTCTGGACCTGGACGGACTCGTCTCACCACCTTCCCCGGAGATATGTTCGCCACGTCCTGCGAGCGCGCGAGGAGAAAGATGACGTGGCACCACACCTCCGTTGACGAGGTTCTTTTGACCCCATAGATGCCCCCTCCACCCCCAGGGCATGGGAGCCTACCTGGGTGGGAGCGAGCCTGCTGCTCCCAGGCGGGGTCGTGCTAGTCACGCTCTGCCGCGTGATGCGCCGGGACGCGTGGGGCCGATCTGGCTGCACGTCCATGACGGGGAGCGAGACCCCGGCGTCCCGGCGCCCGGAGCCGAGATGACACCCCTGGGCATCCGGCGCGTGCTTTGCGCGGGGTATACTCCTGCCGGCCGGCTCCACTGCCGCCAGTGTGGCGGCATGGACGCAGGAAGCAGCAGGGGGAGGCAAGGGGGGATAATGTTTCTGCGGGGCGCCGACAAGGGATTTCATCCCCCAGTGTCCGCAGCCGGTCATCCCCGGAACGGACCCTGTCGTAACTAACATACTCGCCTGTCATCTTGGCGGCTGTGGCTCCCGATGGCAAGCCGTCGAAGATCTAAGCTGCTGCTGAGTCCCAACAAGCCCCGGCCCGGTGTGTTTTTGGGTGCGGCGTTGAGGTGTGGAGGTGTCCTGCCGCCTTGGTGGTGGGGCCTGCTGGGGCTTGCCCTGGTATACACCGGTGATCCCTTTGGGGTCCGCTGTAACGTTCATTCATTCATTCAAGCCCCGGCACATGCTGTAGCATTCGTGGCAGGGGATGGCCTGCTCGTTTCCCAGTTGGAGTACTCCGCACAGGGCGGGCACCGTCCGTCCGCGTGAGGAGGTTCACATGCGCCGGAACGCCTTCGGCGGAGGGCACCTCTGAAGGACGGCTGGTCCCTGGAGGGTTGGTCTGAGGACGGCTGGTCTCGTCCCCGACGGCGCCCTTGCGACATTGCGGACTGAAAGACGGCAACGCTGTTCTCCGCGGCAAGAGGGTAACTGTCATTCGATGAGGCAGTCTCGCCTCGATACACAAAGTCCGGACGGCCTCCTATAATGTAGCCGTTACAAGGCCAGGCATCCAGCATCAATAGGTTTTCTGAGTGACACGAAAGAAAATCAAGGTTTTCTGTCAATTTGCCGAAAGCGTCTTCGGTTGACGGAGAGTACGGCGGGGCCGTACGGTTACGAGTGCGGGCAAGTCGCGGAGAGCGCGACTGAACGAGTAATTTCGCGAGTTTACATTGTCAGCACTGACAGGTTGCCACTGCGGCGTCTGCCATACATACCGTCCCGCGGCAGATAGTCCGGTCGGTAACCAGGCTCGCTTCCTTCCACGGGAGCAAGCGCCCTTTCCTCTCGCAGGTACCCGACCCCATCTTCGTACTACAAGCGGTAAGGCAAGCGCTACTCATGGAAACGGCTTTAAGATTCGTGCACTCATTCAGTAACCCGCACTCTGTTGTGCAGCGGGGTCGAGACGTGGCGGCGTCGGGTCGTCGGGTCGTCCTAGGCGGAGGTGCACATGAAGGCCCGGGCGGGTCGGTCCAAGGCGGGCTCAGGTCCGACCGGTCGGGTGCAGCTTCAGCTGGCACATGCAAGCGGAGCGGCGAGAGCGGGATGACATGGTGCTGGCGGCCGTGGCTGCGATGGAGGTAGGCCTGCGAGGTTTTGCGCCACATTGGACAGTGAGGGACCGCGGTTCTGTCTCTAGGGCGTCGGCCCCGCGCGGTCGTTCATCATCACGGTCTGGTGGCGACGGGGCGGGCTCCAGTGCGGCGAACCCCTAAGAAACGTGCGCGCTCACCGCAAGCTAGATGGTAAGTAGAGGAACTGGCGGGAGCTGGGAGCCGAAGGGCGCCTACTGATGGTGCATATGTCGAGCCTGCGTCGTACCGACCCCGTCGTCCCTGAGCTGCACGGCATACTTAATCTGGTCAGGAATTGGAACGGCCCTTCACTGCCTACGACAGCACCCAGTCTAGATTACCAAGGGCAGCCTGGTGGCGCAGGGCGCGGTCGGACGACCGCGGCCTGCCTGAACGTAGGAGTGCTGAGACTATTAAGGGTTTCCCCGTGCAGATTGCTCTCAACATGTGCGTCATCATCATCCTTATGAGTTCAAAACGTGTTCTTCCTGCTTTTGGCTTGTCGCAAGTGCGATGCATTACGACAGTTAGTCGGCCCAACCGGCAGAAGCGCCGAGAACCGAAACATGGAATGCACAACTAAAATAATTACTTCGTGCTGCGCTCTTCCTATGGTATGGCATTTCAATCTGGCGATTAGCGATTGAATTCGTGCGAAACCTTGCCAGCGGCCGGGGCGTTGTTGGACCGCCCCAGATCACAAGGTAGGATACCGCTTTAAGAATTTACGATCAATAATTTCTGCTGTATGTTTGCTTTGCTTGCTAGTGGTGTGCATCGGCGGGCAGATGGCCGCGCCAATAATGATTTCCTGTGTGGTTGTTATGGGAGTATGTGCGATCTACGACAAGTATCTCTTCGAGTTCCATTGATGACAACCACTGGACACGGGCCTCACTCGCGCCCTTCTGCAAACGATGTCCCCACCTTAGATCCGATTGTGACTGTATGGGGAACCCTTCAAACCAGCACACAATAATACTGTCCATCGGACGGGCTACCCTGCTGTATCGCCCTGCGTAACCCCTTCCCCGCTTTCGGGTCGTCTTCCCCGCGGCGTGCGTCGCACAGTGACGGCCGCTGTCGGCCCACATGGCCACGATCTTCGCCCCGGAGAGGGGCTTCAGATTCGATGACAGTGCAGTGCCGTACCTACAGCTGTACGTCGGCTTCACAGTCGCCGTATACTTGTTCCACACCTACCTAGATGTCCGCCAGCTGAGGGTACGTCGGGGTGCCGCCATTCACCCTCACGCCAAACACCCTCACGCCAAACACCCTCACGCCAAACACCCTCACGCCAAACACCCTCACGCCAAACACCCTCACGCCAAACACCCTCACGCCAAACACCCGTGTGATCTCACCCGCGTCCCACTTGAGCGCCGGGCGGAAGGCCAGATCCGCCCTGTGAGGACCCGCCGAGCTGGCTGGCTGGCGGGCTGGCTAGCTGGCTGGCTGGCGGGCTGGCTGGCTGGCGGGCTGGCTGGCTGGCTGGCGGGCGGGCGGGCGGGCGGGCGGGCGGGGGGTGCGGTCGCCGTTCCGCTTGGTGGCGGGTTCGGCGGGTGGCGGGGATCCGGAGGGCCTCAGTGATGTGGCAACCGGGCGGGCGACCAATGCACCCTTTCCCATGTCACCCTCGCTTCTCCTATGCCTTGCCATGTCTACCAACGTTCCTGTGTTCTTCCCCCATCCCCCTTGCCAAAATACCCACGACCTGAGCACAGGCGCTGAGGCGACCCAGCCCGCCCGCCGCCCTCGCCGGCCTCTTCAGCCAGGAGCTGTACGAAAAGACGCAGGCGTACAGCGTGGATAAATGGTACGGCAAACGGCATGCAGTGCGCCACCGTGGGCAAGGCCGTGGTTGTGTCGTACGGGGGCAAACCGCACGGCTCCGGGGGCAAGGAACAGAGCGATGAACACCCTATGGCTATGGGTGGCCTTTGCACAGTACATGCGCAGCTATTCATCCATGTAATTCTTGCTTTGGAGCTGCTCCTGCCCACCTCAGTAAGGCAAGCTCCATTGTTAGACACCCTATCGTCTGATTGACGGTCCGGTGGGGGAACTATTGGCAGGGCACAGGAAGGGGCCGTAGTCCGCAAGGAGGGAGGCGACCGGGTGTGCTGTAGCTTGGAACAACGGACCTACATACACACCCGAGGTTGGGTTGCAATTCTATACACACCCGAGGTCACACCATTTGTCGTACGCCGGAGTCCAGGGGCCGTCAACATCCACGTATCATCATAACCATCGCTACATCGTCCCGTGCGCCAACTGCCGATCAAAGCCGCCGCCTCATCGACACAACCCGCCCCCACCCCGCGGGGTCCCTCCGTGTCCCCCTCCGCGCACGATGACCATTCCGGCTGTCCCCATCCGCCCTCCGTCTCGCGGGCGACAGGCGCTTCGGCTTCGCGCACAGCCTCTACAGCACCTTTGAGACGCTCTTCCTCATCCTCGGCGGCTGGCTGCCCCGCATCTGGGTGTTTGCGGGGCAGCTGCTGCAGCTCGCGGCTGCGCGCGCGGGCGCGGGGCGGTGGCCCTCGTGGGCTTCGGGCGAGGTGGCCCAGACGGTCGTGTTTGTGTTCGTACTGCACCTGGGTAACACGGTTCTGGAGCTGCCCTGGGGGATCTACTCGACCTTCGTGGTGGAGCAGCGGCACGGGTTCAACAAGCAGACGCCCGGGCTGTACATCTCGGACCTGGTCAAGCAGGTGTGGTCAGGGCGCCAGGGGGGTGGAGGGGGGCCGCAAGGGGGAGGGGAGGGGGTTGGGCAAGGCGTGTGGGAGAAAGGAGGGAGGGGAGGGGAGGGGAGGGGAGAGATAGCTGCTGGAGCACAGCAGCGTGGCGGAGACGCCGTGGCTGAAAGGCCGTGACTGAAACGACTTACCAAGTGACCAAGTAAGGGTAACGGTATGTGCGTGTTATTGTTGGTGCCTGCCTGTCGCACACCGTTTCGCTCCTCGGTGACGTGTCGGCCCCACTTCTGCACCCGCACGCAGCTGGTGCTGGCGGCGGTGCTGTTGCCGCCCATCGTGGGAGGTCTCACCGTCATCCTGCAGGTGGGGCCGTGGGCGCGTAGCTCGGCGGGGCGTGCGGGGTGTGGGGCCGTGGGCGCGTAGCTCGGCGGGGCGTGCGGGGTGTGGGGCCGTGGGCGCGTAGCTCGGCGGGGCGTGCGGGGTGTGGGGCCGTGGGCTCGTAGCTCGGCGGGGCGTGCGGGGTGTGGGGCCGTGGGCTCGTAGCTCGGCGGGGCGTGCGGGGTGTGGGGCCGTGGGCTCGTAGCTCGGCGGGGCGTGCGGGGTGTGGGGCCGTGGGCTCGTAGCTCGGCGGGGCGTGCGGGGTGTGGGGCCGGGGCGTGTGGGTTTGGACTGCAGACCCACACACCGGTGACCCTGAGGGGAGAAGACCTCCACCAAGAGGATCTGTTGTGAGCTATGTCGTACAACTGGGAAGATGGTTCAGTAAGGGGGATTCGCAGCGGTGCAGGAGAGGTGCGGAAGGCATTCAAGGGTTGGGCAAGGCAGGGCGTGGCCGTGAAAAAAAGGGACCTTTGAGCAGCAGCAGCGGAGGAGGAAGGGCCCGCCTCCCCGTAGGCGGCGGACCGGCGGGGGCTGTTTACTCACGCCGCCGCCCGGACGCGCCGTCACCGGATTGACCGGATTGGCAGTACTCCACCCCCGTGCGGAGAGACGGGCATGGCACCGGGCGATGGGAACCCTCAGACCGGCTGACGGCCCGCTCCGACCCTCCCGGCTTCGACCGGCCCGACCCGACCCGACCGGACCGGACTACAGGTGGCCGGCCCGCTCATGCCCCTCTACCTCTGGGGATTCATCGTGACCCTCAGCCTCTTCTTCATGACCATTTACCCCGTGGTCATCGCGCCGCTCTTCAACAAGTACGAACCGCTGCCCGAAGTAAGTCTGGCCTGGGAGTACGTCAGTGAGGACGTGTCGTGCCTGGGTGGCCAAGGGTCGTACTCTCCGCACCGCAGTGCGACCTCCGCCTTTTGCCTTGTGCGTGGCAAGTCACGTGCGGTTGTGTGAAGTTTGCAAAGCCACATCTTGCACAGCGCCGTGAGGGACATCATCGTTACCGCACACGGAGCGGATGTTCCTGGAAACCGCTGGTGTCGTCTTGATTTTCCGCCGCGCGGCGGCCTGTCCCTCGGCGTCCCACTGACCCAGGGGTCGCTCCGTACCAAGATCGAGGCCCTGGCCGGCGGCCTCCACTTTCCCCTCCGGAAGCTATACCGCGTGGATGGCAGCCGCCGCTCGGCCCACTCCAACGCTTATATGTACGGCTTCTTCAACAACAAGCGTATCGTACTGTACGACACACTGATCCAGCAGTGCAGCGAGGAGCAGGTGGTGGCTGTGCTGGCGCACGAGCTGGGTGAGTGGATGCGGCCGGGACGACCCCGGTCCGCCGCGAAAAGCGGCAGCGGGCTGGCTGCTGGCTGCTTGTACGTTTACCGCGACCTGGGACCTCTCAAGCGTTGCTGGAATATGAAGCAGGATTTGATTCAATAACCACGTGTCCCATTTTTTCTCGCGCTCTCCCTTCATATACGTAGGCGCCCACACATGTGACCGTTTTACGACGAAGACGTGCGATGTGTTAGGTACATGTCATTGTCCTGTTGCGACACACGTGGTTAGCGTCCCATTGACAAAAGCCGGCAAACGGCCACTTGGGTACATGATTGTGATGATGGCTCTTGGCGGTGGTTGGCGGTGCCGTCTCTCTACCCCGGCACGTGTACAGCAAGGCCGGCCAACCGTACTATTGTTGGAGGTGCACCGAGACCAACCCACGGGTCCGCGCCTTCGGAACGTACCTTGCCACGCACGCAATGTTTTCAAAGCCAACATGTTCGTACGGGTGCCGTACTTTTGCCTCCGAAACAACGGGATTGCTCAGGTCATTGGAAGCTCCGCCACACGCCGCAGCTGTTTGCGGTCAACCAGGTGGTGCTCCTCTCGCAGTTCTGCCTGTTTGCCTTGGTGCGGACCAGTACGGCCCTGCCGGCTGCATTCGGCTTCGGCTCGGGCGCGGCGGTGGGCGCCACCGGGGGCGCGCCCGCCTTTGTGTCCCTCATCCTCTTCCAGTTCATCGTGTCGCCGCTCGACGAGGTAACGTACGGCGCGACGCGGTAGCATACGGCATCAGCCTGGACAGGGTGGGAGCGAGTTGGGCCGATGCACCGATGCAGTCCAGGGGGGGGTGGACGCGGCGCGAGCAAGGGTCCGCTTATCTATGTAGCTACCATACTCCCAATGTCGTGTTGGTTGGGGGTTGGGAAGTGGCATCGGAATGAAGGATTCCCCGTGTACGGATGTACGACGCGCCCGGACACCTGATATCGCGGCATTAGAGTGTTGTCGTGCTTCGGTGGCCGACATCGCCAAGCCGGTCCTCATCCGGTGGCCCTGTACGGCGGGTCGGGCAGGCCCTGTACCCCTTTCCTTCCTTGAACATCCCTTCAACTCCTTTGTTTGCGTTTCCCTTCCCTTCCCCGGGTCGCGCAGGTGATCCACTACGCGAGCAATGTGGTCAGCCGCCGCTTTGAGTTCCAGGCGGACGGCTTTGCGGTGCGGACCGGGCACGGCGCCGACCTACGGGCTGCGCTGCTCAAGATGGAGGAGGAGAACAAGGTACGACAGCACGCAGTACGATGATGCTCTGTTGTCGTGCGCATGACCGACGTGTACTGTCCGGAACATGCTTACACTGCGCGGTGCTGCGCAGCATTCAACTGCGAAAATCGTTTTAGGGCTCTTATCTGTTTGCTCATGTCTCGGGGTCGCACAGCACGGTTGCCCCGCCATCTCGCGTCGCGATAAACGAGATGGATGGCATCGGTGGCTCCCCTGTACTCGGTTTCGCTTTGCTCGATGTTCTGAGGCCGCTGTTTGTTTGTGTGTCTGTTTGTTCTCTAGGAGGAAACCCTGATTGTGTTGGATGGGAAACTCGCCCGAACCTGAGTGTACGTTATGCGTTATGTGTACGGCACGCAGGGTGCCATGCACGTGGATCCGTGGTATTCGTCGTACCACTACTCGCACCCGCCGCTGGTGGACCGTCTAAGGGCCATCGACACCGCCGTGGACAAGGACGGGGGGCAGGGCCAGGCGCCAGAAACGAAGAAAGCCCAGTGATTTACGGACGGATGGACAGACGAACGGACGGACGGATGGGCGGTTGAAGGTATCTATGGCTGCACTAGACCTTTTAGGAAAATCCAGGGGGGTGGGAGCCGCTTGTGAGGGGCACGCGGCACGCAGGTGCAGGCTTGGCAGGCACGCAGGGCCCCGTGTCGGCGGCAGTCGGCGGCCGGGCGGGAGGTGAGAGTGAAAGGCAAGCCAAGACGGACCCGTATCCCACGCTGGAGAACGAGAAGGGCGACGGCAGGAAGCACACCCAGGGTAAGGTCACTTATGCGGGGACATGCAGCCGCACAGGGAGCCGGGGGAGGCAGGGGGCGAAGGGGTACAGAGTGAGAGTGCGGAGCAGTGCGCGCCACCCAGTGCGACGCGACTTTGGACCCTTCCGTGGGCCGGGGAGCGCGGTGGAAAGGAAGCGAGCCGGTCGCCTCCGGCACGGAGGGAGTCGTACCTGGGGCCGGAGGCGCCGGGAGTCCTCCAGGTGTGCACGGGGCACGGTTGTGTTAACCAGCGGATCTGTCAGTTTTGTCGGTTTGTGGGTCAGCCGGCATGCGGGTTCTTGTTGCGCTCCCGGGAGCCCTGGCTGTAGCCCCGGCGCTGTGCGATGTACGGACAGGCCTGGATGTATCGTACATAGCATGGCGAGGGCACATACACATGCCGTACACTTGTGCGCCGGTCGGTCGACGGAGTGTAAGGGCAGTCTGAGAGCGGACTTCGCCGCGCTGCACAGCGGCCTGCTCATGCTGCCGCTGTCATGAAGCGGATGCCGTATGGAGTCTATGGGGGTGCGAAGCTCAGCTGTACGGTACCCTCCGTCCGTCGGGCGCTTTCTGCCATTCGGATCCTGCCGTTCGTGCCCTCAGTGGCACGGTTCCACCCGAACCGGTCGGGGCTGGCCGGGGCCGCTGATAGCAATCCTTACAATCGCTAAGTCTTAACGACGCCGCCCTACCAACGACACTCATGATCGTTGGCTCGACACACCTCGTCGGCGGCTGGCCACAGAGAGAGCCCAACGTGCGTGCCCGAGGTAGCCTGCCACGTAACCCCAGCGCATTATTTGCTTGATGAATCATGTTACGCTCCTCCCGCGCAGAGTGAGACACGCGTGTATGCCGTCATGCATGCCGTACATTAACGCACGTACAATGACGCGCGTGCCCCCGCCCAGCCAGGATTAGCAGCGCCGATGAATAGCCGATGACGGGCCCCTCACAACCCCTTGCGTGTCGGGCCCCTCACAACCCCTCACCGCCCGTGTCGCCGTGTGGGCGGTGGTCAGGTTGGGTCCACCCAAGGTCCTCCAGTTAGTTGTGTCATCACCACCTCGATCATCTGGCGCCTGGCCAGGCCCGAGCACCTGCTGGCTGGCGCATACCGACGTACTCGGCCTCTCACCATGTCATCTCACCACCTAGCTGGCTAGCTGGCTCACGATGACATGACATACCGTACAATTTGCTTGCCCGCCGTACGACCGCGCGCCTCACAAACTGACCATACAGGACGACCATACATGAGACGTGGCACACACATGGCAAAATCATGGCATGGCAGTACCGTACGGGGTACGGCGCCTCCCAGAACCCAAACACGTAATGACCAGCACACATGCAGTCGCTTTGCCTTGATGTGTCACCTAAGAAACAGTCAACTCGGACATCGAGTACGGCAGTTGTCCTTGGACGCAGTACGAACGAAGGGGGAGGGCATTCTTGCAATATTCGAGGGTCTTTCGATTGCTGCTTAATGATATGATAAATGGCCAGACTGGGTCGGACGCAAAAGAAAAGAAACATACGAGGGCGGCTGCGGGGTAGGTGCTAATGCCGCGGGCTCACACACACCTGTTCGTTGGTGCACGCTATGCGTGGCTCCCACGTACAACGAACTATCGTCATGAGAAGAGCAATCACCTGGATGCAGCGTCGCAGCTGCTGCAGCCTCAATGCTGCGGCATCCGCCGGGGCCGCAGTAACTAACCGTCCACCAACGACCCCAAGTACTCGCACCTAACGAACCTATGCACTCGTACATCAGTAATACCGTACTCAACCTGTGCGATCAGTACGACTCGGGTGCACTGCACGCATGGAGCCAGCAGCCAAGACATCTTCCCCACGCCCTTTTGATGGCGCCTCCCCATTGTAACGCCGCTTCTTCAGGAGGGGGCATCCATAGCCATGCTCAGTTAAGCCGAGACACACGTGGATTCACTAATGATAATAATAGCAGTACGGGGGCCGGAGCGAGCTAGCTTGGCGTGTGTTAAGGGGGCTGTATGCCCGCCCACACCACGTGGACTCACTACCGTACACTAATGTACGACGACGTACGGGCATCGACAATGTCCTGATGACCTGCCATGCGTGCCATCCCATTGCCATCCCATTCACGAAGCTCCCCCGGACTCGATAGGTGGCCGACAGGTGGCCAACCATCATGGAAAGCAAAACTCATATATAGCCCCCCATTCCAAGCGCAAGGCCATGCATCGCGTGGGCCCTAATAAACTCCAGCGGCGGGCGTGTCTAGCTAGCCCTTTTGCTCTTTGGCGCCTGCGTGGATAGATCTATCTCTAGCCGACTGTGTGATGTCGATCTATCCGTGACATTTAGGTAGGTCCATTAACTCACCCGGGCTACCCCTCATCAGCTGCTCACTTGCCCTTGCTCGCGTCTGCAGGCCCCTGCTGCCACCCCCTGCAACCCCTCTGCAACCCCCTACAGATAACAATAATAGTACTTGCAACAGTTTCATCATTGCTGCACGCGTGCAGCACCGTACTCTGCCAGCGGAAGGCACCAGGGAGCTTAGAAACCAGCAGGCAGTCCGTGGAAGGTACGTAGCTAGCTAGTGGGCCCGCAGCTAGCACGCACGAGCCAATCCGTGAGGCCCCATCGCCAAGCAAGCTCACACAACGAAGGCCGACACCACCCATGGTGTGTATTAGGTGTTACGTGGCCGATACGCCTAGGCAGGCGAGACCAGGCGAGACGTTGAGGTGGGTCGCTCGAGTGGGTTGCTCGGGTGGGTTGCTCGAGTGGGTAGCATGCCCAGCCTGGGCCAGTGGGAGGCCAAGTAGGTGGGCTGAGTGGGTAGGGCGAATGGGTATGCCGGGTAGGTAGGAATGTTTGCGCCTCGGCAAGTACGGTACTTGGTTCAGCCCCAGCGCACCTGACGGCGCCCGAAGACCTGATGGATGGCCGGCCGCCCCTCATGTGGCCCGCCGCTTGAGGGCGCTGGCATTGCTGACGGCGCCGTACACCGACCGCGGGGACATCTCCGGGGTACCGCCGCCGCCTCCCGCCCCTGTGAGGTACAAATACTGTAGTTGTACGGCATGTGCGGCGGTAAAGTCAGGGCGGCGGTGGCAGGGTAGCATACATGTACGTGGCATCTGCAAAGCACGATACGGCCAGCGCTAACTTGCAAACGGCGTTCGTCTATCAGCTCAGATCTCTCTCTGTGCTCTCCCGCGCCCGCTCTGTCTCTCCGTCCAACTTCTTCTCCTTTTACTTCACCAAGCAAGCAAGCATGGATGGTGTCCCGCCGTATTCTACAGTGACGCGTGGCAAGCTGCGTGGCAAGCTGGGATCACCACGATGGGCACCGGCTTCACTTGCCCGGGGATTGCTTGCTCACCGAAATCAAGCGTCTGATGCGGCGGCGTCCTATCAGCTGACACTCCGGTGGAGGTGGTTGTGGCGGTTGTTGTGACGGTTGTAGCGTCGGTTGGAGGGCTCGGGGGTCCCGCCGCTGTGAGTCCCAACGGCGGCTGCTGTAACGGAGCCGCGGCATCCAGCGGCCCATCCGGAGCGCTGGGCCGCCCCGACGGCGGCGCGTCCGGGACGGCGTACACGAGTCCAGTGCGGTGCAGCTGCAGCGCCTGGCCGGGGACCTGAGGACGTTTGGGGCCCCGGGTGGTGTGGTATTGGGTGATACGGTATTGGGTCACATGGTTTTGGTGACGTGGCATGCAATAGTATGCCGCAGTAGTGGTGGCAGTGGTTGCAGTCCTGGGGTCCTGCAGTCACACCATCCGCATTCACGCAGGCTCCAGGGGTTCAGGGTTTAGGTTTAGGGGTTTAGGGTATAGAGCTTAATCCCCTGTCCGCGCTGTGGCCCCCCCCCGTCCTGCCCAAACCCTAGGCACTCGTGTCCTGCCCGAACCCTAGGTCCCCCAGTCCTGCCCGAACCCTAGGTCCACGTGTCCTGCCCGAACCCGCGACTCCCTCACCGCACACCAGGTGATTCCACCCCTTCCTTGCTCTCCGCAGCTCCAACCTCCGTATCCCTTTCGCCTTCCCACCCATTCCCAATCTGCCCTTCGTTTGCCCCGCCCGCATCCCTCCCGGGTAGTTGTCGCCGGGCTGATCGCCCCTGGTGTCTTTTTTTCGTTCGAAGCCCGAGGGGAAGGCCGGCAGCCCCGCCCTTGGCGTGCTCCCCAAGGCCTTCGACATGGCTACGTTTACACCCGCTTCATGGCCCTTCCCTGTCGCCCCAAATATCTTGGGCATATCTCACCAATCGTATGACCGCGTGGACGTCCGGTTGGAGGACTCGCCGCTGTTCCTTGTCTGCCGCGTAGCAGACGTACAGTGTCTGTACG
This sequence comes from Eudorina sp. 2006-703-Eu-15, assembly GCA_003117195.1. Classification (NCBI taxonomy): domain Eukaryota; kingdom Viridiplantae; phylum Chlorophyta; class Chlorophyceae; order Chlamydomonadales; family Volvocaceae; genus Eudorina; species Eudorina sp. 2006-703-Eu-15. The sequence continues at coordinate 98,415 of BDSI01000026.1, read as the reverse complement.
GCATCCAGTTGAAGCCCAGTCGTGAAGAGGAGTCCGTACAACATCCTGCGCAGGAGATAGAGCGGCGCGGGCGAGGGGAAGTAACGCCTGAGACGTGTCACGTGTGTGTACGGTATGCTGTACGTAGACTCCTGGGACGCGGGACGTGACCGTATTTGCGACAGCGCTCCGAAACCACACCCTGCTGCGTGCATCCTTAACGACATCGTGAACTCCCCCCTCTCCCCGCTTCCCAAGCTGTCTTCGATGCACAAAGAAAGTCATGCCTGTTCAGCTAGTTGGGACCCATTACTCCCAGTAGAAGTAGGAAACCCCATCCTTTGGACTTTCCCCGCCCGTTTCGCGTACCCGAAGAAGGCAACGCCTGACGTCGCCATCGCAACGTCGAACACGATGGGCGGGTACGTCACGTTGGCGCCGTACGTGACGTAAAAGACCACGACTGCCCAGACCAGGGACAGCAGTACGGCGACCACGAACATCACCACTCCAGGGAGCCTCCTGCGGTCGCAGGAAGTGGTATCGGAGCAGGGCAGGGTTCGGCTCAGGACCGTTCAGATCGAAACCGCCTGAAGGCTAGGATGCGCTTGTGAGGAATTTGCGTCCGCAAACGGACGATCCAGCTGATGCGGCTGCACAGTGGGCCGTACCCCAAACCGACCCACCATAGAGCGTAGGCCGGCAGGAAGTTTCGCTGCAGCAGGGTGAAGACGGCGCGGGCTGCGGCCACGAGCGGCTGGCCCGTGATGGCGGCTGCGGCGACGGCGAACACCGAGAAGGCCTCCTGTGAGATAGTGGGGGCCGCAGGTAGGGCGGGTGGGGACGGGAGCACACGCATCGGCGGCGTCCGTGTTTGGGACTTGGGGGTGATGTGAACCGTGAATACGAGCTCACCGGGGGAGTCAACCCCAATCGTGTCAGCGCAGAGCGGGCATCCCGCTCTGCAGATGCTGGGCAGAAAGCACCTGCAGCGCTATTACTGACGCTGCCACACACCCCCCTTCATTGCCACTGCAACAGGCCCCCCATCCAGCGCTGTACGGGTCCTCACCGTGCGAGCGGCCACCGGCCGCACCACGCAGCGCAGGACCCGGCCGACGCCCTTCACTCGTAGCAGCCCCAGGCTCACGAACCGCACGGCCCGCAGCGGCGCCAGCACCACCGCCGTCAGGGCCAAGGAGCCAAAGGCCGACGACAGACAGTGACGCAGCGCCCGCCGTACCGTGCCGGGGGCCGCCGCTGAGGCAGCCCCTGGGCGGTAGCGCAGCGTGTTGAACGTGCTGTAGGCTGTAGCACCGGGTCGGGTCGGGTCGGGTCGGGTCGGGTCGGGGTCGGGTCGGGTCGGGTCGGGTCGGGTCGGGTCGGGTCGGGTCGGGTCGGGTCGGGTCGGGTCGGGTCGGGTCGGGTCGGGTCGGGTCGGGTCGGGTCGGTCGGGTCGGGTCGGGTCGGGTCGGGTCGGGTCGGGTCGGGTCGGGTCGGGTCGGGGTCGGGTCGGGTCGGGTCGGGTCGGGTCGGGTCGGGTCGGGTCGGGTCGGGTCGGGTCGAGGTGGGATATGGAGGGGTTATGGCGAGCGGAGGGCTGGTTCAGGGGTGGGCTCATGGCTGGACGGGTTTTCGGTGGTGGTTTTGCCGGCGGCAGTACCAGCTACCAGGGCGCAAAGCGGGACTTCAGTACGGTACCAGTCCTGCGGGGAAGACCGGAGGAGTAGAGAAGGAAGCGGGGCGTGGTACTGGCAGTTGGCACGGGCCACGGCGGTGAATCCCGAATGAATTTCTGGAATCCAACTTCCCGCCTAATCAACTAACCTACCCACTTTCGACCCTGCATACCATAGAGCTTCGATTCCGAGCCCTTCTGGCAAAGGGTCCGCCAGCCAGTTTAAGCTATAATCACCGAAACCTGCTGGCAATCGACGAGCCGTACTGCCGTAGTGCCGTACCCACCGGGCATGGCCGCGGAGAAGTACCACTGCGCCAGCGTGTCGGCGGCGGTGAAGGTCCGGATCTGGAGGGCCAGACCGGCGCTCCAGAGCACGAACGCCGCCGCCACGCCCGCGTACACCCAGGCCCAGGTGCTCGTGACAAAGGTGCAGCAGGGGATGCTGCGAATGTGGACAGTGTCAAGACGGCAATGGCCAATGGCCCAATGTCACTGACCCGCGGGGTCCGCTGTAACATCGTTCAGTATAAGAGGCCAGCCTGTGAAATGGCCGCCGCTAACACTGCTGCCCAAAGCGGCGGAAGCATGCCGTCGCAGAATGCCCGGCGCCGGCCCTTGGGTGGGCGGAAGGATGAGTGGGTGCAGGGGCGGACGGCGGCGGGGCGGGAGTAACACCGCCGGCGGCAACACTCCCGGCAGCTCCAGCACCAACAGTCCAGCCCCTGGCCGCACTCACCGCTGCTTTGCGCCGTTCACGCAGAACCCATCCTCCTCGGCCTTGTTGTAGCGTTTCACGGCGTCCCAGTTGCGGGACACATGGCCGTACGTCACCGCCGAGAAAAACGCAGCCATGCCGTACGCCAACAGCATGAGCCCCACCAAAAGGATGCCCAGGGTAGCGGGCAGCAGCCGTACGGTGCGCCGCAGGGACGTGCCTGGCTTGCGCGGAGTCGAAGGGGGAAGGGGGGTTCGGCCGCCCGTTGCAGCATTGGAAGACAGCAGGAAAGTTTGCTCGGAGTGTGTTTTGAGATGGAATCACGATGGCGATGTAGGGGGGCGCTATGGCGGGTGGCAAGTAAGGGAAGCAAGGATGGGGGATGCGGCCTGGCAATGCGGCCCGTTCCCGTTTGTTCAAAAGGCACCTCCGGGGCCCTCTGGCACCTCCATGAGACGATTGGGAGGCTCTAGACAGCGGACACAGGCCGCGCAAGAAACGTTACGATGGCTATGGTGTTTGTTGTTCGTGACGTTGCCTTGCGGTCCCGTCAGAGGTCGGTGTGAGGTTCTTGTGTCGGTGGTCGGTCTCCAGGGCGGTCCATTCCTTGGGGAGGATGGGAGGTGGTTAGGGGCTTAGGGGTCAGATGGATGGGTGCTGCCACGCAGTGTGGTGAGTGCCAGGCGTGCCAGGCGTGCCAGGCGTTTGCAAGCTGGGTGGGGGAATGACTCATCCCGGTGCGCTCAGCTAATTGTGCCGTACCGCTAGTCGTACAGTACTGCGCACGAACCGCAACCGACCCCAGGAACTCGTGCCCTGACGCTCGCCGGCCGCCCGACACGATTCTGAACAACCGCCGATGCCGTCGCAGTGCGTTGCCGGACCAAGGTCGCGGGCTGGGACATCAAACCGCAGTTGCTTGCAAACAGTCGCCGGGGCAGATGCAGTCCATCGTCAGCCGCAGCAGTCGCAGCAGCGGGCAGCGGGCAGGAACACGAGTCGACTTTACGTATGGGCAACCCATTCGCCCGCGCACACATCCACACGCCCACAAGGGTCATCCAGGCATCCACCTACCCGCCAACCCCATCAAGTCGCCGAAAGTGCTCTTCCAGTGGCTCGCCCACAGCAAGAAGCCCGTGGCCACCGCCGTGGACGCAGCCATGACGATCCCAGCGGTCTCCCGGCCGGAGATGAAGCACAGCACGGAGAGCGAGGAGCCGGCAAGGACGGACCCCAAGACCAGCAGCACCGACACAGTCTTTGGTGGGGGCCGTCAAGCACGCGGGTGTGGGCGGGGCGCCAAGCAGGTGGATGAGAGGGGCTTGTCGTACAAACGGAGGGTAGGTAACCAGGTCAGGGTACAGGGTAGTTGGGGGTATGCAGGGCCTGTTTGTTGGCTCGATGGAGGGCCGCGTGGGGGAAGGGGTCGGGTGAATACCCACGACCTCATTATTCCTTTCCCCCGCGACCCCCCAGCTTCCGTTCCTAGACCAATGCGGCAGTTTGGCTGCGATTGTTTTTGCGGAGGGGGGGGGAGGAGGGGCGGGCGCTTCCAAGGTGCAAAAAGGAAAGCCTTGGCCAGTTGTTGGCATGCCTCCTACCAGCCGCATGTTGGGTCGCACGATCCGGTTCGCTGAAACCCCCTCAACTCCCCTTATACCCCTGTGATTCCCCGGCAAACCCCTGGAACTCTCCTTGAAACTCCCCAGCCTGACCTGTATCCCTCTCAACCCCCCTGTTGCTGCCGTACTCCTGCGAATTTCCCAAGCTCCCACAGCAGACAGCACCCCCGCAGCGGCTCACCCTCGGGAAGCGGATGAAGGCAAAGAGGTAGCAGGACGAGCCAACGAGGATGGCCCCCGCGGTGGCGGGCACCCACATCGCGACCTCCGCCTTGAACCGCCGCATGAAGGTGGGGTCGAACGCCGCGTCGTTGTACATCCATGCCACTTGCTGTGTACGACAGTCACCGGCGGAGTGGGTTTTGCGCCCAGCGGAGCAGGAATTTCGCCGAGGCGGCGTGCGTGGCAGGGTTATTAGGTCTCACCACCAGGAGGGATTGTGACAAACACGTGGTTCGGTACAACATGATGATGGGTCAAGCTATCTGGGCCCGTTGAAACACCCGGTCGGGACACGGGTCCACCAACGGTTACATTCAATCACATGATGATGGGACTGCTGGAAGCACCTCGGGGCCACAATGAAGACCCGGATCAGGGCATCATGCTCGGGGGAAACATGGGGTGTGGAAGAGGTGTCGGAGGACATGCGTGCTCCAGGACGTGCTGAATCGTGTGACGTCATGTATGACGGCGTGAATCCATTTGGGCGCTTGGACGTTGGATCCGGCGGGTGGCGTTCAGTCCCATGCCCAAATGCAAACGGCCCCGACCCAAATGCCCCCAGCGCCCCAGGTGGTTGGGAGACCTGGCCGGGTCGCTTGGCAGTCAGTGCGGTGTTGTGTTTATGTGTCTGCAACTCACAGCGCACCTGGTACTTCTGGATGTTGCATGACGTGCTGCTGCTGAAGAAGCGGTTGCTATAAAGACCCAGGTCGTTATCCCTGCGCTCGCATGATGTACGGCAGTTACGGACGTATTTCTGCGACTGAGGAGGGGCGCAACCCTCCCCCCCTCCGTGGTGTCGCTCGGCCCCCTCTGTCTCCCCAGGAAACCGGGGAAAAGTGCCCAGTTACAAAGGCGAGGACACGCGTGCTCGCGTTCCACCTCATCAACGGTCAAAATCAATCATTCGTCATTAGCTAGGCACCACTCACGTTCGGAGGAAAATGGGGATGCTCCCAGCCAGGGTCAAGGCTGCCAGAAGAACATAGGTGATGGTCGCGCAGACGTCCCGCCGAGGTCGCCTGTCTGTGTGATACTCAAACGAGTCCTGGCCATCTACGTAAGCTGCGACGTATGGCGCCCCGACGAATGCGGCTTGCAGCGGATTGTCATAGACGTCGTAATCCATCTCATTGGGCGCTTGGGGCGATTAAGGCAGTCTTGAATACATCAGACAATCAACAATGTGCATCTGGGTTGGGGCGCTCTATCTCTTTTCGCCTATCACTAATGCATGATTTCTCATGACGCGGCACTTGTCTGACATGCGAACTGAACCGTGCAAACTACACGCAAAGAATACATGTGTTACTCCCGTTCGTTGCGCTCTAGGATTGTATATTTTCGTGTACAGATGCCGCCCGCCGCTCCTTTACATTCTTTTCATCCACGACAGTCGCGGACCAAAACGAAAGTCACACCATCATGCGGGCGCATCCCTTCACAAATCCCATCGGTAATACAAATTATTTGAAGATATTTTTACTGGCGACTTTTTTCCATGTGAAGATTTACAACCGCTTGCACTGTTCGTGAATGACGGGTTACTCAATCGAATGCTTCGCAGTCTTGGTTTTACCACGATAAGTGTATGATTAATTTGCGTTAACGAAATATTATTTTGACGTGGAATTGAGGCCTCGATGTCTGGGTTTTTTCTTCTAGCTCGTCTCAATACTCATTAAGACGAAGAGCTGTCTAAGGATTTTGTCAGATCTAGTAATGGCGCAATAAAAATGTAATGCGGCTGCGCGATTTGTATATGTTCATTGCCGTTGTATTTGGAGGTTTGAACGCTCGAATCGGATCTAGCCTGATCCATTAGCCGGTAGCCCAACGGGGATGTAGCGAGAACACAACCGAAATCTCTGCACCAATAATATACCACAAGATACGCCGCTCCCATGTACCTCGATGGTTTGTCGAGCGCTGGTTCTTCACGTGCTCGGTCAGCCTCGCAAGTACACGAACAGGTAAAATAAATGGTTTAATATTTGCCCTCAGGGGGATAGCGGAAGGGCGCTGATGAGCCGGGAGAGCGTTGCGGTACTGCGGTTCATGGGACTTAGGGGACAGGACCCCACAGGACGCGACCAGCTGTCCGTGCAGACACACTGCTTGTTGAAGTTCAGGTTCTGGACCAAGTGAGTAGCTCAGGGAAGGAGAGCGTTGCCTGGGTGCCGAACGCGTGATTAGTAACAGCACTACAGCACTACATAGTGCGTGGACCCTGGCGTACATGCTACATTACAGCATGTGACAGAAACAGGCGGCAAGGCGACAGCGGGCGCCAGAGCAAACGTCAAAGACGATATCATACCTCTCCCTCGGGGGGTTCCGCTGCAACATTCACCCACGCACGGCGGGAGGCCACCGAGCTGACGGCACGAACGGGATGCTGTAGCAGGAATACGGGGTTACAAAGAAAAGCCAAACCCTGCCATGCCCAACCCAGGAACGAACCCTGGCACACAGGCATATGGGTCATGGGTTGGGGGTTACACAGCGGGGGAGAAAGGTGCTTGGAAACATAAAGACGATGATACACGGCGGAGCTCTGACAAGGGTCAGGGAAGAAACGGCTGTGAACAGGCAAGCGTCGGTGGGAAATGAAGCACGACATTGGGCGATAGTTGATGAGTGAATGTTACAGCGGACCCCGCAGGAGGTCATCGGTGTGCTGCAGCGCATTGTAGGTCTCCGTGAACGAGCCCCAGTTGACCAGTCCCCTTGCGGCAGGTTGCGGCGAAACCCGGGTGGCGCCCCGGAGGAGGAATCCCGGGGAGGACGGAGGTACGGTGTTTAGATAGCGGCGCAATGCCTGGGTAGGAGTTGCAACAATAGATAGCGGTGCGGGGGAAAAGGAGTTCCTGCACGAACAACAGGTGGCGTGGCGCGGTGGCATGATACAAGGAGAAGGATACGGGGAGAAGAGGCTGCAGCACCCTTTCGGCGCGATGCGGGTGATGTCGTGGAAACAATCGCGCTACGGTGGCGTTGCAACGGTGGCGAGTGGTTGACGTGCGGAGGCGGTGGGACGTGGGGGACGTCGCATGTGAACGGCGCCTGGCGGCCATTCTAGGGGATCGACCTTGCACCTTGGCCGACAGAGGCACCGCGGCCCGGCGGAGGAGGGCACATGGCGGTTTCGTGAGGGTCATTGCGGCGGCGAGGTCGTGAGGTGTTGCAACATATGAAGGTATTTGTTCTTAAAGTTTGTAGTGCAAGTCATGTGGCTAGGTGAAGCCGATAAAGGTTGTTGGGAGCCCGGATGTACATCTTCGCAGTGCGACAAGGATAACGACACGTTACGACAGAAACGAAAACGGCGGCTGTTACGAAGGGTGGCATTGGATAGAAAGGAAGAGTGCAGGAAATACTTAAAATCGATTTCAGGATTGACGGAGACAAGCCGTACTGGCGGAGATAAGCCAAAATATGTTCGCGAACCAAGGCGATCTGCAGATCAGTCAGGGCGATTACAGTCGAGTTCGCGTCGAGTTGCGAGCTTCCCTCGCGGCCATAATATAATACACAAAGATGTCGTCTCAAAATGGAATGTGCAAAAAGACAGAGCTGCTACCGATTTCTGGTTACTAGCCTCTCGATCGACTCTCCCATCGATTTGGCCTCTCGATTCTGCCCGCCTCAAAGTTCGGGTCACACGCCCCCACATTCCCAACCTGTTGTACATCAATTAGCATTTTTTGAAATAAATGTCATGTACTCCTGCAGTGAGCTGCGCGAGCTGCGCAACACCGACGCTTGACCGGGCATGACGCCCCCCTTGCTGCTTGCGCCCCTGCAGCTGTCAATTCACCTCAACAACCTTGCCCAACACCAACGACATTTCGCATATCAGGTCCTGCCTCCGCTGCACCGAAACAAATCCCAGACAGGAGCCTGCACTCAGGTGCCTGCACTCAAAAGCCTGCACTAAAATTTTGCAACAAATTGCCGGACGGCCCAACTCGCAATTCAAACCACCTGCCCCAAAATTGTCCTACCGCCTTCTTCCTGTCCACATATGGGGTCCATTATATTGCCTGTCTCCGCTGTCTGTGGAAGCAGCCTACACCTGCAGTGCTGACGGGGCATATGATGTCAGCGCAAGGCGCCGCAGGCTCCGACTGGCATAACAACCCCTGCCTTCCCTTTCTGCTCATGGCAAGAGCCTTTCCCCCCCCCCCCGCCAAATACCCTGACGTCCGTCGTGACGGTCAACACGCGCACTCGTACACGACAACAAGTCCGTGATATTTCCACCGGCGTCTGCAACGAGCTTTCGGCTAGAGCTGCGTGGTCGCCGCCGCCGACCGATCTACACCACCGCTGTCGTTACTATACCCCGGACTCCCAAACCCGCCGGCGCCGCCAGGCGGGTACGGCATCGGCGGCAGCGAGCCCATGCCCGGGCCTGAAGCCGGGAGGTAGGCCCCAAGCCCCTCCGCGTACGCGTTCGAGGCCGCAGCGTCCGCCACGGCTGCTACTGCCGCCGTGAATGGATTAATGCTGTTGCTGCTACTGCCAGCCGCGGGGGTGCCGTTGGCGCCGCCGTGGCCATTTCCGCCGCCCCCGCCGTTGCCGGCCCCCATCAACATCTCACTAGGGACCTCTTCCAGGGCTGCTACAGCTGCCCGTAGCACGGCTACGGCCTCCTTGGCGGCGGAGCGGCGGGCCACCACATCGTCTGCCTCGGTCAGAAGTGAGTCCAGCAGGTCGTCCCTGCGGGTCCATGACAAGGTGGACAGGTCCATGATAAGGTGTGCAAGCACAGAATGAATGGCGCCAGTGGCTGGCGAAGGAGATGAGGGCACACATGTTTGGCCCCGACTTGCGAAGACGTTGGCGGGCTTGGGGCACAGAAGTGGGAGGCATGGGGATTCAGGCGACGGCAGGTGGTCTTACGGTATCGACGACATCTTCGACCCGCCAGCAGCGGATCGTTCAGCTGGAAACGGGGAGCTTCGGTGTGCCTCGATTTACGGCAAACCAGGGTCGCCCGTTTAAGCCACATTTCCGGCTTTTGGCTTCATCGTTTCCATGGTTTGGTAGCCGATCCTGCCCCCGCTGGGTCGTTTCCCCCTGCCGCGTACGGCACACCACGTGTACGCCATGCAGTGCGTTACGCAAGACGGCCTGGCAACCTACCTGTACAGGGCCTTGATGAGGTGCTGTTGCAGGCCGCGCTTGGTGTAGTGCACCATGAAGTGCATGATGGTCTTGGGCACCTGCGAGTTGCAAGGACCCACACGGCTGACTGAAGCATCGACGCGCGAGCTCCGCGGGGCCGGACGAGCGGCTGCGACCTGCGGCCCTCTCCAGGTTAAACTTCCAAGTCCCCGCCCAGTACGGCACGTGACAGCCCAACCTTGTTCATCCCGTGTTTCATCGACACGGCTTCGCGCGGTTGTGATCTGGGTCGACTTGTGCTTTTACACCTGACCCAGATCGACCCAGATCAACCTCCCAGGGCGACCGGCTGCCGAGGCTTTCACGTGACTGCAGTACCGCAGCTCTGTGTTGGGGACCGAGTGCGTGGCGCCTTCGGGTTTCTGCGCTGGCCCTCCTGACGCAATGGATTGATGGCTGATTCTCCGCGCCAACGCCGCTCAACCCAGATCATAACCCAGATCGCGGCTTGCAAGGGAGCGCACCGAGATCACGCACGCGCACGTCATGGTGTTGATGGATGAAACACACAGACACACACACCGGCAACCGACGCACCAGGTCTGAGAGGTTCTTCCTCGAGATGACGAAGTACGAGTCGACGAGTCGTCGCACCACCTCCACCTCGGCCGCCTCGCTGTCGGTCAGCCGTGAGCGGCCGGCTCCGCCACCACCCTGCCGTACAGGCATCGCACCATACGCGCAAGAGCACTGATTAGGGAAGCCTAATCAGCTGTACCTCACACGTGAAATTATAAATGAGCAGACAGGCGCATCCTGATGCCCTCCGCCCACAATACCGGTTGCAATAATCCCTTTGGACAGCTGGGTTGATGTGATAAGCCATCAGCCTCCGGCACCCCTTCGGCATCCCTTCGGCACCCGCCTTCTTGGCACCCCCGTCCCGTCATCATCCCAATCGTGACGGCCTCTGGCCCCTGCCGTACCTGTCTCCCCAGGAGCGTCGGCAGCGGCCCCAGGCTCCCGCCGGCCGCCGCCGCCGACACCGCCAGCCCGTCGTCGCCGCCGCGCCCCATGCCCATGACCAGTCCGGCACCACCGCCGCCGCCGCCCGCGCCGACGCCCAACATGCCTGTGCCTGATCCAGAGTGGAGACCCGTGCTCTCTGGCCTGTCGCGCAGCAGCCAGCTGAACCACCCGGACGCCATGCCGCTGCCGCCGCCGCCGCCCAACCCGGAGCTGCCGGCGCCGCCCCCGAGCGCTATCGTGGCGATGTCCGACTCGCTCTCGCTGCGGCGCCGTCGGCCGCCCGAGGGCAGCAGCATGTCGTCTAGGGTGCTCCCCGGGTCGGGCAGGCTCTGCGGGAGAGGGACAGGGGGGAGGGGCAGCACAGCCACGATGAGGAGCCTCAACGGCGGACAGCGGCCGCGAACGCAGCCTGTCCTGAATTGGTTCATCAAGGATGTTACAGCCGACGTCCTGATTGATGCTAGTCGGTTAACGATATGCAACGTCCCCTCCTGACCCAGCCACCGGCTCAGCCATCGATGACTCGAGTGACCCCAACCGACACGACCACGGTCGCGAGACGAAGGACCAGCGGCTACCAACAATGGACATGACCCAGGGACTCATCACCGAGCCCACTGCGCCTCACTGGAAACGCCGACGTCCGCCAGGTCACCAACCACTAAGCGGTACGAGCTGCCCTCCTGCAGCGTGAAACGCTGGAAGTGTCCGGCGGGTTCAGTGTTCGTGCTACCCCAACCAACTAACTACTCCAGGGGCCACCTGGGGGCCAACCTCACCTTCAGCCCGATGGCCGGCGACGTGAGGCGGCTGCCGTTCTCTAGCGCCGTCAGCGCCTTGCGCGGCATGATGCCCGACACGTTCGCGCCCGGGGCGACCGCGGACGCGGACCCCGAGCCCTCGCCGGCCTCCTTCCGCTGGCTGGATGAGGCGGCCTGACGGGCGGCGCGATCCTGCAGGTCGTGGCAGTCAGCGACAGCAGTACCGGTAGTAGCAGTAGCAGGGACGGGCCTCTCCTTGGCATGACGGTTTGAGCGATGGGGTTCTAGGGTCTGGGTTGGTTTGTTTCCCTTACAGACCATCACAGGCGCGCTGCGAAGCACGCAGGCCGGCTGGCCCAAACCCCGACATCGCTGACCCCACCCGCCCACGCTGGAAAAGCGGCCCCTGCTATCTGACGACAGCCGGGGCAACAATGCACGAAGGGCTTGGTCGCCGCCGCAGTGCCGGGACCGACCGACCGACCGACCTGCAGCACCGCGCGGATCGCCCCGCGGCCGCCGATGAAGTCGGGGTGGTCGCAGTTGATGTAGTCGCACTCGCAGTCCACCAGGGAGCGGATCATGGCGTCCGCGGGCGCGGCCCCGGACCGGATGAAGTCCACCACTGCGTGGGCCAGGTGGCGCTGGAGCTGCGGGAACCTACGCCGCGGGGAGGGCGAGGACGCGGGACGTACCAGAGGTCCATGCGGGTGAGGTGTGCGCCCGTTGAGAAAGCGGGACGCCGAGGCGGGGAAAGTGCCATGGCGGCACCGTGTCTCCCGCACACACCCTGTCTGCCCCGAGGGGATAAAGGGTAGGTGTTCCGCGGTGGGCGCTGGGGCTCTAAGGGGGGGTGGCGGTACTGTACTGTACTGTACTGTGCTGTACTGTACTGTACTGCACTGTGCTGTACTGTGCTGTACTGTGCTGTACTGTACCTATGCTAGTCGCGGTGGTGAGGCTGTGCACCTTGCATGCTGCCCGGCGGCTGAACCAGTCCTCATGCATGACACCCAACCAGTGCCGCCCCTGCACCAGGCGCGCATCTAGAGCTGCCGCGGCCGTGCGACGCGGCCGTCGTTCGCCCGAGTCCTCCAGGTACGGTGTCGGGGAGGCGCTGATCCTCACCTCCACGACGCTACTCCGCCTCCTCCTCCATGTCGTGGGTTTGTCCAGGCTGGACTTTTCTTTCCTCCTGTTCTCTGCTGTTGTCTCGATGTGTGCTCCTTCCCCTTCCCCGCTACCCACCACCGCCACCCCGTACCCAATACCCAGACCCACCTGGAGGTCTCGGGGGGACACGCCTGCTCCGCTATCCGGACCAGCTCCTCGTGCACCCGGTCCTTGCAGGACAGCGAGGGCGCCATCAGCTGCTGCACAGCGCGCCGGGCCAGCAGCTCAAAGGGCTCCTGCGGTCAGCGAACGACCCGTGGGTCCGCCAGGTGAGCCAGGGCACAGCCCCATTCAGGCCCTGATCCAGTCCGCTTACCCGCTGTAGCTCTTTGACCAGCTCCACCGGCAAGCAGGACTCATCTTCTTGCGCGTCCCCCCGCCCGGTAACCGCTGACCACCACAATCACCGCCCAGCACATGGTAATCGCCAATCAACTGAGGACAGCCGAGGTTGTCCCGTACATGGGGCAACTATCACATGCCCTGTCCCGGCTGCTACTACTTTCCCGCTGACTTACCAATCCCCGTCCGCTCTACGTCCCTACACCGCGATTGATGAAAACCACAACCACGGTTATCAGCTCGCAAATAGGTGTTTCGGAACAACCCGCATCCCACACCTCCCCTCTACGAAACCCCTCCATCACACACGCCTCCAGCAGGCCCCCACATCGGTCCAACAGGCTACCCCACATCCCGAATCCCCCAAACACACACACGCACACACACGGGGCTGATTTCCTAGTTAAACACACACGGGTTTCCTTGCTTAACACACATACTGACGGGCGGGTCTCTTCTCTCAACACATACTGGCATACACACAAAAACACACCTGCGGCACCATGAGGCTGCCCGACACGCCCGCGCCGTTGCGGATGACGGTCGACACCTCCGCGTCCGTGAGGTCCCGGGCGGGGTCCAGCCGCGTCAGCGCCGGCAGGAACTGCTCCGTGAACACCGCCCGGACGCGCGCGCCGCCGCTCAGCTGCTGCGCCATGTTGAGGTCCAGGTGGCGGCCGTCCAGCATTGCGGCGTAGCGCTCCGCGTAGTCGCACAGCAGCTGGAGCAGGTAGGCGCCCCTGGAGCACGCACAAGATCACATCATGAGGGGAGGTCACAACATGAGGGGAGGTCACAGCATTGGAGGAAGAGAAGCACGGATCGCGGTCCAAGCCGGTTGGCAGGGCTGCAGAGGCATGGACTGCGCCATCGGGTGATAAAAGATCGGGTGTGTTGCCCCAGCTGTTTGTCGTGGTGGTTGTGACCCGACCCGAACCTGTTGTTCTCGGCGACGGTAATGGTGATGGTTAGGAAGAAGACCCACCCGACCCGAACCTGCGGTTCTCCCGACCCTTTTCAGGCAGTGGTAAACAGCAACCTCCGCGATCTGACCTGCCGACGACATTCAAGAGCTGTGGTCGCGGTGCAACGATGATTTCGCCCGTTTATTACGACGGACCCGCGGGTCACGCTTCCCTCCTTACTTGGCGCTCCGGCTCTGCACCGGCTCTGGGTCCCCAAGCGTCCGCAGCTCCCCCAGTCGCGCCTGCGGAGGCGTGACAACGACCGGCGCGGTGAGTGCAGGGATTCGCCCACCCGTCCACACCCACACGTGTCCTTGTGCTGCCGCGTCCTGCCGCCTGGACGGTCCGGAGCAGACCCAGCCCAGCCCAGCCCAGCCCAGCGCACAGCTCGCCCGGACCAACCCCCACCCACCCCGTCCGGCTCACCTCCAGCGCCTCGTGGATCCGGCGCCGCAGCCCCGGCAGCAGTCCCCGGATGTGCTCCACCAGGATGGCGTTCAGGCGCCGCGCCAGGTTGCCCACCCCGCAGTGCGACGCCACGTCCCGGTACTCCGGGTGCGAGGCGAAGAAGGCCTCCTCGCGCCTGCACCGGAAGCAAAGCAAGAGAAGTAAAGAACGCGTTGGCTGAGTTCACATCGGTGAGGTGTGCTTGCCGTCGCGCCTTGCAGCCCCCCGATTCCCCTTGGCTATATCTCGATGCCTTAAACGACCCCGTTGCTGCCTGGCAGCACGCCGTCGCCGCCTAAGAACTCAAGGACCGCTGCCCGGCAGTTTTCATGCGGTTCATCACCCGAGCTACTGGGACTTCTCCAGTCGGGCGAGCTACTGGGACTTCTCCAGTCGGGCGAGCTACTGGGACTTCTCCAGTCGGGCGAGCTACTGGGACTTCTCCAGTCGGGCGAGCTACTGGGACTTCTCCAGTCGGGCGAGCTACTGGGACTTCTCCAGTCGGGCGAGCTACTGGGACTTCTCCAGTCGGGCGAGCTACTGGGACTTCTCCAGTCGGGCGAGCTACTGGGACTTCTCCAGTCGAGCGAGCTACTGGGACTTCTCCAGTCGGGCGAGCTACTGGGACTTCTCTGTGCATGGCTCGCCCATCACACCGATGACGACCTCCCCGCCCTCGCACCCGGCCCTCGTCCCCCGCCCCGCCCGCTTCGCGCCCGCTCTCCCTCCCCGCGCTAAGCTGCTCACTTCCTGCACTCCGGCATGGGCAGCCCCGCCACAATGTCCGCCTGCGCCCTCAGCACCACGCCAATGTAGCCCAGTCGCAGCGGGATGTGCGCGTTGCGGAGGATGTGAGCCGCATCAGTGCCCCGGTCCATGATGTCCAGCTTGGTCAGCACACCTGTCGAGGTGCGGTGGCACGGAGGGGACACAGCACCCCATACCAAGAGTGACACATGGCCTGACCGCAGCAGCGGGGCAGCTCTCAGCCCGGTCCTTGGGAGAGGAGAATCCTATGCGGCAGATCCATGATGATGCCAACTAGGTGTCGCAGCCTTGAGTGCCCTACGCGTTGCGCCCTTCGGTGCCCTCGCGCCCTTCGTGCCCTCGCGCCCTTCGGTGCCCCCGTTGGACGAAGCGAAAGCAGCAGCCCCCCGCCACCCGCCGCGCAGCCCGCCGCACGCCACGGCCCCCCTCCCCCGTTCCCGCGCCAGTGGCCGCACCCCACCCACCAATGGTGCGCACGCCCTCCGGGTCCGCCACCTGCGACAGCTGCAACGCGTCCGAGGTCGCCAGGTCCACGTTCGCGGGTGACACAGCGAGGATGATGCAGTTGGGCCTCCGGATGTACTCCAGCGCCATCTCGCGGATGCGCGCCTCGATGTCGCCCGGCTGGTCACCCACGGGGATGCGGGTCAGCCCGGGCAGGTCTACCAGGGTCATGGTGCTACAGGGAGGGAAAATGTCAGGGGAAGACCGGGGTGAAGTAGTCAGAGGAACTTGGTAGACTCGGGAACCCCAGGGGCGGATATAGGAAATCGGTAGACACAAAAGAGGGGCTGCTTTGCCGCCAGCTGCTTGGAAAATCTGTGTAGGGGACGTGGGGACTTGCTTGATGCAGTAGCATGTTTCCTCATGGTCAGGAGACACCCGGCCGCGCCTTTCGAACGCAAGTGCGTGGGGACTTACAGCACCCGTGGGCTGAAGATCTTGAGTCGGATGGGCTTGTCCGACACGTTCTTGTTCGCGCCCACAAGCCTGTCCGTCTCCTGTTGGATCTCCTGTCTGCATTGGGGGAGGGGGATGTAGGAATTGGTAGACATTGGGGGAGGGGAGCCATTGCGAGGTTGCATGGTAGCCCGCCGTGCTGCTTGCACCCGTCACAGGCCAACTGGACAAGCTCCTGGGCAGAGAACAGCGCGGCCCCCCGCCCGCATGACAAACATATGCAACGATGCGGGCGGCCGAATGCCCAGCAAACTGTCGCAATGTCCAGGAAGCGCGCATAGCGTGCTGCTCCGCAGGGCTTCCTGGGTGCGGCACGTCGCAAAGTTGCCGGTACCAGCCACCACACGGCCGCATGCGCGCACCTGATGCGATCAAAGTCGTAAAACATCTTCCCGGGGGCATGCAGGAACTCGCCCCACTCCGACGGCCGGCCGGAGGGACCGGGGCTCGTCTTGATGAGCTGGAGCAGCAGCGGCCGCCGCGTGACGATGTCATTGCCCCGGGGGAGGAAGTCTCGACCAACCTGCCGCGGCGGAACACAGGCAAGTGGGCGTGGACCTCCGGGATGTTTGGGAATCATGCAGCGGCGCCGTCGCCCGGTGCTCGCGGGCCAACACGCGGATAGCGGCCGAGGCCGGCAGAGGGGCCAGCACACAGACAACGGGTGGGAGCTGTCTAGTTGACAGGCCGATCCTGCACTCCGCTGTTTGGGGCATGCCCGTGAACTCCGGTTATGAGCTTTTGACTATGCGTGCTTCGCATAGAAGTTTTGGTGGTGGTGGTGGTGGTGCATAGAAATTTTGGTGGTGGTGGTGGTGGTGCCAAACAGGGACGGCTGCCGTGCGATCGAGCGCCTGGAGGGGGGGCTGCCGCACCTCGGCTGCAGGTCTACGCACGGTATGACTGTGGCTCGGTGTCACAGTACGAGAACCCGGATGGATCTGAGGCCTTGAACCTGGCAATTCCGCGTTCTACCGTGTGCTACCATGCGCTGAAGCGGCGACATACCAGGGCGCAGCAATCGACAGAGCGCCAACGCTGCTGCAGCCCTCGCGGAACCCGCCGCATGGAATCCCCTCTCACCAGTGCCTCAAGAACGCTGCTTTTGCCGCTGCTTTGACTGCCCACCACGGCCACTTGGGGCAGGTCAAGCTTCAGGTCTACGGTTACCTGCAAATGGAGGGACAGCGCTGAGTGTATAAAGTCTGGAAATTTCGGTATTGCATTTGACAAGTGCAAGGTGTACAGTGCGCTTGCAGAAACCTTAGGCGAATATTATAAAATCAAGCAAGAGTCAAAACAGATAAAATTTAGCATTCCCTTGGCTTCAGCGAACCCACGAGGGTCATCACTACGCGAACGGACACACTTGTGCAAAGATGTCCTGAAGCTTGTTTACAATCGGAATAAGGCTGTTCCCAATTGTGTCGTCGGCGGACGGGTCCGGCGCCATCGTCCTGGGAAGAGTTCGTCGCTGCTGCCAACCTCGCCAAGAAGCACTCCACGCGTCAAACGAAGTCAAATTCTTTAGAATTCAAATTGCATATCGATAATGCAACTAGATACGTGATCCCAACACTAGCCGGTCGCGACGGAAAACTTTCCAAGGCCTGTCTTGTTACCCAAAACTCTGGACTGTGGGAGAGACACGAAAAGTAATCCGACGCAAACACATCTACACTTTTCCATCAGCAGATGAAAGGAAATTAAGAACTTTATAAACGGTACGACGGTCGGTCGCGGGGTTTCGTGCTGGCCAGCCGACAGAAGGCCAAAAGCGGCCGCTTGAAAGTTGTTGTCTTACTCTACGGTGTGCTATTGCGACGGCTCCGCTTATCAACTGGTAGTAACCTTGCCGTTCCGAGTTTCCGCAAAAATGACTGCAATCGACGACACAGTCAAGGCGAAAGTACTTCGGCAGGTGTGGTGATTACCACTGCATTGTCAATGATGTCGAAAGCTTCTTAGCTGTCCTTCGGAAGCCCTGTTGCCGCCGGCTGCCGCCGCCGTTGGACGCTGGCCGTCTTGCATTTTGGGGCTCGAGTGTATTACATTAGCATGCATCGTATTTTGTAGGTGGAGTTCTACTTCTCTGACAGCAACTTGCCCAAGGACAAGTTTCTGAAGGAGCGCATGGCGGAAGACCCGGAAGGCTGTGAGTCTTCATCCACTGCTTGAACTTGTTATGCACTGTGCACGAGCTTCGTGTGGGGTTTCCTTCCGATATATGCGCTCGCTCAATCTTCGGGCGTCCACCTCCAAGTGGGCCAAGCACCCAAACCGGGGTTTCACCACCTCAGCCGCCGACCGTCGAGGGTTCTCATTCGATTCTACACCCGCGATGCTGCTGTTGTTGCTCCTGCTTTCGCAGACGTGAAGCTCAACGTCATCGCCGCGTTTCAGCGCATGCGCGATGTGCTGCAGGTGCGTCAGTTCCCGGAACCCAGACGTGCGGGGCTGACGGAGCACATGCGTCGGCCGCTGCTAACCCCCGCAGCCATGGTTTACGTCAGCGCAGTCCGTGAAGTGCATTCAAGCGTGCTGCGACCCCAATCCGTTGCGGTAACACACTGCGTAACCACACACGCTGTCATCCATGGGCTTATTGGCCTGTGGCCTGACTTTTCACCTGCGACGTGGGATGCGTCATACGCACTCTCTTGTAATCGATCTCAGCATGTGTCGCTTATGGGACGTTACCTGAGGTCTTGAAATGAGGACATCCCAGCCAGCCCTCAACCAACGATTCATACGTTGCAAAACGATGGGACCCTCTCGCCGGTGCCTCAGGTGCCGTCCTCTGACCCCGCTGCCGTACCGGCCGAGACCGTGGCCACCGTGGCGGAGATCCTCTCGGGCTCGTCCACACTGCAGTTGGACGAGACGAAGACAAAGATCAAGCGCAAGCTGGTACGTGGCCGCAGCAGTATGCCCGTTTGTGCCGTACATCTGGTCCCCTGCCGTACATTCGGGTATGGTACCAGGACCGAAGACGTCATCTCGTCGTTTGACGAACCGGATCGGCGCGGCGCCACGGCCGCAGCACCAAAGTCCACCGAGGAGTGCTATCCTGAATAAACTTGCGCGTCACGTTCAGTCGGAAAAGGTCCCCTTCCCGCCGCGAATTCCTTGATGAACGTGTCATTCGGGTTCGTGCCTGGCGGCACACGTGCCCCTGCCCCTGGGTGCTGCCGCAGCCGCTCGCAGACGAGAACGAGATTGCTCGGGCCGTGGACGCTCGCAGCATTTACGCGCGGCCGTTCCCCCTGGAGGCCAACGTGGATGCCCTCACGGATTTCTTCGGCGGCCTCGCGCCGGTCAATTGCGTGCGCATGCGCCGTCACCTGCGGTCCAAGTCCTTTAAGGGGTCGGTCTTTGTCGAGTTTGCCAGCACGGAGGACGCCGAGAAGGTGGGTGGCGGGCGGAGTTGCGGACTCAACGGGCTCGCCACAAGCGCTTACCCTGAGAAGCAATTAGGAACGAGAGCCGTCCTTGTGTAAGGACCATTTTCTTCTTGTACATTGCGGCGGCATCCGCAGATGGATCTCATTGCTTGATGACGTGCGCTCTGCAATTAGGCCTCAGGGAAAGTGTGACGAATGAGATGGTGTCGGATGACTCCGGCCGCCGTCGGCAACCGTGCAGGTGCTGGCAATGACCCTCGAGTTCGAGGGTGCTCCGCTCCGGATGCAGAAGAAGGTTGAATTCACGGAGGGGAAGAGGGCGGCGCGCAAGAACCGGGTCGGCAGGGTGAGTGATGGCCCACGGTGGTGGCGGTGGTGGTGGTGGCTTGCAGGGCCACACGAGCTGGCCTCCAGCGAGGGCAAGGTTGGAGGCTGTCGGATTCTGTTGTCAAGTGGTCGGTAACAACAGCAACAGCGTTCCATCTTCGCACCGCGACTTCTGCCTCTGCAGTGATCAGATGCGAGATGCCTCGTCCTTTTCGAAACGTAGGACCGAGGGATGCGGACGCCGGATGGCGCCGGCTCTCCGCGAGCACAACTCGAACACTGGAACACAGTTCCTGGGAAAGGGCGTTGCCCTTGAAATGCATTGGGGCGTCTGTGCGCGCAGCTTGCATAGACGTCTGCACAGCTTTCCGCTGGCGTGTTGAAGTGGTGCTGAAAAGCATACACGTTGAAGCGGCATGTGGGGGGTGTACCCACCAGCCCGCCGTCCTTGGATCCCACCACGTGCATCTGTGGACCTGTGCCGGCCGTGTTGACCAATCCCGGGTCCCTCCTGCCTTGCTGGCCCTGCCGCCTCACGCCACCTATCTCGCACGCCCTCCCAACCCGTCGGCCGGTCTGTGGGGCTGCCTCGCTGCTCGAGTACAGCACGACGGCGAGATGTCGGAGGACAGTAACGTGGGGCACGGCATCCCGGACGGCGCTGGGGGCGTGCTGGACGGCAGCGGTGTGGTGACGTCACCCCCGCGGTCCTCGTCCGGCCATGGGCAAGGCCAGGGCCACAGCCCCCCGCAGCAGGGCTGGCAGGGTCGCGGCCAGGGCGGCCAAGGTGGCCAGGGGCGCGGCTTTGGAGGCCGTGGGCCGAACCAGCACGGCCAGCAGTTCCAGCAGAACAAGTGGGGCGGAAAACGCAAGCAGGAGGAGGAGCTGGAGTACGATGAGGGGGATCTGGGGGATGCCCCGGCGGCGAAGCGGGCCAAGGCGGCGGAGGCGGCCGCGAAGCAGCACCAGGGAGAGAAGGCGCAGGAGGCGGAGGCGGAGGAGGGTGGCGAGGAGGAGATGGGCGAGGATGAGGAGGGTGGCGAGGTCGAGGTTGGGGAGCCGAGCTTTACGCCAGGTGAGGACGGAGCAGAAGAAGGGGGCGTCCGCGAGTTTGATGCATACTAGTGGACACTGCGTGCTGGCATACACGCCTCAGCGCACATGTTCGATCCATGGTGATAAAAAAATCGGTGGTGGGATGTGAGCTTAATAGTGGGATGGAGGAGACCGCACCATTCGGCTGCCGCAGTGGTCAGTTGCAGCCGTTAGAAGGTGGACCCTCGTAGTCCCGCCCGGGCGATCCAACGGGCCCATATAGCTTCGTGGGCGCGTCCATCAGTGGATGGTTCCGATTGTATGACAGCAGTTGAAGTGTCTGGATCCTTGTCTGGCCGCTGCAGGTTGCCTGTTGAGCTTCTCCTTGGATGTGGAGCTGCCAGAGCTGACCGGGCCGTTGGTCATCTGCGACGTGTTCGGGGGCCGCGAAAAGGTCAAATACGTCGAGGTGCGTACAACATCGGTCGGGCCAACCGTTGTGTCGGTATCTGTCCGCATCTCTTTAACATCTGTCGACTGGGCGCCCGGACCCCACAAGGAGGGCAGAGCCGGCCCACCGTACGTGCATTGTTGGCCTTATATTGCGGAAGTTTGCCCTGAGCTGCTGGGGCTGCAGGCTCGAGCGCGAATCCTCAGTATGCGCCTGGATAACATGTTAAATCCGTTGTAGTTTCGACCGAATTAAAACGAGGCCGTTCGTCCTGTGTGGCGCCGTGCCGCACCGTGATACAGTTGTCGGCGGACCGCAAACAAGGGTACCTCCGCTTCGGCAGCCCGGAGCTCGCGACTGCTGCCCTGACGGAATTTGAGGCTCGGGCGGAAGACGCACGTACCATTGCCGGCATCAAGGGCGTGATGCGGAAAGTGGAGGGCGAGGAGGAGACGAACTACCATAAGCGGGTGAGGCGACTGGGGTGCGGTTTGTCGGCTAGGGCTGGGCTTCTAGGGCTGGGCTGGGCCGGGTTGGGTTGGGCTGGGCTGGGCCGGGTTGGGTTGGGCTGGGCCGGGTGAAGTTGCTTGGTTTCGTTGGGGCGGAGGCTTAGTATGTCCTGCGGGGAGGTGCTTTTCTTTTTCGAGAGACAGGTGCACGTGCCTGCATACATTAGCGCACAGCAGAAATGCGACCTGCATTGCGCCGTGGGAGCGACGGTAAACACGCAGGGTTTTGACTGCTGCACCCGCATCCATGTTGCCGGTTGGTGTTGTGCAGGCTGCGGCAGCGGCGGCGGCCAAGGATGCTCGGGGAGGTGGCCGCGGCGGTCGCGGCGGCGGCCGAGGCTTCCGCGGGGGCCGGGGTGGCCGGGGCGGGCGAGGCCGGGGGGGCTTCCGTGGCGGCCGGGGCGGGCGAGGCGGCTTCAGGGGGGGCAGGGGCGGTCGGGGCGGCAGGTACTAGAAGCGCAACGGTGGGCTCACCCCGAGTCGGTCAACAGTCCGATTTCTTTGGGACAGCTTTTCGAGTCAATTCCTCGTGTAGAGGTGCTCGCGCTTCGTGGCGGTTCTCTATTTGCGTGGAGAGTTCTAGGTCATGCCAAGTCAGATCAGGTCAGGTTAGGTCAGGCCGATGCATGGGCCGATCTGAGCCACGGTCGGGTGGAACGGGGCACGAACATATGAGCCCTATGTAGGGGGTCTTTGCAGGAGAGAGTGATAGCGCAGACTTACCCGGCCTTGCCTGAGACTTTTACTTCTCCGCTTTGCATTGCACTGTGTGGACCTTACTTGTGGTTGTGGACGCTCCGGGTGCCTCCTGACGGTGAGGGTTGCTCGATATTTGGGCTTCAGGCTGGAGCGCCGAACTGGCGCATGCCAGCACCAGCATGGCTGGCGTGCCTTGCCCTGGACATTTGCCCTATGGATGGGACATGTTGGGATGTTGGGAGGTAGGGTTTCTGTTGACCTGGTTACAATGTATGTGGGTGAGGCGGTTGGTCGGTGTGACGGCTTTCATGGGGTCCATGCGGTTGCCTTCACAACAATGTGCCAAGAAGTGCTGGTATAATCTTGCACGAAGTCGTGAATAAGCTGTCCACACCATGATTATTGTCGGTTGTGAAATGCCGCCGTGAGGTCTTGACACTGTAGGGGACCGGGGGCAGTGGTTTGTAAACCTTTCTGGAGGTGAGAGCTTTTCGTCAACTTCGGCTCTGGCGGGGTTGCTCGTGTTTGGTTGCCTGTTGCGCTGCAGGGATGTTCGGCATCCTGTCGGAAAGGTGTGGAAATGGATGTCTTTTGCTGGAGTACCAATATTCCTGGCTTGTCCATCCAGCTTCGCGCTGCGGGATGGGCTTTGCAATATGGGTCAACCTTGTAACGGTTGCAAAAACCATGGCGTGGCGAGTGTTGTGCTGTGGCCGGCATCTCGGTTGCCGGCAGCAGGGGTACGTAGGGGATCTCGAGCGAAAAACGTCACCAGTTCACCTTATGACTGCCGTGTGCTACCGGTGTACACTTGTTGGCCTTGCCCCTAAAGCCCTGTGGTCGCGTCCGCAACCTCTCTGGAGTGCGATCATGGCAAGTAGGAAGTCTTGCCGCCGCTGTCTTTTGGCTCTTCGCGGCACACCATTCTCGTTTACTTCGGGCATTCTTACATCTTACGTTCCACTGACGGAGAGATGTACTAACCGCAAAAGTTCAGGGACATGAACGTCGGGGAGTGGTCCCGGTCCTCGCGCCAAACTTTGACAAGGGGTGGCCACTGCACGTTGGGGGGCCTGATGGACGGAGGGTTTCTTGATGGGCGGACTCCTCAAGTCCCGATCGGAAGCCTATTCAAGGCGCAGTTGGCCACCGCAGCCCATTTGCGAAACAGTTCGGGACGGCAACCACGTCAAGCCCATAGTGCAAAGCCTTGCCAACCTTGCGGGAAGGCTACTCGTTTACCATCAGTATCTTCACCCCGCCAACACGACAAGGCCCGCAACAAGACTAAACTGACGTCCAGTCCTCAACGGCACAGCCTGAACTGAAGTCACCCGTGGCTCACTGACACCGGACGCCTTCCCGTTCGACTCCAGCTGCCACCCGGGCAGCTGCCACCCGGCTTTCCCCCTTTTTCCCACACCCAAGGCAGAGTGAAAACGAAGATCCGGCAGCCCTTGCTGCCTCCACTGTATGTGTGCCCAGAGCCCACCACAGCTCCTCGGGAGGGGCAGTTTCAGACAGATACCCGGGCGGCTCAGCCCAGAATCAAAAAGCTTCACAGCCGGGCGATCAGCGCCGACACCTCCTCTTCCGTGAACAGGTGGTACTTGGGTGCCACCCGCGCCACATCCACGTTGGTCGCCGTCACCTACCGCAAAGAGCGCGGGGCAACACACGGGTAGGGGGCTGGACAGGGTCCGCAGGCTAGGGGAGACACACGCACAGCTTGGTGCGCCCCGGATGGAAGCTGATGGGTAGGGGTCACCAGGGGCGATTGAGAGGCGTCCGTACCACGCTGTCCACCACCCCTGGATATGTCTCGTCCTCCCTCTAGGGAGGTCCACCGGGCGTGCGCCTCAGTCGCTCATATGTGCAGATGTACAGATGTGCCGACATCTGAATTCCCTCGCCCTGTACTCCATGACATGTTGCCCGCTTGGCCCCCCCCTTTCTACATCCCCACCACATATGCAAGGCCCCCGAGCGAAGATACGGTGGTGTAACCCCACCAACAGCCCCCGAGACGACCCCGTCCGCCGACCAACCGGACCTTGCGTCGGCAGCAACCTGGCCTTCAGAAGCTCAGGCCGTTGGGGTGTAATATCGAAGGTCATGTACCGTATGACCATCCCAGGGCTCACCTTCTCCTCCATGACCTGTTTCAAGGTGGACAGCGCCACCACCTCCGCCTCGGCCAGCGTCATGTCCGGCTTGTCCTTCAGCGCCTCCTGCAGGCTGCTCTGCGCGCCCTCGCTGCCGCTGCCAATGGCCTTGGCCGAGTACTTGACGTAGGTGCCCGAGGGGTCGGTGTGGTAGCTACGAAAGGGGCCCCGCAGCAACAGAGCGGCAACATATTCAGGGAAGACTTGTTCTGGCAGATACCTGAGGCGCGTCCTCGCTCGAACAGACCTCCTACCGGACGACATATCTCAGGGAACGGCGCCGTCCTGATTCACATGCGACCCCTTCCGCATAATGCACGGTGTTGCTTTTGCGCCACAGCTCGTACCACACGCGCAGCACCAGGCCAGTGCACGGCCTGCAAACCTTGCGCCGTGCTCATCGCGCTGGTTGATCATTTCTCGCGCAGCCGACGGGGTTTTCGGGCAATACTGCACAACCCCCCATCCAGCCCACGGGTGGTCGGTTCCGCGCACCGCTCAGCCGCCGCAAGAACCGCGATTGGTGACAAATGACCCGGGGGGCAGCTCGAAAGCACACTAAGACTAGCAGGCTGGGCGGTATCGTTGACGATCCAACCGGTAACGACATTTGGTAGCCATGCGCCGGGTCCCGGTATGACACCTCGTGCTCATGCACGTCTAATGGCGGCTTCCAATGGCGGGCGCAAAGGCCCTGAGTTGCAGCACCCCCAGCTCGCTGCCATTCCCTCTCTCGGTATACTCACAGCGATGGCCCGAGGTCATCCCATCCCGCGATCAGCAGGGCGACGCCGAAGGGCCGGCTCTGCGGAGGGGCCCCAGCACAGGCATATGAGGTGGACATGATGGCAGGCAGTCATACGAGCATTAACATGGCAGGCGAAAGAGCAGGCGAAAGAGCAGGCGAAAGAGCAGGCGAAAGAGCGCCGCAAAGCAATGTCCAGGCGAGCGTAGGCAGCGACGAGAGCCTGCAGCTGCACCTCGCTGATGCCGCAACCGTGGGCGCAGGAACCCGTCACCGCGCCGCGGCGATTGCCTTTTGCCGTGTGACGGGGAACGATGCGGCCTTTAGTAAGTCGCACGCCGCGTCATCTACTGCCGACCCGCGACTGCCCCAACGGTTGCAGCGCACGAGGTGCTGCCAGTACCCGCATATGCCCATACCACACAACGTCTTATTTGTCAGACATTCCTCAGGCCAGGGCGTCCAGGTGATAGCGACCAAGTACGTGCCCCAGTGTCGCGCCGGCGTCTCACCATGCCGCCGCCCTCGTCGGAGTCCTCGCCGAATTGTAGCGCCAGATCGCACAGCGATTGGGTCGTCGACTCGATCGGCATGGGTTCGTTGTAGGAGAACCGATGTTGCTGTTTGGTAAGGCAAGCACCGGAAAGCGGAAACACCTCTGACCGCTTCCGACGTGAGATTTGGGCGGACTCGCGGGTATGCGCAAAACCAAATAACCCCTGCCCGCTCGCGCATCGTGAACCTGCCACTTGTACAACTGCAGGCCAGCCTTACCTATCAGAGGGCCGACCTTGGGTCAGGAATGCGTCGAGTCGCAACGCCATTACGCCAAGTGCGTACTCGGTGGCGCGGCACATGGACTCAAAGGGGAAATTTACCGAAACCTGTTTACCTACCCCACACGCTGGGAGAGAGCCGTGACGCCGATCGCCCCACATCCCGGCAACTGCACCAGGTCCCGGACGTCCTGCCCCCTGTTGAGCGTTGCCTTTGCAGCCTGGCCATTACATGCCCCCCATACATCCTGCCGCGCTGACCAACCTGAGTGTCTGCGCGGGCGTGATCTATCAATGTCTTGGCGTCAGCCGTGAGCCCGCTCATTGCGCATGCCATGTGCTCATCTATCTCCATAATCTTCTCAATGCTGCTCGGCTCCTGCGCCATGCATATGGGCGCAAAGTTTCTGAGATTCAAGCCCAAAGGTCAGCTCTCGGAGCGAGTTGTCCACTTACCAGCAGGGGCGACGTTATACGCTTCTCCACGGCCAGGACAACGCCCTCCTTTGTGCAAATGCCAATGGCTGTCGATCCAAGCTGCGTGTAATTAAGAATGCGAGTCCCGACTCTCGTAAGACCATTTTCTCAAGGGCTCAAGGCTCGATCTGGCTTGCGCGCGCTAACCTTGATGGCTTCCAAAGCATACTCCACTTGAAAAAGACGTCCCTCGGGGCTAAAAGTATTTACACCACGATCATACTCGCTTCGCGTGAGGAACATTTTGCTTTGCACACTTGAGCTCAAATGCTGCTACGACTTCAAAAGATGAAGGCCTTGACACAAATCAATCACTACCGAGTAAGAGAGAATTGCATGACACCTGTTCTTGCCCTTGGGATGAGGTGAGGGCAACCGCTGTACGTTAACGGTCTCGAACCACCAACGGTCTGAAAAAGCAGGCCCGAAGAGGGAAGCAGGGAACGAGGGGAGGGAAATTGAAAGTATGCCTCTAGCGCGATGATTGAGCATGCCATATGGACAGGAGGACGAGATAGAGCTACTGATTCTTGATTCGAACCCCGGCTCCCTCCTCGCCAAATGTTCTGGTGCTGTTTGCATGAGAGGTAATCCTGGCGCGTCAGTAACCTGGTGTGTTGGCCGGCGCCGGCCGGTGTGGCTGCAGGGTGTGGTGGATTGGTGCGCAGTCCTTGGTAGGGTTGATGATGTGAGGCGCCTGCGAAGCTATCTGGGCCCTTTGGATCGCCCGGTCGAGACCAACTGGGACTAAGGCTCCATCTTATGACGCTTGCATGTCGTCATGTATACTGATTCCTGCGATCCTGGCGCCCTCCGTCCCCCCCTTCAAACAGCCCAGCAAAATATTTTCAGTGCTCCGACCCGAGCTTTGCATGTGCCGTTTAATCCAACTCAACATCTACGTTGCACTAATTGGGTATTACACAAAACTCCCACACGAAGGCCTATATCGGTTGCTTAGTCTCGAAGGAGCATAGCGAACGTAGAGACTGAGCATCGTTTGTTACGACGTCGTACAGCTGACCAGAGCCTTAACTCTGGCTCTCGCTTTGTTCAGGCATTCTGCCTTCACTTCACGAGAGCACTCACTCGCCGTAAGTGACATACTTTCCCGCCCTGCCCGAGCCTCCCGGCTCGCGCCCCGCCCCCGTTTCCTCCTATCAGGCTATGAGCTGGACCGCCTAGTGGCCAAGCGCAGTGGTGGACGCTGCGCCGGCTGCGTCTGCGCCTCCGTGTGCGGGCGTTCTACGGGGGAACGGGGGTTGTCGGGTGGCTGTTGTAGTTGGCAGACGGCCGTGCTGGCGGGCCGGGATCAGCCCTCCGCCCCACGGGGCCGTCGGCGGTACGGGGCCAGCCCTCCGCCGGGTGGGTTGGGGTGTTGTTCGGTTTTGCTGGCCGGGGCGGCGGTGGGGTTTTTTTGGCCTTGTGGCGCCCCTGTTCCCGTTTTTTCCCCGCTGCGTTTGCCCTGGCCGGCCTTTCGTTGCGGGAATCAGAGGGGTTGCGGTCGGGGTTTGTCGGCCCGTTTTTTGTGTTCAGGCGGGTTGCCTGCGCCCGGAGCTTGGGTTGCTGTTTGGTGCGCCGCGCGCGCTCGCGGTTGTTGTGCTTGGGGGTTTCGTCCACTTTCGTCGCGGGTGCCGGTTTTGCGGGCTTGTCGGCCTTTTCGTGGCTGTGCCCTTCGCTTCTTTGCTCCGGGCTGGTGCGTCGCGCGTCGCGGCGTGGTGCTCTCGTCTGCAGTGTAAAGGTCCTCGTCAAGTTGCCCCTGTCGTCCCCTTCGGCGGGCCTTTAGCCCATTCATTCACAGCCCAGCCGCCTACTCTTCCAGTACAGAGTGGGGCAGCTAGGAGGAACAAACCACGATTGAGGTTCGGCATCAGTCCCCACTGGCTGCCGTCTAGCATTTGATCCATGAACATGAACAGCTCCCCCCGTCCCGCCCCGCCTCCAGTTCTGGACCTCAGCGCCTTGCCGTGGTCAGTCAGGTTAGTCGTCAGAGATGTTCATAACGTTTCATAGCACGTTCTCATAGGTTCTCATGTTCGCATTTGTGAAGGCTACACTGCTCCGCCACCCAATCCGGCCTGATCCGGCCGTACCCGGCAGTGTGTATGCGCAGATTATTGCCACCGGCCTGTTTTGGCCTATGCCGCCTGGTATTTCCGTACCTGATAATCACTATGACAACGCAATCGATCCCAAGTACAAAATTACACGCTATGCGTGTCCCAGGATTTGTATGCAAGTGCGCTTAATGTAGTTTCAATTACCGCGTTACCACGTAAATCCGGGCGTAGTAGCTGGCCGGTGACATGGCGGTGACTGTCTTGCATGAACCACGCTTGACACGAACGCTAGGGCGTGAAACAATGGGTAGTACAAGCCATGTGCGGTTGCAACGCAGCTGTTCAAGTCTTACACCAGTCTGCCCGAGCCCCCACGCCCCCCGGGCCTAAGAACGCACCCAAAGCATGTAAAAGCGGTGCCATCTTGGCTGGTCGCGTACGGCATGGTTACCCCATATACATGGATCTCAAGGTAATTTGCTCTGTGACGAAAGGGAATTCCAAGTTATTTTCATCACGCCCATGATCGGCTTGCTGGAAGGGCCTCAGTGGTCCATTGCAGCAGAACAGGTTGCAACGGTAATCGGCAAACAGTCTGAAATCCCCTGTCGCGAAGCATTTATATTGCATGCAAGGCGTATGGATGGGCTGTTTACCGATTTCGCATTATGACAAGGATCGAGACCCCACGTTTGGCGTGGAGGGCAACGTCAGTTCACACAAAGTTGTCTTAAATTTAGATCAACAAAGGCCACGGTTGAAAACATTACAATGTATTAATATTCAGGACAAAATGTGCTGTGGGAGGAGACTTTGAAAGTCCAGAGCCCGATGTACGACAAGAGATCGCACAATCTGCGTTGCGTAAAATGCGCCGCTCCGCATCATCTCATTCATACTTGCTACTGTTTTCGCGAGTATCACATTATATTTGCAGCCATGGCCCTCGCCGTTCGCGCCAACGCCGCCTCTGTGCGCCCAGCCAAGGTCCGCACGAACAGGTTCCTGATTGCCGTGTTGTAGCGAAATATATTAAAGCTGCATATTGTGCTCGTTAGATCAAGATCCGTCGATGAACTGAATCGTGCGCGATAGCTCGTGCCTCCGGAGGTTTCATGGTACTTGTGGACTTGTCTGTTAGTTTGGCGGACATCTGTGGCTCATACAATTGCCAGGCGCATTTGTGAAGTGGCTCAGGATTCATCAGCGATTTCAAATCATGTTTGCCGGGCTGTGCGTCACAACAAGTACGCTTGCTGCTTGCAATGCAGGCTGCTCGCCGCACCGCCGTTGTGGTGCGCGCTGATGGTGGCTTCATCGGCTCCAGCACCAACCTGGTAGGTCTCGTCGGGGCGCCACCACCACACCTGTACTTCTTGACTTTGTGATGGCGAATGGTGTTGCGTTGGGCGCTTTTGAAAGAACAAGCAGAGGTGTGCAAATTCTTAACATTGGTAACTTCTCAATGGAGGACTGGAAGTGCGAGTAGGTATTGTGCTCTGATCATGACCACCTCGCTTGCCAAACGCTCTCCGCAGATCATGGTTGCGTCGACTGGCGCTTGCCTGGCTGCTGCTCGCTTCGGCCTGGCTCCCACGGTCAAGAAGCAGGCCACCGCTGGCCTTAAGCTGGTGGAGGGCAAGAACTCCGCTGGTGTTCTGTCCAAGGACCCGGCTGGTCAGTGAATGTTATAAGCATGACATAATTTCCTTGCTATGTTTTCCTCTGCTTGCACACTTGCTATATACATGCTGATGTTGCAGTGGTTGCGTGCCGTACTGATTAGCTGAACCCCTTCTGACCTCCTCCCCGGGCACGTTCTGTTCTTCTGTGCACGGCAGGTTTCACCGTGGTCGATGTCCTCGCTATGGGCTCGGCTGGCCACGCCATCGGCGCCGGCATCGTGCTGGGCCTGAAGGGCATTGGCGCTCTGTAAATGTCGCAGCCATCATGTTTCGGCTTTGCCGGCGTTAATGCCGGTTTTTGCGGACCGCTATGACCGGCGCTTGTCGCCGATGTACATTACCTGGCGCGTCGTGCCGTTTGCTTGACGGACGGCAAGCTTCGTTGCGCAGTCGCTGTGGCGAGGTTGGGTTTGGGGCGTGGCCAGCGGCTTTGTCGAGCGTTGCTGTGCTCGGAGGCTGCGATGCTGTCGGGAGAGAAGAGAGCGTTTTCAGCCTTCACAGGCTTATCACGACCTCCTGGATCGTGGTTTGTAACACTGGCCGTGCCTACATATGTACGCTGTTGTCTGTCTCAGCAGACGATAATTGATCTGACTGGACCAGGCGCACACCAGCCGCCATCGCCGTGCATGCAGCTTCAGACATAAGATGTCGGATCGTAACCTGTTTGCTACAGAAAACAAAAGGAAGTACACCGAGCAACCGGTGCACGGCAGGTATTGAGGGCGCATAGTCCTGCTTCAGTTCAGAGAAGACACCGAAGTACGGTTGGATGACCTGTCCGTCACCTAGCTTATTGACACTTGACGTTGGCAATGAGTGCCAATTCTTTGATAAGATGTCCTCCTAGACCTGAAACGGCGGGAGTATGTGCGCTTGAGGGGTCTGATCTTCAAGATGTGGAAGTACCAATCCTCAACAGGCTTCCTGCACCACTGCCATTCCGCACGCATGTAGGGTCGGGTAAGAGTACGACCCGGTACGACCGATGGACGTGGCTGAATCGATGAGGGTGTGAGCTCTTCTGCGTACAGGCAGGAGAGAGTTACGCTGTTCTTGGTTGTACGACGGTCTCGCCGAGCCAGCCCCTTCCGTTCGTATCCAACGGAACGCTCATCCGAGTACGGTATCAAGCCTGCATTCGTGGTAGCCAACCACGCTGTCGCCCTAGATACCATCTCCGGCGCGTACCGTGAATGTTGGGGAGCTGTATCTGGCCTGACCGTAGAGTGATCCCTGGTCGAAGGGCGATGAATGACACATCAGACGGCATATGCCGGCAGTTACACGAATGGCGGCATACTGCGCTACACCACTCCATCGGCGTTATGCCAACCGATAACATCGCCCAAAGGAAAGACGTTGTAACCTAATTTCTGCAAGAAAGTCAAGTCATAGTGCCCTCATTGGAGGAGTGAAACAGTCAACAATGTCATGTAGAGGTCATCAAAAACCGCGCACCGAATATGAGCGCCCGTGCCCCAGGCAAAGGCATTTGGACAGCCTGAAATGCACTGGCACGGCAGGCCCTGTACATGTACGGCAAGTAAAATTGTACCTCTCCAAAGATTACCTCACGACCAGCGGCAAACATGATCATCAAGAGACGCTATCCCTCAGCCGCGCCCCGATTAAGCAGCCACAATCACGCCCACTCTGCAATTAGAGTGTTGGAAAAAAGTATCCCCAAGGGTTTACCAATACCCGCTGTTCCTATCCTATCGAGCTTTCTGCTACACAGGGTTGCCACGCCGCCTGCGCTGCTGGCATACCCCTCCACCCAAATCGTGCCTATCCGGCCGCCTGCGGAAGGTCCCGCCCTGTCTGCAGTCCGCCGAACGGAGTTCAAAGCATGGGACGCACCCAGTGCTGCTGGGGTTGCTTGACCGCGACAACCCTACTCGACCAACCCAACACAAAGGCAAGGCAAGACGAAGACCACACGCCACGCCATGACACGACATGCCAGGGCCACGTCAGAGCACGCCGCTCACGCGACGAGTACAGTACAGCGCTTCGTGAGCGCGCCTTCCCCCCGTCCGCCACACACACACACACACACACACACACACACACACACACACACACACACACACACACACACACACACACACACACACACACGCAGGTAACCGGTCACGGGTCGGGCAGGTTTCTCGCTTAACAAACTCTGTACAAGCACACAGAGGCGCGTCGGCCAGCCCCCTCACGTCGAGCTTTCTGCGCTTCAAAATCAGCAATGCAGCATGACCCTCACAGCAGCAAGCAGCACCACGGGAAACGCCACCAGGGACAGCCCTATGGGAACCCGGGGTTGGAAATCAATCATGTGGAACATTCGCAACAATCACATACGACGCAGCCGCATCCGGCCGACCGCGATATCCCGAAGGAAGGGGCATCTGGCTCGTGAGATATCGGCTGCACGCCCTTCGTGTGGATCCTTCCGCGATGCGGTACGGCAACCGTGCTCTGCGTCGCGCGTCAAGAGAAGGAACTCGGCCCCTGCTAGAGAGTACATCATCATAGTCGTATTCGGCGGCAATCATCACCGCCGCCCCGACCATCGTGCCATATGCAGCAATTGTTATGCAACACACACTTCACGGGAGTAGGTAACACGCAGCACAAGTGACAGCGAAAAAATTGGCGATGTGCAGCAGCACGCCACAGCGCCCTATGTTGGTGCCATGGAGTGCAAAGCCTGCGCTCAGCTGCCCCATCCGTCATGGAAACAGTCCACGAGTTAGAAAGCCCGAATCGTCAACACAACGCCGGCGCATGCCCCGCCACCCTGCCCTGAACCAACCGGCGCATGCCAGGACCCTCGCCAGGCGACCACCACGTGTAGGTGTGCCGTCGAGTACGGCGCCCGCTTGGCCTGACCGTTGACGTTATCGTACATCATCTACCATCGCGTACCAGAGCTTCCTGGCCGTCTCGCGCCCGGCCGCCAACGGCTCACTCTGGGTGCTGAATTCATCTCGCACTCCGTGGCCGCGTCAGGGGTTCGCAACCTCGCAGCCTCGCAGCTGATAACCGGCCTCCGCACAACAGTTCCGGCTTCCGAAGTCTTGAGATCTCGGTTCTCTAGACTAAGCTACCTACCTACTTGCCTGCCTGCCTTCATACCTCCCGCAGGCATGCCTCCCTTTCTACACCGCCACATGCCCGAACCGACATCCGATGCGTCAAGCCTCAAATCCCTGCTGCTGGTGCTAACAATTGCGATGCATGCTAACCTAGACGGGGCCTGCCACGTATGCGGATGCCGACCTCGAATGCCATGCTGAAAACCCCCATACCTCGCAGAGCGCCCGTCCAGAGAGTCGTGGCCCCTTCTCCCCATCCGACCCCCCCTTCAACCATACCACAATGCGGCGCTGTGTCTCCCTATCACCCATCCTAACAACAACCTGTCCTGATTCGGAACAACCGCACAACTGAATAGCAACACTACCCTACGGTCCCGTCTGCGTGGCGCCCAGCCAGCCGGCGGGCCCCTCGCCAGACGCAGACGCAGCATTCGCACACATTCCGAGACCCAAACCACCTAAGCTAGCTTCGCTGGGTATCAACCCCCTTGTAACCCGAGCCACGGAACTCCGCCCGTGGGTCGTTGCCGCGCTCATGAGCCATCCCCGCTCTTATATCTCATCGGCTACCGCCGCCCGGGCGGGCCCCAAGACAGGCCTACGTCAATCCGCGCGCCGCATCGGCGGCCGCCCCTGCCGGGGACCCATACCCGGCTTGCAGGAGCCGCCCACGCATGTCGTACAGGTGCCGGGAGACCATTTGCGCTCGCGGCACACCGCGGGCGACATCCATCGGAAGTTGGCCGGGTGCGTGTTGTCCGCACAGCAGTGAGTCCGCTCACGCTCCTCAAACTCCTTGGGGCCATAATCCTGGCCGTAGGTGGTGATGGTGGGCACGTGGCTCGATGGCAGGAGCGGCTGCGAAGCGCGCGGCGACGGTGTCACCAGCGGTTTCCTGTAGTACTCGTCTCGGTACTCCGTCGAGTCGTCCAGTCGTACACGCGGTGGCGGCTGCGGCGGATCCGCGGTCCACGGACGGGCCTGCTTCTTCACGTAATCCGCGTCGTACGTGCTGATGCCCATAAAAGGTGCGGTTTTGGCGGGATAGACAGGCTCCGGTGGAACCTCCAGCTCGGCTCGCTTCTCTGGAAATTCAGCGTTGTATGTGGTCCTGTCATCCAGCGGGCTGTACGGGATGGGCTTGTCGGCCGGACGAGCGGATTGCGAGCGGCCCTTCTTAGGCGTGTAGTCGGAGCGCTGGGTTGTGGTGCCGTTGAATGGCATGGAGGTAAGAGGCCCGTGGGCTGCAGGGGGGGGGGGGGTACGCAGCGCGCGATGCAGCAGGCTGGTTATTATCCGGAGCGGCAGGGATGGGGGATAGGGCATGGTACGGTGGTGATTACATGAAACAAGGATGCCAGCCTTCCAACAGCAAACACACCATTTCGGGTCTGAGAGACATTAAAGAAGCACCCCTTGCGTGGAACTAGTTGTGTGACACTGCTGTGTGGGAACAATGTTGCATGGCCATGATGGCTTCGCCGCGTGGCTGAAGGAGAACCGCGCCCGGGCATGAACAGCTCCTCCCTTACCCGGCACTCGTACGACCACATCGGACTGCTTGGGCGGGTAGTCCCGGTGGTATTGCGTGTTAAGCTGCGCGGGGCAGGCCAGAATCGGGTGCACAGTATGAGGTGGCGATGATGACATGCCTACGGAAGCCATAACGCCTGGAATCACTCAAGTGGAAGCGTGCGTGTGTGTTTTGTCTTGCATGAGTGTGTGGATGCGTACATGTGTTTGTAAGGGTGTGTGCGCTCATCACCTACCGCGTCGTCCGTCCACTTGCTGGGTCGGTGAACCCGGCACTTTGGGACGTTGCAGATGTGGCACCAGTTTGGGCAGCAGTTGCAGCACCCTGCCCGTGCACAGGCCTGGCAGCAAGGCTTTGTCTTCCGAGTCGAGCGTGCTCGAGCCTACAGGAAAGCCTCGATGTAAGCATAATGAAAATGCATATGTAGAATAAGCACAATATGATGAATGATAGAGACAGGGAGACTGATGTGGCTTCGAAAATAAGATAGGAGAGACATGTTCGTCTCCAGTGCAGGACGACATCACCGCCACGCCTTCGAGCACACGATTGGCCATTGTGCGACACGGCGACATACCCCGGTCATTGTGTTAGAGTTGACGCAGGACCAGACGAGTTCTGGCGCCGCTATCGCTAATGTCACTGCACCGTGGATGGCAGTTTTGCACGAAATGTGACAGATTTAGCAGGATGATATCAAATGGGATCAGGAAAGCTAGTTAGATGGCAAAGGCCCCTTCCTTTCTTATGACATGCAACAATGTACGGGCCCGTGCGGCACCGAAACCGATGTGCTGATTGAGCTAAAGCTCTTCTAAGCACCAGGAAGGTAGGATATAATTTACGATTATTTTTATGTAATCTTAAACATGTAATTCGTAAATGAAAGTCAACTTCGGTGGGGCGTACGGGGCAGAGCTGAAATCGTGTTGCTGGACTTACCGATGGATTGGATAATACAATTAAATTATGTTTATTATATGGTGTCCATCCATCAGCCGCTGCAACTTAGGAAATGTTCAAATGACCTACTGTGTGGCGCCGCTCAGTCAGTTCCTGATATCAAATACAAAGGAAATCTGAGATCATCACAGGATAGGGTTACAGGCGGCCATTGAAAATCCACACATCTGAGAAACCGATGACAGCGCCAAAATCACCAGGCACAAACTCTTGCAAAGAATTTTAGCTGATCAGACCTAAGGCCGTTGCCGTAAGACACGTTCTGCAGCTCTCCTCAATAATTTTATAGGTTTTAGGACAAAACCTTAAAATGCCTCCGCGTCCGGTCCCAGAATGCGCTCCGCCCCGTCGTCACCCTCAGCCCAACCGTCCCCGGCATCTGCATCCCATGTCCCTCCAGCACCGCGCAAGCCTTGCCTCAGGCCCTGCCCATCTGCCCCCTCCATCTCGCCATCTACCACCTCCTCAGCGCACCCACGCTCCAGACCCGAGCCCAGTCCGAACGCCCCGCCGCCCTCGCCACGCTGACGTGCCACTGCTTCAGCCCACCATCGACTGTATCGCGGACACTGCCGCACAAACTTCACACGGGACTCGTACACAAGCTCCCGTATAGTCGCCTCCCCGCGCTCGCCCGTGATGACCAGGTACTCGAATCGGTCTATGACCTCCTCCGGAGCCGACAGGATCCTGGCCACCAGGGACAGAAGCTCCGCGTCCAACTCTCGCCCGGATCCGAACCCAAACCCGGGCGCGCACGATGCGCTGACCACTGTAGCACCGTCCGCTGCCGCCTCTCCTCCGCGCCTGTCGCGCGGGGACTTGGTGCGTGGAATCGCAGCCGCGGCATAAGCCTGGTAGTGATTGGATTGGAGACCCGTCGCAGATGCGGCGGCCGCCGCGGCGGTGGCCGCCGGGACGGTGGTTGACGGGGCCGCGGCCGGGGCCGCCCCGGATCCAAGCATCATCGGCAGCTCCCGCGCCCAGGTCGCAGGCCGGCGGAGCGAGTAAAGCCGCAGCCGCGCCACGTTCTCTCTGCACGCGACCGGGTCCCGCAAGATGACTCGTGGGTCGTGGAGGACAAGCTGCGCGACCTGGGGCGGCGCGCAAGCGAAGGTGGCAGCATGGCGAAGGGAGCCGTTACTGGTTTCTGACCATCCCGCCGTATTCATTACCATGTCGTGGAGTCAGTCTGTTCACGCCGCCCCACATATCCGCGGACCACAGCGTTCCCCCGTCAAGACCCCCGCACCTGGGTTTGGTTTTTCTTTCCAACCCCGCACCTGGCCCCGCGGTCATCCTCGAAACGCCCAAAGCCGCTCTACGGCCCCACGCCTCCTGCCGGCCCCACGCCTCCTGCCGCACGAGTTTACACATACGGCATACCGTACATGCAATGGGGAGCGACGGTCCCGCGCCTTCCTCGGGCCAGAAGAGGCGCTCCGAAGACACCGGAACTCAGGCATCTTTCACCGTGATCAGGACAAGTAGCGAGCGTTTGACCTCCGAGATCTGATCATGCCCAATTACGGTAAGGCCGGTGACACACCTGCTCGCCGCTCCAGTCCAGGGCCGTCGAAAGCTCCCGCAGCCGCCCCCGCACCTCCCCGAGATCCAGATCCAGAGCCTCAGGAGCGTCTTCCAATACATGTGCCAGGGGCCGCGCGCACGCTGCGCCCCGTGCCGCCGCCGCGCCCAGTCCTCCCATGGCCGCAGCTGCTCCACCGACCCGTGGGTCCACGGCCGCCAGCAACTGCGCCGCGCGGGACGCCAGGTCCCTCGGGTCGCGCTCCAGCAGAGGCGGGTGGCGCTGCACGGCAACGTAGGCTGTCTCCCGACCGAACAGCAAAATGAGCTCCTGTGGGCTCCACGAGGTGCATCAACAGGCGAATCCAACAGAGTACAGCAGGTGAAGAAATACAGACGGTAATGAGCTAATGACGCTTGCGGCTGGCACAGATCAGCACGATGCCATTGCCTTGCATAGCGGCGTGTGGGGAGGAAGCGTAGCACACCTGCACACGTATCCTTGTCCCATTGCGCGGTGCTTGGGCGCGCTCCTTCTCAGCAGGTAATCAGCAGGTAAGGAAAGTGAAGTATGTTGACAACTGATTTGGGGGGGGTGGACAACACACCCGCACACACACCTGGAGCCTTCGGAGTAGCTCTATAGCGTTGACGTGACGGCGCTGCAGCACCAGGGAATCCCGCGTCTGGCCGCTCCCGATGCCGCCGGACGGCGATGCCGGATCCTGCTGCTGCTGCTGCTGCTGCTGCTGCTGCTGAATGTGCTGCTGCTGGGCCGAGCTCCCCTCTGCCTCCACCGGCCGCTGGCCCAGTTGAGGCGGCTGGGGGTGCGGCTGCTGCTGCTCCTGCTGTCGCTGTCGGGCTGCGGGATATCCGCGCCCACTGGTGGCCGCTGCCGTGCCGCCCAACTCGACGTCTGATGCTGCTGGAGCACCAGCCTCAGCCGGGGCTCTGTGCGCCTGCCGGCCTGGCGACCCGGTCGTATTCTCGCGCGGCGCCGCCGCCGTCACCATTGCGGCGGCTGTCGTGACCGGCGGTGGCGGCATCAGCGTCGCCCCGGGGGCTCTGAGGATGTGCGCGAAGACGCTGGGGGGCACACGTGCGCCGCCGAACGCCCGCCCAAACACATCATCAAGGTCCAGGAAGTTCGCCGCAGTGACCCGCGGGTCTCGGCCCAGGTGCGGCATCACCGTCATCAGCACGTGCGTGGTGTCGTACATCGGTAGCAGGGCCGCGAAGATCGTCGCGCGGGACAGCAGTAACTGGGGATCGTGCGCCAGGAGGGTGTGGGGGGAGGCCGACAGAAGTTGGCGCAGCCTTAGTTGGGGCACCAGAGGGTCCAGGAGTTGGAGCTGACGGGCACGCTCTCGGAGCAGGTTGGCGTCACACGGCAGGCGACCCTGGCGGGGGAGGGAGGGGCGGTGAGGATTGAGACGACAGGTGGGGCAAGCTTGAGGTGATCCAATTTCATGGACACGCGGTTGGTCAAGGACACTGTGGAGTTTTGGGTTGTGGCCAAGCTGCATAGGCACCTTCATGACTTCTTCAAGAACATTCGCTGCCGCCAGCTTTCCCAGCTGGAGCTCCTCGCGATGGCGAAGCCATAGCACCTCAAACTGTCGGAACGACGCAACCGAAGGCCGCGAGGTCCGTCTTCGTAACTCATCCGGGATGTATTTAGTATCGAGCTTATTGAATCCTAATTGTTCTCTTGATGATCTGCCTCTGCGTCCCGGTCCCGCACCCGCCACAACCACACGCAACCGACACTTTGGTGGAAGTCTCGGAAAAAATGATGAAAGATTGTTTAATTTAATATTTGCATTGGCAGTCTGCGGAAAGCTGTGCATGCTGCGTCCTACAGAGGATGCAAAAGCTGCAGATCTAAGACAACAACTAGGTGCACCATATTGACAATAACTAAGCGAATACCAAGTAGCTTGTACAGCAAAATTGAGAGTTCGAGACAACTGAGTCAATTTGCATTGGCCGTTTTTACCGTTGCTGTATACGGCGGTTAGATTCGGTCGATTACTGCACGCGGTGCCGTCAGGTCAGACCTGCTATTCCTGAAGTCTCAATACATGTACCGCTAGAGATGAGGATCTCCTGGTGCACAGCACAGCAGTGCTTTATGCCTTACCGTTGGCGCCAGGTGCTGTGTGTAGGAAGCGAGGACTGCAGCACGCAGCGGCTTGTGGGTGTTGGGGGGTACGCAGCCGCGCACATCATGTTACAGTACGTTATTACTGACCGGATAATCCGGTTGCACAGGTTGTGTCGCAGCGCTCTGGCGTTTTTCGGCAGCATGCCCCGCTGTTGGGGAGGGCTGGGACTGTCTGGGACCTAAGCCCCTGCAGCCTCGAATGTCTCGCCCTTCGGTGGGGACAACAGGGGTTCGTGGACCTGTCTGTGTGGTCCGCTGACATTTATTCGTTCTTTCTGTCACCGTAAGCGCTGCAGCACATCCCTCGGTCGCATTCTGTCAGCGTCTACGGCAAAGTGTGGGGCACGCTCTGTCCTATATGGTGTGGCGCAGTGTCCCGCCATTCTGATTCGGCGCACGGTCCTGTCATCAGGGACTGCGTGTGAGCTCGAACGGCACGATATCAGCATATCACCCCGACAGCCAACTAGCCTGCTGACAACGCCAACCGACGCAGCTATGCGAGCGGCTCTGAGGCCTACTAAACTGTGATACCTCTGGGCTGGTCATGAACAGAGGTGTAGAGCATACTGGAGATTCATTCCCGGATGTAGCTCCGCTCCCCGCATGACATGCACTGTTGCCTTGCCACCGACGGACACATACATGTCATCCTCGCGATATCTCGTCCTCACGGCGAGAGCAAAACGCTACGACATCGCAATCAGGCCCACACAACCAGGGCCGGTCGCGAGACGCACGCAACAGCATTCAGCAGCATGCATCACAAGTTCACAACACAAGGGAAGGGACTCGGCGAGCGCGGGAAGCGTTGCGTGATGCATCATCTACCGTATCGTACATCGTGCACCGTTCCCAACTGCACAACGGCCCCGTACGGGAGCTGGATAGGGACGTCTACAAATGTCCGCCAAGCAATCTTGCCGGGACGCCACACCACGTGTAAGCGGTCGGTGCTGATTGCACAGAAGCGGTGCCGTACTCCACCCATGTCGTGTGTTACTAATGCCACACGGTAAGAACACAGCGTGTAAACGAATCAGCCCGCCACCAGCCATGCGCCATGCATCACAGTCCGCAGCAGCGTTGCGGGCGAAAGCCTACCTGGTTGCCCGCCTGCAGCAAGCCATGCTACGCGGCGCACCGAGTCAACGCGCCGCTGGGGGGCGGGCAGGGCCGCGATGGCTAGCCACCAGGCCCCTGTGGAGAAATGCGGATGAATCGACGGGCCAAGAGCAACCCAGCAACGCGCATGATATGCCTACTTGAACATACATCAGGAACTTCCCTGTGATCATTGCAAAGGTTCAGCAGCGTTGCCTACTAATGCAGAAACAGTGCATTCCCAGTGGCCCCTCTCGGCGTCATGTGGCGGGGGACGCCACGGGAGGCCTGCACGCCTGCCTCGATGGTCGATGCCCACACGCCGCCAAGCCGTCACCGGCTGTCAAGAGATAATTAACGCTGTCACCACAATCGTTGACCGCAAGCCGACCGTCGGCAGCAGCGACGGCGCGCGGCTTGTAAGGCTTAAGGCGCAAGTCTCATCCAACCACAAGCGCAAGCACACATCTTCCGGCCAGGCATTTTGGTTGCCGCGGCACTGCACGTTGAACAATCAACTCAAACCTCCCCCCGCCCGCACACACTTCGCTTGCGTCGCCATTAGCAAACGAACGACCTCAGCATGGTATGACCCCGGCGCCATGCCAGGCTTCGCTGGCCCAAATACACGGGCTGGCGGTGGATTCCCTCAGACTGTGGATCGCACGCACAGTCTGCGATGGCACCATTGCCGCGGTAACCACCTCGAGCGCATGCGAACCACCTCGAGGACCCCTGACTGCAGATTACCCTGACGTACCCTTCCTAAATTGCCAAGAATGGAAGCACAATCGGATTAAGAGAACACCCAACCGCATTCGTCCGAGAACCGCAGCGGTCCTGGCAAATGTATGCAGAGCACGTACGTGAGGAGTCGTAATAATCGCAATTTTACGAACGCAATCGTTGCTGCACCGCAGACATCCCTCACTCATATGCGTGAAAGGCAAAGAGGCCGCCCGTTTGACTGCAAAGCCGGTCGCGCCTCTCGCATTGTGCCGTACTGCTGGTACCGTACATGCATGCAAATGCCGCATCATCTGATTCTCACCCTCCCCTCGAAAGGAAACGTTCCTCTGTTCCCGTGCCGGCGTCCAGGCCACGTCGTTGCATTCATGCGCTGTTGTTGAATGTCGCAACGCGTTCTTTCTGTTACGCCGGAGCAAACTATGTACACGGGAATTCGGCAGTCGGACAGAGAGCAGGCTGGCCCCGTTGAGCTGCGGTGTACACACGCCCTGGCGGACTGGCGCCTTCGACATCGACATTCCGAAACAGACAGCCCCACAACGAAACAGACAGCACCCTGGAGATCATGGACTGCGCAGCTTCAGTCTCGGTCCTGCCGCTTGCATATCCTTGAACCTCATGTCACATACATACCTCCTGCCATACAGAACGCATACATCATACCTTGACGAGGTGGTGGCGACCGCGCCGCGCCAGTTCGCTTGCAGCTCGTCCTCAACCTGTCGCTAGTGGGCCGGCTCGGCGTCTGCCTGCCGTTGAACCTGCTGCAGGCGCCGCAGCACCGACAGGGCGCGGCATCGCAGAGCTACGCCTATCAGCCAGCCGACCGCCTGCATGCCCATAGCTTGCACTGCGGCCACCTGCACCCGCGTCGTGACGCCGTGCTTCATGTACATCCGCGTTGCGCCAACGCCCTCCGCCAGACGAAGCAGGATGTTCACGCGGCAGGGCGCCTGCGGGACGGAAGGTTCAGGCCGGGCTGAAAGCTCGGCGGAAGCGAGGGCGAGGGCACCGAACCCCGTAAGCACTCCGCGGCCATGGCGCTCAGCAGCGCCGCAGCTCGCGTGCGGCGCGGAATGATGCGACCGCCGCCCTTGCCCCTTGGGTTGGACGCTGGGCACAGGGCAGCGCCAGGCCACAAGTACAGAACACATCATAGCGCGTGCCCGCACCGCACCGCAGCCTGGAGCTGCAAGTCCCCCCGTCCGCCTGACCTCGCCGTCTCACCCCGGGCGGCGAAGGCAGCAGGACGTGATGCGGCCCCCGGGGCCCCTCGCACCTGGTAGCAGCAGGACGTCACCAATACGAACAGCACGTGCGCCGCCCGCATCTGGTTGCCGGTCGCGCTCATGTGCCCCGGCGGCAGCAACATGCCCTCGAGACCCTGGAATAAACACCGGTTGACCGCGGCCCAGGAGCAACACAGCTTGTGGTGGCGCAACCCCAGCGGCGACGCCATCACCACGACCAACGCCAGCTCCAACCCCGTCCACCACAAGCTACCCGCCATGCAACGACCCGTCGCGCGCGCCGCCCGCAGCCAGGCCAGGCCGCTGGGCGATGCTGCTGCAGCCGCGGCGGCGGCGAGAGGGCACGTCTCCTCGAAAGAGCCGATCATGGCCTGCAGTGAGCCCACCAAGCACCCGCAGGGGTAATCGCAGGGGTAATGAGCTCTGACGGCATGGGACAATTACTCTACACGAATGAACAGATTGCAAACAGTTAGCCTTGAGACGAAACTGAGCCCCCTGCATGCCACGCACGTTTCACTCGTTTCACCGATGAATACACCTGATATGACTGGGTATGCGGTCCCTGGCCAGCGGTAGACACCGTTCACGATGCAACACCAAGACATGTGCACTCCACAAATGGGAAATGAGCTGCAGAAGGTACCGTACCACGCGCCCTCATGATCTGTACCAATGACCGGTCTGCTGGCTCCGCCGGCGCCAAGCGATGCGGCCCTGCCACAGCTGTCAGACCGACGACCCCTCGGCCCTTCGCGCATCACGTACAGGCCGTGCTCCAGTCCCCTCCCAGCTCCAATGCCACTCCCCTCCACGTACCTTCAATTGCGCCAGCGATTGGTGCAAGATGACGACCAGCTGGAAAGCTATCATTTGCGTGCGAGTGCGTCGTGCGATGAACCTGGGGGATCGCGGGTGGGTGGAATAGGAGCCCTGAAATTGATTAGCGCTTCAGCGGCGGCGGTTCACCAACACACGGTCAGACAGCTCAGCGCAGGCACTCAACTCGCGGCAAGCCGGAAGCCGCTGGTCAAAGGCGGGTTGCTGATCCGCAGCTTGCAGGTAACCTCCACTCGACAATCGCAACCGATGGGATGGCACTGCAAGAGGTAGGAGGCATGGGCCAACCCCTTCTGTCACAAACGCACCGCAACCTTTTGAAACTTTGCAACTCGTAATATGGCAATCAGGTAAGGCAAGGCCATTTCTCA
This sequence comes from Eudorina sp. 2006-703-Eu-15, assembly GCA_003117195.1. NCBI lineage: Eukaryota > Viridiplantae > Chlorophyta > Chlorophyceae > Chlamydomonadales > Volvocaceae > Eudorina > Eudorina sp. 2006-703-Eu-15. The sequence continues at coordinate 54,678 of BDSI01000026.1, read as the reverse complement.
GTCGTGGCTTTGGCCGCACACCCGAATCAAGATGCCGACTCCATTTCCCACACGCTTACGCCCACACCCTTCCCGCCCTTATCTTCTACACCACCTACGAATGATCGATACTCACATTTCCAAATCCAGATCCGCGCTTCTGGATGCCGCCATTGCGTCTTTGCCCGCCACGGGCCTCCCGCTGCAACCGGCCTTCGTGTACGCCCCTCCGCCGGGGAGTCCGCCAGCCACTGAGACTGCTGCCCCAGCCACAACCTTGGCAGCCCTTCGAGCGCCGCCATCCGCCGCCCCGCCTCCTGCGCAAGCCGCCTGTAGGTGCACCCATGCGCGCCAGAGCCAATCTGGCAGCACCAGGCGCTGCCTTGCGGCCGCTGCCGCGGCCGCGACCGGCGCCATCGCAGTGCGCAAGTCGCCCTCCACGACAGCCGCCCACATCCCCGCCGCCGCCGCGACGGACCTGCCGCTGACGCCGTTGACCGGCACGCGCCAGGCGCTAACCGATTCGGGGTGGTTTCGGAGGATGTACCGCAGCAGATCTCCGGAGGGCGATGATGCGGACGCGAGCACGAGCGGCGTCAGCACTGCGGGTCCGTCGTCGATTCGGATAGGCTGCAGCCAGGGCTCAGGAAGCCCTGCGGCGCCGTACCATGAGAGCACCAGCGCCACCTGTGGCGGATGGCAGGTGCAGACCGAGAGATGCGGGCCATAAGTATACGAGATACGACGGGCCCCTAAATATACGGTGGAGTTGCTAACACTGCTCCTGCAGATGGCAGCAGGGCGAGCGTGCTGCACCGCCTGGGCCCAGGCAGCGGCGTGCGCCTTCAGTGGCCAAGTCGGAAGTCATGACTTTCAAAGTCCTGGTCTTGCATGTGCATTTGGCCCGATGCCCTCCCCCCGAGGAAGCTCACGTGGGGGACGCTCGCGTGGGACCCACCGTCTGCTGCTCGCCCGAGGAAGCTGCAGCGTGTAGCAGCGGCATGCTGCTCGGCAGCCCACAGTTGTGCAGCAGCACCTCCTCTGCGCCGTAACCCAGCCGCTCCAGGGCGCGCCACAGCATCTCCGCGAGCACGCAGCAGGCGTTCTGCGAGGCGGCGTAAAAAGAGAGAGCGCTCTGGCAATCGACACCACATGACATACCGAACTGGCAAACGTTTGGACGTCACAAGCGGTCGGAACTACCACTGCCCGGCCTGCTCGTCCAGCCCCAATCCATGCCGGGACAGCCTTGCAAACGTTTCCGTGCTGCTAATGAAAGCAAATGGATCATTGTTTATCAAAGGCCCGGGGCATTGGGCGGTGGGCGCTCGCGACGCGCCACTACGCTCTCCCAAGCCTTAAACTCCTCCTCCCCAGGACCTCACCCGTAGCACCAGCGACAGCAGGTTCGAGCCCAGGTCCAGCATCAACACCAGTCGGCGGCTGCGCTGCAGGCCCGCGAGGCCCCGCGGCGCCGCGGACCGCCCCTCGCCCGCATGCGAGGCCCCCTGATCAACCGTGGGCTCCGCCACGCACGATCCCGATGCCAGCTCGTCTGCGTCGCTGTCGCCGTGCAACGCACCCGACAGCAGCAGCCCCAGATCCACGACGATCAGCTGCGCCACGTCCGCCGAATGCGCCTGCAGCAGCCCCTGGAGCTGTGTCACCCAACCGCAGGTTGCGCCGGCCGACGCGCGAGGAACAAGCAGCGCCACACGAGACGCTAGCAGCTCATCCCCGCGCCACGCGTTCAGGTCTACCAGCCAAGGCGCGCCGCAGCCGGCCGCCCCGCTGCCGAAGTCACTGTTCGATGCCGGCCGCTGGGTTCGCGCCATGGCCGTCGAGTCCTCCACTGAAGGCGGCAGGCCGCCCCATATTGTTACTGCCCAAGCCCGCCGGCGAGCATCAAGGGCACTTGCGTCCGTGCTGCCGGGCATCAGAGACTGGATCACCCGGAGCTCTCCCTCATTGCAGCGCCACCCCATGGGCCGGACACGAAATACGACACCGCCAACGTCCCATGGGTCGGCCGCTGCCGGGACTCCCTGCGGAGCCGGCAGCTCCATCCAAACTTCCGCTTCGTAGCGCTGCAAGGTGAGGCCACCGCCCGCGGCGCTCTCGCCGCCGCGTCCAATTGCGTCGCCGTCTTGCGGCCGGCACTCAGGCACGCCCAGCAGCACGCAGGGCGCGTGGAGCGCGCAGGCCTCCACAATGTCCATAGAGGCGCGCCCATCGGCGGTACCGTCGCCGCTGGCAGCTGACCCCGCAGGACTGAGCGTGCCCGTCTCCCCGTCCACATCAGTCGCAACCAAGCTGCGTGGCCGATTTGCCTCGGGCCCTGTGTTGCACTGCCCATGACGAGAATCTATGTGAGCCCCCGGGTCTGCATCCGACAGGGCGCCTCCCAGCGAGTCGTTGCTGGTGCATGCGGGTCCGGCATTTGCATGGGGGGCTGCCGCGGCCGGGTCAGGGACTGGGATCGGAACCGAGGGAGCCGAATCGCTTGCGGCCGGGACTCGCTCGTTGACCGCCGGTGGCTGCCTCACCCAGCCTCTGTCCGGATGCCACACATATCGGACCCTGCAGCAACGTCCGTCCTCCAGCACTGCCTGCTCGGGGAGAGGAAGATGCCCCGGGAGAGGACGGGAACGGACGGCGCGGGGACGGGGGCATAAGAAATTCCTGGGAAGGGGACAGGGGCAGCCACAACACCCACTTGCGCGCACGGCCTGATAGAACCAGTGCAGCCGCCGGTCCCGGCCTGCGCTCACCATGGCGCATTTTCACTTTACGCTGCTCACCATGGCGCATACGTCTACGCTCCTCCACCCATACACCCGCCCATATACCTGTATTATGAGTGTGAGGCCTGGGGTCAGGTCCGCGGCTTGCATCCCCAGACTCCGCATGAGTTCCTCGGGTCCGCCCAGCAGGCCCGCATCCCCATATAGAGCTGGCGCTGTAAGCATTCTCAAGAGCCCGTTCACATCGCGAGGCAGCGCGCCGCTGGGCACGCCCCTCCTGAACGATGCCGCCCCTGTGTCCACGACAGCAGCCCTGTCCGCAGCTCCAGCCGCTGCGTCCTCTGCAGCCGCCTTCCGGGCGACACGGGGACTCGCCAGCGTCAGCGAGAGATGGGTGCTGCCCCGTCGGACTGCGACGTTCAGAAGGCACCAGCCCCTGCGGATCAAAGCGCGCGCGCGCGGCAGCATTCACAGGTGCCGTGATGCAAGGGCAGCTGCAGTGCGGGCTGCACTGTCGTACGGATGCCGTAGGCCCATCAGATGCTAGTCTGCCCGGGTGCCTATTGCCAAAAGAACGCATCGCACGGGGCCTGCCCCTGATGAGGGCTGAGGCACGGGGCCCCCGTCCTCGACCTGTTTGTATACGGGTTCACCCACCCGAGGCCCAAGTTGACCTGGCCTGCCCTCAGATGGGGTAGGAGGCAGGGCTCCCGTTGGTATATTATTGCTTGTGCCTAGGTATTTCTTCTGATGCGGGTTACTCTCACTAGCGGCCGCTGGGCAGTGTCACGAGCCAGGCGTGGGTCTTCCAAGACCTCGAGGGGTGGTGGTAGCTGGGTAATGGGGTGCCTGTGTGGACGACCTCCCTTGTGCTTGGCTTTATCCACCTCTGGGGAGTCTGCCCTCTGCTGTGCCTATCCCTTTGGTAGTGTTGCCCCGCTGCGCGCCTCTGCTTGCTTCGGTGTCTGGCTGGGTGGGGTCATGGGCCGGTGTGTTTTTGGGTGCTGCGTCGAGGTGTGGAGGTGTCCTGCCGCCTTGGCGGTGGGGCCTGCTGGGGCTTGCCCTGGTATACACCGGTGATCCCTCTGGGGTCCGCTGTAACGTTCATTCATTCATTCATCGCAATGTCAAAGTTCCTCGATATCAGTTGGCGCGATTTGGGTCGCGCATAATGGACCCAGTGGTCTCGCAACACATGACCCTACCCCGCGATTGTCGCACGGCACTCACTGCTCCGCAAAGCGCCGTTCCAGCTCCGATTGCCATCTTGAGCTCAGCTGCTCCGGTTGCATGCCATGTATGCACATGTACATGCTCGTACTGGGCGTAACTGAGTCGTACGCTGCCGGGCCGCGACCACGTACGGCGCGGAGGGCCTCGGCGTATGCGTGCATACTACTAGCGGCAACGTGTAAAGCGGGGGAGGGGAGATCCGAAAAGGAGACAAACAGCAAAAGTTGCCGACTTAGTTGGATGCAGTACGTTGCTTTGCGGCAGGACTTGCGCTGGGCCCTGGGCACAAGAAGGAAAAACGCCCGAACAGCATCAAACTCCAACGCACGCATGCCGTACACTGCAAACGGTGGCGCGAAGGTCCGTCTGTCACCGAGGTTCTAATGTTTAGGCTCAAAACCACAAAACCCACATCGCGGATTTCGCCAATGGGTCCAATGGGTCGTTAGGTAACCCATGCCTCACCTCTTCCGGCTCCCCACCAAACCTAGCCCGCGGCTCCCAACGTCCACGGCACAGGTCGCGTGGGGCCGATCCGAGCTTGACCCAGATCCCGTTTCAACGCCGACAACCGCATCAATGCCACTCGGCCGTGCATGCCCTCCATTGAGCATAGGAACGTAGTCGGCATCCGCCACCTGCTTCTGGCAACGCTGCGACCGGCATTGCTGTCTCTCTGGGCACCCTGATCTCCTATGAGGCCGTCTTCCGTGATACAGCGCCGCTGCAGCGTGAAACAGGAACCCAAGCAGACATCCGAACGCTGCCTGTCAGGTTCAAGAAGGACAAGAGGAACACATCCACATCCAAATGTGTTCAGTCAGGAATCCCACCCAGCCAAATCAGTTATGCGCGTTTGTGGGTCTAGGAATGTGTGCAGATGCGATTAACAAAAGTCCCGCCCAAATCCGCCCGAACACGTTACACTTACTAGGAAAGCATGAGCGCGAAAAGCCAGGGAGTGAGAGGATAACACCTGCCTGACTCGCGCTCCTGCCTTAGTATGAGCACAAGGCCGCATATTTGCCTACTTGCTCCGCCAGTGCTTTTCCTCTTTCCTGCCTACTACAGGTCGGTAATGCATGACCGGGCTTTGCTTGGGTTATTACATGCACCAACGCGTTGCTTGCCGGTGGATCATGAACGGCTTGAACTGCACGAGCGACCTCCAGGCTATCAGTGCACGCTGCACGGAGCCCCCGTATCGCACCGACCGATCCGGCGGCGCAGCTCGAGAGTACAACACAGGGCCCGGACGTACGGCCGTTACCGATCGCTCGCGAGCGTGAGTCCACCCCGGCGTGTTTAACACACGCACCGTTGAAAGCATGATGGCGGCACCCGTGCAGCTGCCCGCTCGAGCCACGAGGAAGGCGCTGGTGAGAGGCCCAAGGAGGCACGCGACCAGAAGCAGCCAGGGGCCCCAGGGGAGGGTCTGCGCCTCAGCCGACGGCCAGGACGCGTACCGTCGACAGGCCTCCAGCCGCATGAGCACGCATGTCACGCCGCACAATGTGCAAACCACGGAGACGGAAGACACGGTGGACACGGCGAATCTTCGGTGCACGTATAATGGCGTGCTCAACACCTGGGGACAGTGTTGAAACGCAATGGATAGGAGGGGCGAGACCGAGGACGGCTTAGAATGTGGACGTGGCAGCAAGCCCGGGTGGGGGCCCCGCTATACTAATTGTACCAATACATGATAGCGATAAGACTAGGGCCGTCCCCTCCATAAAGGGGCCGGGGACAGACGGTCTCGTGTACTTGAGCAGCGCCCTGCACAGGGGTCTTCCCGACAGAGGGGTGCCCTGCAACCTCATAATAGGGCCAATCTAGCCAGCACAATTTCTAGGTTTTCATACTGAAACGCTCTGCCGTGCACACCGGACTAGTAAACCACAGAGGTTAACTGTCGCCACCCATATTCAGATTGCCCCTACCTGCCACAAAGCAGACACACATTGTTGCAACCAAGTTAGGTAAATGAAAATCTTCTCCTTTAGATTTTCATGACAGGTGCAGTTTCTTGAAGGTCGTTGTGAACGGTACATTATCTCGTGCATTATTTGAAATAGAGACTAAGCTTAACCGCAATAGTCTTGGGCAAAGCGAGGAGAAGCCCAGGTGCCACGTAGTGAATTCACCACCATTCACCACCTTTGCGCTTGTACGCACATCCTGTAACCAGTTCAAGTTACCATATCGCAATACCAAAACAGATGGACATGATATGTAGCCGGCGATGGGCGGTAATGCTCTCTCTCCGTCATGCAATTTTACGGTAGTACACCAGCACCATTGCCGGACAACTCCAAACATGACGGAAAGGATCCGCAATACTACACCTAGATTAGAACCTCTTACATCTCACATAGCAGACATAGCATTGACTCTGTTCCCTTGCCCTTGAAAGTCTTCGCGCCTTCGAAGCGAGAATGGCCGCCCAGGGCACCGCTCTACAGAACCACAACAACGAGCTTGTTAAATGTGGGTTATACATGAAGCTTGACAACATGAGCTATCTTTGACGGAATGCTGAACGCCGCGGCACTGCCGGTCGCTGTTGTTCGGGTTTTGGTGCAGGCATCGAGGACTTGCGCGAGAAGCGTGAGGAGATTATGAAGCAGCTACGAGAGGATGATGCAGAGAAGGCGAAGATCACCCAGGACCTTCAAATCCTTACAAAGCGCTTGGCGCAAGTCAACGACTCCATTGCCCGCAAGGTGCGTGCAATTTTACGGAGTCCCTGCCCTTTGGATTGAGGGTTCTTCCCATGGGCGGATATTCAGACAATCGCATGGCTTTCCGAAGCTTCAGCAGCAGCTGCTGCCGTGTTTGCCTGAGCGGCAGCTGGCCTTCAGCGGCGACATTTCCTTGAATAGTATCACATTTGTGCATACAGTCCCGAGGAGCAGCGTTTAAGCACTGGCGTTGTTACACCCAACAGCTCGCACGTGTGAGGTATTGCTGATACATAGGATCAAATTAGGTGAGGGGCTTTCGAGGCCGAGTCTGCACCAAACCAAAAGCGCTTGGCACCGGCAGTTTGGGTCCTCGCGGGTATTGGGTCAGTAATGCTTCCGGCGCACCACGAACATGCGTGCTTTAAGTTTCCCCTGGGAGCTTCCAACGGGTGACGCCACTGCGCTGCGAGCTCTGGTGTCATTGGACGTGCTGCGAGAGGTTGGTGTGCATGAAAGATTATCCTTGAGATACACACGATTCCTGGGTGGGTTGCGGGTTTAAACCCAGACAATCATTCCAAGTGCTGCTCCTCAGGTAAGGCGGCTCTCCCGGCTCGGGTCGTGTCTTAAGAGGCATTGCTTTTGTCAGTTATGAAGTGAACACTGTTTGTCGTACTTTTCAAGGTATCCGCAAGCACTATCCTGGTGCCCATTGTGCCCACTGACTACAGACGGAGACCAAGAATGAGTACGACAAGGTGATCAGCGAGACGGAGGCCGCGTATCTGAAGATCTTGGAGAGCTCTCAGACGCTGCTCACTGTGCTCAAGCGGGAGGCCGTTAACATTGCGAAGAAGAAGCAGGCGAGCTCTTGAGATATCCACACATGGGATTGCAACGCAGGGGACTGTAACGAAGCGGCGAAAATTAGGCTCACGGCGCACATAGCGTTGGAAGTCATTAGGAGGCCATGCGGCTGGCGACTTTCACGATGAGGGTTTTAGTGAGATTGACACTAGGAAGCGAACGACAACTTCATTGACGCGCACGTGAGTAGGACTGGGGCAACGCCGTGCATGAGCGTGCAGGTGTGCCTTGATAGACACACGGTTAAGTCTCTAGAACGTCAGGACGACTTGAGCTGTCGAGCACTATCTAGGTTTAGGACGTCGACTTTTGACTATTTCTCCATTAACGTGCGAGCGCATGGCTCACACCCGGCGCACACACGTTGTGTGCACTATACAAATGTATCTGTCACCGTTTATGCACGACGAATTTTTTTAGGCGGAAGGATTACCAAGCCACGCGCGGGCATGAACGTGTGGGCCATGTTTCCTTGAGGCGCTTCGGTTGAGCTCGACTTTCGTTCGTAGGGTGTGGCGTAACGATTTGGGTCAGGTGTTTAAATGACCTTTCCCTTGTGGACCATCTGAGCCTGGAAATTTGAGGGTTTGCCATCGCTTGGCATTCGAAGTGGAGACTGCATCCTGACCGAGTGTTGTCACTCGGCTGGTGTATGCGAAAGGGGACCGCGTGTCGACATCAGCCCCTTCGACTAAGGTTCCGCATGATGCCCTCTGGATGCCACTCCAAGCGCAAATCCATGATGCCTAAAACTGTGGGAACGCCGCATCTTGATCAAGGGTACTGTACCCTTGCGATACAACATGGACAGTGCAACCAGATAAGCACATAAAGTCAGTTCAACGCGTATCAGTCCCGAGCACCGGATGTACAGTGACCCCATCCTTGTGCGTCCTGCAGTCGTGACGGCCACTCAGGCAGGATGCGACGTTGCGCCCCGGCCTGCGGGCGTTAAAGGATGTGGGGCCACCCGTCCGTGACTTATCACTTTTCGTATCAATGACCATGGTGCCTCTGCGTGCACGGACCATCCGAACACAGTCCAGCTCTTCACGGCGGACATACGTGCGCTAGGACAGGACAGCTGCAACGCAGATAGTCAGTAATCCTGCAACACGAATGTGACCGGCTTACGCACATATTGCTTTGCGCTGCGCAATGCTTGGCACTTACCGGTATCCAATGCACGACCGCGTCCGCAACTTCAATACCCACAACCATGGCGGCATGAGGTTCAGCAACGCCTTGCCGGCGACACGCATAAGGCCAATAGGCTATTTAACAACAAGCAGGAGCAGTCTCGCATGCTTAGGTATGCGTGTATGTAGGTGATCCATGAATCCACGCGCACTGCGTCGCCATCACAGGATGGCGCGGGACGCCGCCGCACTCTGTTGTCGTCTCTATACGGCAACGCCCCTGCACATCAAGATCACCGTCTTGGCAGCTCCCGTAGCATGACCCCACGCGGCGTCCCCCTCCCAGGCCGAACGCAATTATTTTAATGTAAGCCTGACCCCTCCTCATTCCAGCCTCCCTTTCGCCACCCTGCAGTACCGCCCCGTCGTGCAGTATTGCTCTGTTCTCTTGGCAGTCCACGACACCAAGCTTCTCTACCGTATGCCGTCATATAGGTATATCCCAAAGTGTCACTCACGCTCCTCTCAGCAAAAAGGATACGGTATATATTCGGCGTATCCGCTGTTTAGCACTGTTGCACAGTTATCATCCTTGCCAGCGAGGCCCGCCGTCGCATGCTTGGAGCACAAAGATTGGCACGCCCTTGATGCTACCAACGTACGCTGATGTTTACCTCGCACCCACTGGTCATCTGTCATGTCGCCGCCGTACATGCCGTTACCCAGAATCGCGAACACACCTGTCCCGTCCACCCCAAACACACCCGCCCCTGCCACGGGGCGCCCCCTCTCCCCGGGTACGGCACACTAAACCATACCAGGCACGCCACTGCCGCCGCGCTGCTCCTCGGGGACGTCCTGGTACGTCACACCCTGCCGCGCTGCTCCTCGGGGACGTCCTGGTAGTGCAGCGCCAGGCACCTGGTCCTCCAGCGGTTGTACAGCGCCCCCACCTGATCGCCCAGGTCGGGCACATCCACCAATCGGTCCAGCCAGTGCACCGGCATGTGCTCGCGCTGCAGCCGCAGCAGCACCGACTGCGCGTTGAGTGTGAGCAGGTCCTGGTAATGGACTCGCGCGAACTCGGTGCTGCCGGGGAGGGGCACTTGAGCGTCGTTGGCGGCCTGGGGTGCGGCCGGGTCAAAGGAGCCACCACAGCGGCAGCAACGAGGTCCTGGGCGATGGCGCGCGTGTCCGGTTGGGCCGCTTGGCAAGGCCCGGTTGGGACCATAGCTAGGTGTAAGCCACAGGCACAAACGCGGCGGCCCCAAAGACGCCGAGTACCCCCGGATCATTACGTCTTGTGGCCCGATCCCCACAACCTGTACGGTGGACACCCATGTACAGCTGGCCGAGCTATGAGCCCTACACGGCATGATCGGGCTGATGTGCATCCCCGCGCGCGCGATCCCAGCTGGCCCAGGCAGGGTCATCAAACCCAGCCACGCACCCCAAGCAGCAAGGTCGTCTCGGGGCTGATCACCGGTTTCGTGTTCTGCACCAGGTGGTGGAACTCCACCGCCAGCATGCCCCGGCCCAGCTCCTGCCCCTCCGGAACGTGGCTGCACAGGCACTCTGCGGGCGAGGTGAGGCGAGCGGAGCAACCGCGCGCGGAGCGCCGTCCGGGCGCCCGCCAGAGGGCGTTTGGCCGCGTGCGCGCAGGGGCAAAGATGGGGCGATAACGAGGAACGGACAGCAGCGAGTTCACGGCGGCGGACTCGGTGCCTGGAGCCGTACCGTGTCGTACGGTACCCAAGAAACCTGAGAGGTTGGGAGGCCGCGCGGAACAGCAGCGCCGTGGGGCCAATCACTCACCCCAGTCGAAGAAGCCCCCCCACTCGCATTGCAGCGATTGCAGGTTGTCCCCGAACGGCTGCACCGTGTAGTACGTGTCCAGGTAGGGCCACGGCACCGTGTGCTGGATGGGCCGCGGCAGGGTCTTACGCGCCTCCTCAGTCAGAACCTGAACGCCCCAGGGTAACGAGGGTCTCCGAGTTTGTTTGTCTTCCGGACCCTCCGGGCCAAGGCTGGAGCGGGCAGGGATGCAGCCTCGACGCAGCGGCGTGCCGTAGCAGCTCGCCAGCCAAGTGCAGACGCATCAGGCACCGATCGGATGCAGGAGTATTATATACGGTATGAGCGGCACCGCTCTGTGACCCAAATCGCAACAGGGCCACACCGGGTGGAAAGTGGCGGTGGGAAGTGGAGCGCCAGCGGCAATGGCGGCGCTCGGAAAGCGATGAGGGATGTGTCGCTTGGGCACCAGGACGCGCGGCGGGGCTCGCAGGCAGTGGCGGGGCGCTCACCCAGTCGCTGTCGCAGGGGGCAGCTGGCCAGGCCGCGATGGCGCCCAGCGTCGCCGCCACCTTGGCCAGGCCCTGTACCGCCCGAACGAACTGCGCCTTGGCTGCGGCGGGGCCAGGAAGGAGCCGGGGTGCAGGGCATGCGCCAGCGCATGGGCGCGTGTTGGCGCAATCACGAGCTGCAAACGGAGTGCGCGAGCTGGAGGAGCAGCGGCCGGGCCGTCTGCTGTGTTGGTCCGCTGCCCTGACTGGCCAGGACTGTCAAACCCCTTCCCTTTTCCTCACTGGCCATCACTGTTGACTCCTTTCTGACTGTAATATGCTTTGTCGGACGCACTTTAGGACCATTTACCCACTCAGTGGAGTCCCGTGCCTGCCGTCCCCTCGTACGTCTTCGGCTGCACTGCCGGCCCCACTTACTCAGCCCTGCATGGATGACGTCGGGCTTAAAGGCCACTACGGTTCGGACCTCGGGCACCGTTGAGTGCAGGTGGTTCAGAGAGCAGAGCTGGTTGGCCAAGTACAGCCGCTGCCGGCTCTTGGCCATCCTGCCAGCCGGGGCGGGATCAGTACCGGGATTGGGATCTGGGTTCAGCGTCAAGTTCACGGTACAGGATTGGAGGCGTCGAATCCATGCTACCCTCACCCACGCACGCAGGGGTACCGGGGCAGTCAGGCGATCCACTAGGTACGGGAATGGTAGTTAGCTAGTTACGGGAACGGTAGTTGCGGGCACGGCGCACCCTGATGGGCCCATCAGGACAGCAGCGCGGCGGCATGAGCCGCAACTCTGGGGCAGGCTCAACAGACGCCGTTCACCACGACCTCACTTGGGACACGGGTGAGGCTGCGACGTGGCCAGCAGCAGGCCTGGTTGTGATGCTGTGAAGCGCTCCTAAACGGCATGCAGCGGCCCCCCTCAACGCTGGGACTCACTGATCTGAGCCGGAGCCTCTCGCTCGACTCCGATGACAACGTGTGTCGCAGCCACCTCTGCCCCTTTTTTGGCCCCCCATCATCATACCCACCTGGCTGCGATCCTCCAGTTCCACCAGCCGGTGTGAAGCAGGATGAACTCTTTTTTGTAATTGCCCAGGTTGGCCCAGATGTGGCCCATGCCCACCTGTAGAGTTCGCGACCCACGGGTCATAGTGACGGGGGAAGTGTACCGTCAAGGATAAGCGCTGCGACTAGCCGGCTCCGGAGCAGTTGGCAGTTAACAGAGATGTGCGACACGGTCGACGTTTAAGGTAAGGGGCCGGACAAGTACTCGTGGACGAACCCATGGCAGGCCTTCGAGATGCAGTCGACATGGCGGCAGTTAGGGCCGGTACCGCCAAGCCGACAGAATGGCGCCACGTTGGGTCCCGGGGGTCAACTCCCATCCTCTCTCATCTCTGCAGCCTACCAACACAACTCGTCCGCAATCCCATAGACGAGTACTCCACAGCTCCTGCCACTGCGCGGCATCTCAGCCGCTACACGACCCATATGTGATCCAGATTCCAGAACCAAGGTGCCGTACGATCTGTGCTGCAACCCCCCTGCGCAGCTCCGTCGCGCGCCCGGTCCCCGAACCCCCCGGCGTCGCGGCTGCGGCTGCAGCTGCGCGCCGGCCCGTACACTGGGCAGGTCGTGCGCACCTTGCGCTTGGCGTGCCCCGGCAGCTGTCGGTGCCACCAGCCGTGCCGGCCCGACATCCACCAAGTGGACTCCGCCCAGCAGCCCTCGCACTCCTCGTCGGTGGCTGCGGTGCATCCATCCCAGCACATACGGGCAAGCCAACGGTGCGCGGAGTTGCCGGACAAACGGAAAATGACCGTGAGCTTGACCCAACTGGGTTGAAAGCCAAATCGTGCGGCGGAGCATGGGAGATGGATATGTGGGTCTAACGGATGGCTTGGGCAGGCTTGCGCGTCGACAACGGTATCATCTGGGTTAAAAGCCAGGTCACGGGCCGGAGCGTGAGATTTGGCTCGGGATCAAAGGATGGCTTGGCAGCCTTGGGAGCCGGCCAAGGTATGCCAAGGTTGTGGAATCGGGTCAGGGGTAAAAGTGGTCCTCTCCCGCGTTTTGCGAGGGACGGCAGCAGTCCCGGATGCCAGCGCAGCAGGCAAGGGGCCAGGTTCCTTCTGCACGGCTGGCGGGGTGACGGAACGGGCCTGCACCGCTGCACCCGCACTCGCCCGACCCACAACGTGCCGCAGCACCACCGACCCCTGGGTCGCTGGCGCCCAAGGACCGGGATGCGCGTGTGGGGCGTGTGGTGAAGTGCTGGAGGCCGTGCAGAGGCCGTGAGAGGGGACGCAGCCGCGAGGCTGCGTTCGCGTTCAGGCTGGTGACCCCTCCTCCAGGAAGTGCTCCAGGAAGGGCTTCAGGAAGGGCTCCCTCGCACTCACCGCGCATGGACATGAAGCCGAACCGCTCGTGCTTGGTGGCCTTGGCCGCCGCCGCCGTACTGGGGTCCTCCGGGTCGGGCCACAGCGGGACACCTGCGGGAGGTGGCGGCCGAAGGGGCAGTCAGACCATCCATCCCGGGTTCCTGCCCAGCCGCGACGCCACGTTCGACCTGTACGCGGCCCGTACGAGCAATACCAGCTCGCGTGCGTGGCTGTGGTTCCGAATGCTGGGCTTGCAAAGCGGCAGCTGCGAGGGCCGTTCCGAAACCCCAGATTCGTTCGACTCCAGATGCGGAGTTCACGGGTGGCCACAGGGACGGTCGTCAGAGGCGCCATGGCGGCACCAGGGCCACCCAGCTTCCACTGCAATCCATGCATGGATGAGTCATGCATATACGAATAGATGCGGGCTCGACACTCGCTCCGGAACCCTGGTCGCACACCGGCCCGCCACCGCCCACTCGTCAGACACATCCCGTGCCACAAACCGAAATCAAAGCCGCGCTTGTCCCCGCTCCACATCCCAGCCCCCGACACCGGAACTTGCACTGAAACTACTCAGCACTATCGGCGGCAGCCACCGCCGCCCAGCCAGCCGGACAGGTGGCCCCCCCGTGCTTCCCCGAGCATGCGGCGCACCCAGGTCGGCGTACGCCTGCCGGTAGGCCGCCGTCAGCGGCCCCGGGGTCCGGTTGAACGGGTACCTGCGGGGCGTGGCGTGCAGGCAGCCCGGGCCGGCGTACGTGATCCAGCGCTCTCATTCCATTTCCCTCTCTTTCCCTCACCCACCCACCCACCCACTCGCCCACCCACGGTACCAGGGGACCATCCCAGTCGCAGCCATCGGCAAAGGGGCAGCTCGTGGAACAGTCGCATGCGCGTCCCCCGAGGATGGATGGTGGATGGACCGCAGGGAGATCCCTTGAGGTCGTGCGGGGGGCCAGGGAACCCAAGGGGGGCCCCTGGCTTGCCACAAAAGGCACCACGAGGCACCGACTCTTCCCGTCGCACACGTTCCCAGAGCCCAGGGCGGTCCCTCCCTCCCTCCCCTCCCCTCCCCTCCCCCCGCACGCCTCATCTCACCCGCCAACCTCCATCGGCCAGGCGCCCTCTGCAGTGCAAAGGTCAAGCATCGTAGTCAGCAGCAGACGCTTCGTGACAATCGGTCGGGGGATGGCGGCACCGGTGAGAGACTGTGCCGGCCCCCACGCAGAGGTCATCATCGCAGCCGGGATCGCAGACGCAGCGGCACCGCCGCCCCCTCACCGCTGTGGGGCATCTTAAGGAAGGCGGTGGAGATGCGGACTTGGTCGGGGTGGCGGACGGGGCAGTCCTCCTTCACGAAAAATTCGCACACCTTGGCCGCCAGCTCCCCGGTTACGGGATACGCCTGTACGGCAGGCGGTACGGCAGGCGGTGGCGGTGATGGCAGCAAAGTTAGTCGTCTCTTGCTCGCCGTCAGCGGAAGAGTGCGCAGCGCCGAACAGTCCCGTCCATGGACAGGTACCCGACTGCGCATTTGCAAAAGCCGTCGGACAGTCAACGCGGGCCGTGCAAAGCCGTGCTTGCATCTATTGATGATGTTAAGTTGTTAACAGTGGACTCAGCCTACAGGGTGGCATCATTGGGCGCTGCTTACGGTACTGACAGCGACGGCAGCACGGCCGGCACTGGCAACGCCGGCGGTGCTCCTGAGCCTTCGAGCCGCAACACATTCAAGCGCAGCCGAGCCCCCGAGGGGAATCATCGGCGCCCGCTAAACGCGCTCCATAGTCTATTGGTCATCATGACCTGAGCCATGGCGGCCGTGAGCCGTGGTGGCGTGTGGCGGCGCAACGCCGCGCAGGTGGAACAGGACGGGCAGAACGTGCAGCACAGTGCATAAGCCGTACTGTGCCGTACCTTGTCGATCTCCCAGTTTTGATACACCGGGTCATGCATCGCTCGGTACATCTGCGACGCCATGCGGGGTGGGGGAGAGGAGCGAGGTGCCAGAGAGGAGGGTTGTCAGCGGGTGGGTGGGTCACGAGGAGAAGGACTTGCGGCGCCCTGTGCCGTACGTACCGCAGGGCGCCATCTACAAGTGCTCGTCGCAACGCCGCTTCTAATCCTTCAATTCACCGATACCTCGTCAGATGTGGCAACAGGAACCCGCCGCCAGGCTCAAACCCTCAAACTCTACCACTCGAAAGTGTATCCCTGACCCCGAAACATGCAGCCGCCCGCCACCATGACCAGGACCCCGTCTCCGCCGCTGCTCCGCTTGCACGCAGCCGCCACGCTGCCCATGGCTACCCAGCCACCCGTCACGCTACCTGCACATCTATAGGGTAACCTGCAGGGTAGCTGATCACCCACCCAGCCGCCAGGCCGCCCACAGCAATCGCCATGACTTCCCCAGCCAGCCAGCCAGCCAGCCAGCTGCGACCACCCACCTTATCGGCTGTAAGACCTAGCCGGTCGTAGGCGGCCTTGTCGTCCCCCACAAAGGCCAGCACGGCGGGGTAGATGGGCCGCCCCACCACCGCACTGTGCAGGCACTCCTGCAGCACGCCCTGGTCGTTCAGCCCCACCTGCCGGGTCAGTCCTGCGGCGCCACGAGGTTGGGGCCACAGGTTGGGAGCCCCGCACGCACGGGCAGCACCGCACCGACCGACCACACACGGGCGGAGCCGGCCCGCAGCTGGCCGCCCGCAAGGTGGCAGGGATCTGAGGGGCCGAGGGGCCGACTGCGGTACATGGCCAACTGGCGCGGATAGGCCCTCGAGATAGATGCCACGCGGACGGCAACAGCTGGGTCTTGAGCACCGGCCGGTCCTGAGGGCGGGAGAGCCAAACCGCACCTGCCTCCACGGCCTGTGAGCACCTCGTGTACGACATCAGTACGATACCTAACCCTAGGTAGCCACGCCGGCCACGGGACCCTCCGGGGTCCGGCTGCGGGACGCCGTTCCCTTCACACTCGCGAAGTGCCGTACCGATCCAGTGCGGTCCCTCTCAAGCAACCCGAGAGTAAAACCCTGACCCGTAACCCCAGTAAGACCCCCACCAGGGCTCGGGACCCGGTCCGGCGCGCCGCCCGTGCTCGCCGCATGGACGTTGCCCTCGCACTCACTGTATTGCTCCGAGAGCTCCGCCATTACGGAGTCATCCTCCGCCCATCGGACTGCGGGGCGGCACCACACGGGAGGGCGGACGGGATCGCAGCCCCCAGGGCCGTCGGTCATCCGTGTGAGGCCAGGGGTACAGCGCCGTGCAGGTGCATATGTACTCCGCTCCCGGGCACCCGCCCCCGCCCGCTGCGACCACACGTTGCACTCACTGACTCGGTGTAAGGCCTCGAACAGCAGCCACGCCACCGGCCCCGAGGCCGAGGCGTTCTGGATGTAGCTGAAGCCGCCGTTGAAGCTGACGCCCCACTCGTTCTGGGTGAGCATGTTGAAGTCACTGAGCGGCGGCTGCTTCACGCGCCAGTACCTGCCAGGCGGCGTCACAATCACGGTCGTGGTGGCATATCGCAGCGCGGATGCACCAGTGGGGCGAAATGGTCAGGCAAGACGCAGAATCCTGTGCGTCACGCGGTAACTTCGGGGAAGTACGGGGAAGTACGAATGGCTGCCTCCCAGCGGCCCCGACTTCCAAGCCCTGGTTGCTGTCAGTCTCACGCTGTCTTGCTGGACCACCAGCTCGCCTCGCGGCTCAGCAGCTTTGCCATGCAGTCTTTGATCCCAGACTGCTACGTGCGCAGGGCCGCGTTGATTTGCTCAAGTATTTCAAGCTGCGCCCAAGCGCCCAAGGGCTCCGGTACGCCCGGGCTCCGGCCCGCCCTCCCGGGCAGCGCAACCGGGTTGTCGTGTCGAGCCGTGTCAAGCCAGGTCTCACCAATCGTCCAGTACCAGCACGTCCTGCAAGGGAAGGGGGCCAACGGCAAGCGCGACACGCGGACCCGAGCTCGCCAGTGGACTGGGCCGCGACAGGGCGTTGTGTTCACCAGGGCGGTGCGTCCGCGTCGGTGTGAAGGTGATCCATCGCCAGCAATGCCGCCACTCTGTTGCCCTGCCCCAGGCCCCCTTCGCGGCAGCGCAAACCCATCCCAGCGATGCATTGCCCCTGGCGTGCTCGCAGCCCTGAATCAAACGCAGGCGGCCCTCCGGACGGCTCGCCCGCATGCCCCATCCCGGCCCACCGTGTCTATCGCCATGACGTTGTACCCAAGGACCACGGCGCGTCCTGCGTCGGTGGGCGGGGGCCGACACAGCTCACGGGCATGGGACAGCAGGACGGCGGCAGGCCCGGGCCAATCACGTCACGGGCAGTGATGGGTCGCCTTCAAGCAGGAACCCCTGCAGCGCTTGCTGGTCCACTACGGCCAAGCGGTCCTGAGACACCACCCGTCCTCTGCTCTTGGTTATCTCCTTAACCCAGTATTTCTCCTGGCCCATGGAGGTGGGTGACCACGGACGAGGAGGACGAGACCAAAGGCCCATGTGGGTTTGTCGCGCCATTGCTTCTCACGATCCCCGTCCCGTGCACGCACAGTCACCCACCCGCTGTGAACCACTTCCGCCACCAGGCCGTCATGCCTATCCCGCGCGCCAGGTACTTGAACTTGACGGGGTACTCCTTGCCGCTGCGATGCGTTGGCGCACCCAGGGGCCCCGCACGCGGCGAGGGGCAAACGTGGATCGGGGCGCGTGGGGACGTGAGAGGCCATCAAGTCCTAATCAGGAATGGTGTGGGGTGAGGCACTCCGGTGTGGGGTGAGTCACTGACGACGACGTATACTTGCTGATGTCGGAATCCAGCGCAGAATGCGGTGTCCAACGTAGCGCCTTCGCTGTTGTCACGGGCAGGCTCCTTTACAAGTAACCATGCGGTCCGACCGTATGGTTTGGGAGCCCAGCTGGTCCGGGAGTTGCCGACCGGGCCGCACGCTAAACCGGCCGCCAGCGGTGCTGCTGCTACTGCTGCCCGGGTGTCGTACCTGGGGTCATTAACGGCGTAAGACCCGCAGCTGATGGAGCTTTCGTCAGGGGAGAAGATAGACCTCATGTGGTTGCATTGTCCCGCATCCTCCTACCAACGGCCGGGGGGACAGGTGCTTTTCCCGACAGCTCGAAGGGCGACAGGCAAGCCGCCAACGGCGGGAGCCTCACCATGACTGGCAGCACATGTCCATATCCAGCCTCTCGTAAGCGCGCGAGCATCTGTGCCGCGTCCGACATCCGGGTCTCCCCAAACACGATGAGCTCCCGCCTGAAGTGAGTCGCCTCCAACGCATCACGCAGTTCCTGTGCCGTATCTAATGGACCTATGTAGCCCTTTAATCGACCGACCGAGCAGTAATTGCTGCGTTCGCAAGGCCGGTTGGCGTACACGTAAAAGATATGCGCCAATAATGCAATGGATATAAGTTTATGTTGCAGCATTTTTAAATTACGTATTGCAGTATTGTAACGCCGCGTGGGTATCCAGAAGTTGCCAGGGTATGTTCAAACACGAAGTCTTCGGAGCTCCGGTCCCGGTCGCACGGCAGATTGGAAGTTGTATCTATCAAGTCAAGTTTTATGAAGCGTGATCCAATTTGATATTGCCCCGTCCCGTGGGCCCGTTCCAATAAAATTTGACTGAACCCAAATGCGATTTCCCGCACGTAAACATCCTTAGAAGAATGTCTATTTATTCCATACAACGACCGACGCACTGTGACCTCCAACCGCCGAGCTGCGTGCAAGCCGTCCGCATCTCGCCGTATCGCGTCGGAAACGGTAGCGACGCTTCAAGCGTTTCCCGGTTGGCTTGGGAGTTCAGCTTGAATTCATCAGCACATATACAACGAATTCATAGCCCAGAGGAACGTTCACGGCATATGAGGCCCCCTGCTGGTGTGACACTGCGCCTGGCCTCTTGCGGGGAGCTGCACGAGTGCACCAGCGTTGATAGCAAGGGTCGCAAGGTCAGGCCAGCGGCGATACGCCACGGGGCGCACGGGCTCGCAGCAAAAATACTCGTAAGCTAAGTGCCACGCAGTGCCACAGGCCACTTTCGGAAGGGCCGGGAGCTCTAAGCTTGATTATATGTGCCGTAGGTATAAGCCGAAGCGATAAAATGGTAGATACACACCCGGGGAGGTGGAAAACCACCAGCGTATTTGCGCCCTTGAGGCTCGGAGGGGTTCGGAAGTCGGAACTTACCAGCAGCGCGCAACA
Source organism: Eudorina sp. 2006-703-Eu-15 (assembly GCA_003117195.1). Classification (NCBI taxonomy): domain Eukaryota; kingdom Viridiplantae; phylum Chlorophyta; class Chlorophyceae; order Chlamydomonadales; family Volvocaceae; genus Eudorina; species Eudorina sp. 2006-703-Eu-15. The sequence goes on along the minus strand of BDSI01000026.1, from coordinate 35,118 downwards.
CAGCACGCACAAGCAATTGCATTGAGGGATCGGTGCCTACGATGAGAAAACACATCGAGGCCCCACCGACAACGCAGCGAGGGGCTCCACCCCGAACCACATCGAAACGTGGCTGCTTTGCACATCCGCCGTTCCGCCCACACAGGCGCCCCCTGTGGCATGTAGCACTTCGCACACACACATGGTGTAGTGCCTTCCGGCAGAAAACCACAAAGCGCCTTCACCATTTCCGATGCGTACGGGCACTCCCCAGGTGCAACTAACTGCACCCCGTGTCGCGCCTCTCACTGTGACTAGACATCGACGAAGACAGCGCCTGGATGCCAGCGCGCCCTGCAGCCCAGTCACAGCCCACCGTACACATACGGTATACACGATGAGGAGCTCGGGGACTTATATCTGTATCCCCCCAAGCTCCTCATCGTTCGGCCACCATTGACACCCAAACGATTTCAGCGGCGATGCACCGGGTGGCGCATGGGCCTCGTCTTCTCCACCCTTCTCCGCCCCAGAAGACCGTCGAACGTGAGATGTCCTTTCCCAGGCCTACAACAGTCGACCTGTACGGCCGAGTACGGTACAGTACGGTCGAGTACGGCCACGTGCAGGCCGTCGCCCAGGCAAGGATGCACGATGGCGCGCAACGGATCGATGTCCCCCGGGCAGGTGCCTCCAGCCCCTCGGCCCTCCAAAGTACGATCTGTACGACCCTCCCAAGGAGGATGCACGTGACCCCACCCAGTCGCAGTGCGGTGCTGCCCAAGGCCCATCGCAGTCTCATGCACGCCCCACTCATCGATCCACCCAAGCCACCCGGCTCCGGGTCACGGGCTCCTCGCATTGCTCTCTGATCCGGCCCCCACAAAGCCCACCGACTCACGCCATTCCAGGTGACCCATGGGTCGGTCACACGCAGTTCTCGTCCTGCTGCACCTGCACTGCAGCTCCACGAGTGCCTCAAGTCCCGATCCAACCCAGTAACCATTCCTGGCTGGGCCCCAGCCCGGATGGGATCTGCCAGTCGATCTTTCAGTGTCGCGCCCGGCCGAGGATGGGGTCACGCCCCGGTAGGTCCGCCCGTGTCTTCAGACCAACCCTCAACCCTAGGGGTCAACCCCAGGGCGATGCCCTGACCCTCTCACGCGAGGCGTAGCTCACGATCCGATCATCACCTCACACAGGAATAACGAAAACGCGCGCAGGCAGGGGGCTGTAGGCCGCTGCAGGTCAGGTCTGGGTTTGGCCCCGCGAGACTCGCTCCGCCTCCTTGTCCCAGCGGATCAGCGCACAGATGATGCTGTAGGCGATCGCCTGCAGCGTTGCCAGCAGGAAGTGGGACTCGTAACATTTACCATATTTATGTTGGCTGTGATGAAGGGGACGGGCCACGGATGATGTGATCGTATAGGGCGTTGCGGGTGGGCGCGCACACACGCGAAGTCGTGGAGCAAACGAAGGAGGCCTGCAGCACGCTGCGAGGGGCGCGATTGACTCCGGGGTAGCTTTCCTCTAACAGACCCAGGGTGGCTTCCTTCCTAGCCGCGGACGCGCCATTCCAGCGCCTTCGTTTCAGCCAGTTTAACGCATCCCAAGCCATTCCAAGCCATCCCAAGCTATTCCATCCCATTCCCGCCCGTTCCAGACGATTCAAACCGATTCCCGCCAATTCCAGCCCATCCCATCACATTCCAGCCCATTCCAGCCCATTCCATCGAACCCATTCCGGCCCATTCCAGCCCATTTCAGACGCCCGTTGTACACTTCAATGGATGACAGGGCTTTGTGAATGCATGGCGCTACGACATACGGCGCATGAGGTCATGAGCCGTACTGCTTACCTGCAGTACAGAGCCCACCAGCATTCCAGACCACATCCCCACCACGCCCAGGCCGCGCCGGAACCCAAGCCACAGCGCCAGCGGCACGGCAATGCCGTAGAATACGACGAGATTGGTGTACGAGCCGTGGAACTGCTTGCCAGCGCCCTGCAAGGGTTGCGGGTGTACATACGGGTGCGAGTGTGGTGCACTGGGATGAGATCCCTGGCGGTGATATGCTGTGAAGGGTACTGCGGCAGCGACCAGGATCGGCGCGCCTTGGGGTCATCCAGGAGCCCGTACAGTTGTGGCTTTCTGTGGCCTCTGCCACATGACTGTATACTTGTAATGCCACATAACATAATTCAAGTATGTGCGATACATACACGCATACAACTCATTTTGGGCATTGCGCCCGCTCTTAAGGCCGTTTGCAAATCTGTTGCCTGCTGGCGGCGAATCAGAGTAACCGTGCATCAGTTGTCTCTCCACTTCCTTCGCCCACATCATGCAGAGGCGTGTGGCTCGCGGCGCAATGCCTCCCAACACCCGGCGCCACCACCGGCCTCCAAGCCATCGGCCATGTCGTACCGTCCCCGCCGCCGTACCTCCACAACGCCTGTCAGGATCGTCTGCACCCCGTCAAACAAGTTGACCGCCGCCACCAAGTACATAAGCGGCTCCAGGATGGCCATGAGGGCGGGGCTGCGGTCGTCCGTGAACACGCTGATAACTGCGGGGTGAGGCGGCGGTGGCGGCGGCGGTGGCGGCGGCGGCGGAGCGGCCAACATAACGGGTGGATTGAGGGGGTGCAGGGGGAGCGTGGGGGCATGCATTGCGGACTGATAATGTTAATTTGCCGACTGCGGCGGAAACCGGAGGTGAATGGTGGGGGTGTGCACTGTCAACAGGTCCCGAAATGCCAGCAGTGATGCACGGTCGGTTCAGCGGCGGTTCAGTGGCGATGACGTATTGTTGGCCCTGTTGGAGCAGCAAGGTAAGCAGGTGCGCGGGGCGGGCACACTGATGCCAACGGACGCGGAAGGCCCCCGGATTTCGTACTTCAGGTCGGCTCAGGATCTGGACGAGATTCAAGACATGCGTTGGCCGCATCCGACGGCTACACCTCCCAGTCCTATCGCTGCAGCCGGGCAGGAGGGGTCCCTACTCCGGAGCAGTAAAACGGGCACCGTTACACGTCAACCAGCCCAGAAGCTGCTCGCCCAGCTGTTGCGGGGCTCGCCCAAAGCGTGGCAGTGCCCAGGCGTCTCCGTTTCGCGAATCCGCCCAACAACCCAACCACCAACCTCCCGCCTACCTGCATTGCGGCAGTGGGGCTCCAGCAGCAGCACGGCGGGGAGGGCCCACAGCAGCGGCCCCAGCAGCGCCGAGGCGACCGCGGCGGTGCGCGCCCCCCGGCCGTTCCCCGCCCCCAGCATGTTGCCCACTTGCGTGCAGGCGGTCATGCCGAAGGCGTTGAAGGGCATGTACATGACGGCGCAGGTGCTGAAGCCCACCGAGATGGCCGCCACGGCATTCTGATCGAGGCCCCAGCGCGTTGGGGCGGAGAGGGGGGAAAGAGCAGAGCGGGCACACAGGGCCGGCGTGGGCACGGGCCACGGGGCAAGCACCAAGCGGCGCGGTTGCTACGAGGGCGGACGGGCGGGCAGTACGGCCATAGCAGTGTAGACTGTAGAGCTAGGCAGGCGCAGCCGCAAAAGGAGAGAAAGGATGCACCGGGTGTCAGGGTGGACTGCGGGTGGGCTGCACAGGAGTGCGCGGAATGGATGCGAGCAGGATGACTTGAGGGGCAGCATGGCTCGCGAGAAACTCGCCCGAAATCATTAACCCGAAATCATGAAACATAATACCCGTAACAGTATGCTTGTCAGGATCATTGCATGTGTGTTTGTGTATATGTGCGCGCGTGTGGGGGACAGGGCCCGGGACGCGAGGCAGGGCGCCCAACGCATGGTGCAGTGGAGGCCGGAGCCAGCGTGCAGGAGTCGAACCCCTGGGCGCTTTCCCTTTTCGCGCTCACCGTGGGGTCCGGCAGGGCGGCGGCAATGACCGTCATGGCGCTGAAGGCGGCGCTCTCCGCCACCCGCATCACTGCAGCGCACGGGTCAGAGTGCGACCCACGGGTCAGTGGACAGGGATTAATCAGGGACCGGTGCGCCCCTTCAGCCGGATCCCCGCTCTGTTAATGCCAAGACATGGCTCAGAGCTTCAGGAAGAGAGAACGCATAGCCGCAACCCTCGCAGGGTCGACCGCCGGGGTCGATTCGGGTCACATCCCAGAGATCGCAGAGGTCGGGTTCGCCCCCGAAACGGAACGTCTACGGGGAGTGTGCTGGGCCGGGTCCTTGCCATGCATCCCAATATCGTAACCCAAGCCGCTAGCCTGACAAGGCTGAATTACACCCCGCACGGCCCACACGCGGCCCCCTTGAGATCCCGAATGCCTCACCCATGGCTGGGTACGCCAGTGATGCCATCCTCCCCCAGCCCTGCTGAGCAGGAAAGCACAAGCAGAAGGGTGCCCGCTGTGGGTACGGCGCCAGTGACCGGTCGCTAGCATCTGCAGGGGGCGCAAGGCCCCACCTGCTTAACTTTCTCTCTCCAGTGTGTGGACCTCGTCCTGTGTTCGTGTCAGCATCAGGATTGTTTCGACTAACGTACTGCGTATTGCTTCCAAGCCATCAAAAGGCCCATTCGCGGGAGAAATGGCTCTCAAGATCTTAGCCCCATATTCCAAAGGTTTCCAGAGCTGTGTGCCACTCTGCTCCTCAGCCCGAAACTCCGACCCGTCAGCGTCCTGCCCTGCCCTGCCCTGCCCTGCCCTGCCCTGCCCTGCCCTGCCCTGCCCTGCCCTGCCCTGCACTGCACTGCACTGCACTGCCCACCTGAAACATCAGTGACCAACCCCCTCCGAACACGCGGGGCCCCAGGCCGGCCCACAGGATGTAGAGGCTGGTGAACAACGAGATGAAGGCGTTTGTGGCGCCCACCTGTCGAGAGTACCGGAGGACGACAGGGATGACGGACATGGCGGGCTGGAAGCGGGCCAGGATGGGCAGGCGTCGCCGCCCATACAAAGCAGCAGCAGGCAAGGCTGCAGCGCGAATCTCCGAGACGAATCTATGAATGCAATGCGACTAGAATGGGCGACACAGGCATCAGTAAACAGCAAAGGACGGGGTCTGCGATTCCATCCGTGCGTTACCCTAGCTGTGGCCCCAGGCGCGGCGCAGCGCCCGCATATCACCCGTCCGGAACCCACTGGTGCCGGTACCTATCGCATTTGTAAGCATTTGTCGCCGGGCTGAGGTGTGTCCAGGACTTTTTCGCTTTAATGACCACCATGCCCTTCGTTGTCCACGCCGCCTTGCACTCACCGCCAGCGCTGCGCCCACGTACCCAAACCCCGCGGGGTGGACCAGCAGGTAGGTGGTGGCCACGTGCAGCGGCACGATCAAGATGGAGATGACCATCTGCGGCTTGGTGATGCGCTGCGCCACCAGGATCCGGTTGAGCGGCCTGCGGCGCGATCAGGCACGACAAGAGGGCGCGTGGGCCAGCCTCGTGGGGGCTTCCAATGACCTCCCACCACCAACAACAGTAGATACTCGACACGAGGTTTGACATGTGCAGTGGAAGCTGCTACGGCATGGGCTGGCCCGGCCCGGCACGGTGCGGTGAGGCGCGGCATGGCACGGCGCAGCATGACATGGTGGCACAGCACGGCGCGGCACGGCATAACACAGCACGGCACGACGCGTCAGACAGCACGGCACGGCGCACCTGGCCAAGGCATCCAGCCAGATGGCGGGTATCAGCGCCAAGATATACCTGAGCAGAAGTAGGGAAGCGGCATGACGTTATCGAGGAGGCGAGGAAGTAAGGGATAGGTGCCGGCAGGGGCCTGGCCGCAGCCAGCGGCCCCAGCGCATCAAATGAAGCCCGGGTACGAAGGTGCGGAGCCGCTACAAGCGGGGCCGCTACCCTTGCAAGTGGGCGGGGCCCGTCCCCACGACCGATTCGAGTCGGGGCTGGTTCATACAATTTCAGATCAACCCACGGCGAGCTCCTGGGGTCATCGACAACAGCTGTGAATTCGCTTGTTTTTGCATCTCCCATTCTCCTTTTCCCCACGGCACGCCGGCTGAACCTGGGCCCTAATGGGCCCACTACTGGCGTGGGGGTCACCGGCGACAGCTGTTGAGTTTGTTTCCTGTCGCATCTCCGCTGACCCCCGCGCGGCGGCCGATCCCGGGCCCTACCGGTGCGCAATCACCGCCAGCTCGTGTTCCTTGCTCAGATAGCGCAGCGCGTGGGGAGCCGCCAGCAGCACCCCGGTGATGGGTATGCAATGCAGCCACAGGAACAGGAGCGTGCGCTTGAAGATGGGGCCCAGGGCCGCGTAATTGCCGGCGCCGAACGCCTGAGGGAGTGCGGGGCACGGCAGCACGCGACGTGCGGGCACCGACCTCGCGCGTCAGGACACCCGGGCCTATGGCGTCCGGCATGGGTGTTCTCATTTAAGCACCGCGGGCATGGCACTCGGTACAAGTACTGGCGGGTTGCGGTGTACGCGGCCATGGAAGGCAAGGGAGGCGATGTCGCGTTTCAAAGCCAGCAGCGCTGCGGAGCTCACAAGCGGGTTGTGGGTAGAGATGCCCTCACTAACGGGTTGCGGCGGACAACGGCACTTGAGGCACAAGGCAAGGGGCCACTGTGGGATTTCATACAGGCCCAGCCAAAACGAATCCTGTGGCCCTAGCGTCATCCGTGGGCCTTACGTGCAGGTGGCTTGGAGAGGAGCATCAGCAGATGAGCGAGCAAGCGCATGAAGCAGAAGGGATGGTTCTTAGGGGCAGCACAGCGGTGATCTGGGTTGTTGGTGGTGGCGGCCCCTGGGCACCGCACCACACCGCGGCGCCGACCACCCCCCGGTGGGCCCAACTGGGCATCTGGGTTTGATTTTTCTTTTCTCTTCACCCCCGGTGACCCCCACCTGGGGCGCTTGGGTGTCCAGACCTCCGCACAGGCCTTGCAGCACGTAGCGCGCGGTGATGCCCGTGAATGAGTTGCCCAGGGCGGCACCTGGGGGGTCGGAGCAGGGCCAGGGGTCGACAGGGCGCCTGGGTTGCAGCCCAGTTTGCATGCCGGCCTCAGCTTGAACAGCGGTTCCACCGAACCAGCTCAGCCGGCTTTCCTGCCACGGTGGTAGGTTCTAATTTGACGCATGCGCCCATCTGCGTAACCGGGCGGCCATGTCGCAGGCCTGTGCGTGTCCAGCTGTTACCGATGCCCGTTTCGATCTGGGTTTGCATTTACACCACTAAGCTTGTGTGCCCACACGCCCTGCCATCCGTCTGATTCCTGCTGCCACCTATTAAGGTGGGGACCGACAGGAGGCGGCCAGCAGGAGGCCACCGCATGGCTTCCGCAGACGCCGTGGACCGACCTGCCAGCTCCTTGGTTCCCAGATGGCCCACGAAAGATGAGCTGATGATGCTGGTGGAGTACGCAGCCAGGAGGTTCAGAGCGAGCGGCCAGGCGAGGGAGGCCTGTTCCAGCATGTCCTGGGAGGAAGGCGGGCGAGGGGGCCACATGGGAGGCGGGTCTCGGCCGTGATGTAGGGAGGGGAGCCCCTGAGACGGGGACGCAGCAGCGGTCAGGGTAGGGAGAGGTGCAGGCATCGACGTGTGCCGTGCAGCTGCGTGCGGATCATGCGGATCGTGCGGTGGCCATACCGGCATGGAAACCCCAAACCGTGTGTGCCTGCTCGGTCACCAATACAGACAACGCATAGTGCACACTGGTCCACGGGCGAAGCGAAACAAGCTTGCCAGCGTGTACCCTGGCGGCTGGCGCGCATGCGTGACAGCGCGCGAATGTCCCCGATGGTTTACCTGCACAACTCCTTTTTTCCGTGAATCCTTTGGCAGTAGTAGAGTATTTTCTTCATCATCTGCGCCGCCAGCTTCGGCGTCGTTATCAGGCACAAGCGGCTTACTCAGGGTGTTCTGCGTTTCCTCGTCATCGAATTCTGCTGTTGAAGGCATTCTTGATGTCAACCTGTTATACGTATAGGGATTGCGACTACGGTGCTACCGAACCACAGCGATAGACAGCAAGACCAGCAAAAACATGTCGTTTAACTGGACGGGCATTGGTCGACAGCAATAGATATAATCATTGTAGTCACAGAAAACTTGAAAAGCACTCTTGGGATATCTCGAGCCAACAGTCGTTGTTACAGTTATCAGTACTGGTACGTCAGGTTTTAAAAAAGTACGGAACACCTCTCGAGCGACCACCGACAAACAAAACCTTCAGCGCTGCCCGCGGATTTCCGCTGCTTGGCCATTGACCTAAGGTTATGTACGTAGGACACGGTGGAGACGAACTCAAAGTTTGGTTTGGACATATCAGTAACATACGTAAAGGGGTGAGACCCTGTCGTACCCTGATGTACGGGTCACTGAGACCCCTACGCGGACGAGCATCAGGCTCGGAAGGAGTCTCAGGCCTGATACCATAGAAACGGGCCCAAAAATTTTCACAGTTTTCAACCGCAATTTGCTTAATAAAAAGAGCTATTTTTTACCGACTGTTTAAAATGCTTTGCGTTAAAAATGAGCAGTAAGACCGACTGCCGCTATCTCGGTGGCCTTGACGGAGACGGTTTGTGTCGCGTAGGTTGTCCAATCCATAACCTTACACCTTACGAAGCTGACCTGCAAGCGTACTTAAGCTCTGCGGGTTTTGACAAGTCAATCCTTGGCGCGCTTCTGAAGGAGACCACCTTGAGCGCCAGGAAGGGCTCAGACTATAATTTTGTCACATTCATTCGTAGCTGCAAACGGTTTCCCAAGAGTAGAAGCTCGGGCAAACCTTCTGCATGTTCTCGTGCAAGCCGCGGTGCTCACAGAGCGGGTACGTCTGGGCATGTCCGTTTTATCGGTGTTCGTGCTCTGCTCTGCCTAGCGATGTTTGCTTTCTGTTGCGGTCAAATGGTCAATGGCGGGGAATACCATTGCCCGAACGCGCAGGGTGAACTTAACGGCGATGACAGCGTGTACAGTCGCCTCGCGATGGATATTTGGCATGTGCGCCGCATTCTTGCCAACTTTGCCGCCAACGGCGCCAGCGTCCAACGGGTCGCTGAGTTCCACGCCCACATTATGAATGGCACGCGTGGCCTCACGGCGAAGACGAAGCAGCTACTCACCATCTCACTCCCGGTGCAGCGGCTCTTATGCTTCAGGCGACGGCACGGCGTCGTGCAGCAGCATGGCATCAGTCCTGAAGCGGCGACGGCGCCGCTGTCGCCATTCGGCGCCACCGGGACGAAGCAATGGCCAATGCGCGATCGGGTGTCATACTCCCCGCGCGATGGTGTGTGAGGGCAAGGAGCCGACGTCGGCCGTGCTCGCTATGAAGGTGAGAAGTAAGGTATTTCAAACCTGGCACCCATTCCAGTCCCTGATAAGCAAATGACTCATCGTAGGTTAATAATCGTTCTTCGTCTGAGCGCCCACAGGCCGTCAAAGATTTCCATCAGGGACTGACTGCGTCAGCATTGAACCTCGCAACAAGCAGCTCTGGTGCCGGATCCTTGGATGCGAGGGCAGCGCGCACGAACGTGCAGGTACGGCAGTGCGCCATGGGAACGTGCAGTATGGCGGCAGTGTAGCAGGTTCATGTGCTTGTCCACATCCATTCGTGTGCCTGGCTGCTGCGATGAAAGGGGCAGGGGAGGTAGGGGCAAACTGGTAACTTGCTAGTATAGCTCCAGTATAGCAGCAGTACCCTCCCAGCTCTGTGCTATGGGGGCCTCGGGTTTAAACAGTAGGCGGCAGGGTAGGGGGGTGCGGCTCGCCACACCATTGACACGTTGCCCCAAATCCAACCCAACCCTGCCCCGCTTTCCCTCTCCGCCAATCACCCGACGCGTTAGGAGGGGGCTAACCCGCCGGCGGTTGTGGGCCTGGGCGGCGGCGGCTGCGGTGGCTGGCCAGTGGGCGGCGGCGGCGTGCAGGTCGCCCACATGCACGGCATGGCCAGCAGCCACGCGAGGGCACCGCGCACGGACGTGCAGGTACGTCAGTGCGCCATGGGAACGTGCAGTATGGGGGCAGTACGGCGGCAGTATAGCAGGTTCATGCACTTGCCAAAGCCAAGTGGAACCCAACCCTGCTCCGCTTTCCCCCTCCACCAATCACCCGACGCGTTAGGAGGACGGGGCTACCCCGCCGGTGGTTGTGTGCCTGGGCGGCGGCGGCGCTGGCTGGTCAGTGGGCGGCGGCGGCGTGCAGGTCGCCCACATGCACGGCATGGCCAGCAGCCACGCGAGGGCACCGCGCACGGACGTGCAGGTACGTCAGTGCGCCATGGGAACGTGCAGTATGGCGGCAGTGTAGCAGGTTCATGTGCTTGTCCACCGCCATTCGTCTGCCTGGCTGCTGCGATGAAAGGGGCAAGGGAGGTAGGGGCGAACTGGTAACTTGCTAGTATAGCTCCAGTATAGCAGCAGTACCCTCCCAGCTCTGTGCTATGGGGCCTCGGGTTTGAACAGTAGGGGGGTGCGGCTCGCCACACCATTGACACGTTGCCCCAAATCCAACCCAACCCTGCCCCGCTTTCCCCCTCCGCCAATCACCCGACGCTTAGGAGGCCGGGGCTACCCCGCCGGTGGTTGTGGGCCTGGGCGGCGGCGGCGCTGGCTGGCCAGTGGGCGGCGGCGGCGTGCAGGTCGCCTACATGCACGGCATGGCCAGCAGCCACGCGAGGGCACCGCGCACGGACGTGCAGGTACGTCAGTGCGCCATGGGAACGTGCAGTATGGCGGCAGTGTAGCAGGTTCATGTGCTTGTCCACCGCCATTCGTCTGCCTGGCTGCTGCGATGAAAGGGGCAAGGGAGGTAGGGGCGAACTGGTAACTTGCTAGTATAGCTCCAGTATAGCAGCAGTACCCTCCCAGCTCTGTGCTATGGGGGCCTCGGGTTTGAACAGTAGGGGGGTGCGGCTCGCCACACCATTGACACGTTGCCCCAAATCCAACCCAACCCTGCCCCGCTTTCCCCCTCCGCCAATCACCCGACGCTTAGGAGGCCGGGGCTACCCCGCCGGTGGTTGTGGGCCTGGGCGGCGGCGGCGCTGGCTGGCCAGTGGGCGGCGGCGGCGTGCAGGTCGCCTACATGCACGGCATGGCCAGCAGCCACGCGAGGGCACCGCGCACGGACGTGCAGGTACGTCAGTGCGCCATGGGAACGTGCAGTATGGCGGCAGTATAGCAGTATTCATGTGCTTGCACACCGCCATTCGTCTGCCTGGCTGCTGCGATGAAAGGGGGCAGGGGAGGTAGGGGCGAACTGGTAACTTGCTAGTATAGCTCCAGTATAGCAGCAGTACAGCTGCAGTTAAGCCGTTGCGGGCCATAGCCAATCTGACCCAACCTCGTTTCGGCTCCCCCGGGAGCATGCAGGCCGGCGGCGGGGCCCGCGATCTTGGCGCCGTGACAGCAGGCCAGAGCCCCATCCGCAGCACCACAGCTGGTGTCGTGCAGGATTTGACTCCATACCGGGCTTCACTGATTCGAGCTCTTGTGCCCGTGGTGGAGCAGACCGTCTGCAGCCAGCTGCAGCAGCAGTTGCAGCAGCAGTTGCAGCTTCAGGTTCGCCCTCTGGTGCAGCAGTTTGATCGGCTTCGCGCCGAGCAGCTCAATACTGGGTTACAGCTCGCTGACGCACTAAACGCTGTGTCAAGGAGTGCAGCCGATGCCGCTAGTCTGGCGCAGACCGCTCTACTCGCGCGCACTTCCGGGTCTGGGGCCGCCCAGATTGCTCATGCAGAGGCGGACAAGGTGGGCTTCTTCGCTAAGCGGTCGCTGAAAGCGATGCGGCTACAACATCGGCAGAGACTTCTTACCACTGCATTGAAGGAGGCCGCCGTGACACCTGGCGGGAATGGCAATGAGGCGCCTGGCGGGAGCGGAGCTAAAGCTAGGGAGCCCTCTCCACCTTCACTTTCTACACTTGTCGAGCAGCCACGGATTGCAATGGAGCCAGCCGCTTCAAGCACCATACGCTACCTCAGAGTTGTAGGCCGTGGCGCCGACGCCAAGGGGTGCGTCGTGGAGAAGCAGCTGTCGTTTCACTTGGCGCCGGGGTGGGTCATCCCGAACGTCCTTGGCACGGGCCGTGATGGACCCGCTCATTCGCAGTGGACGGAGTGGTCTGGCGAATTCAACCAACTGGACAGTAAGTGCTTACGGGTCCGGGCCGGAAGTTGGAGTCTTAGATTCTACCAGAGGCAGCTTGTGTCCACCTGCCCTCGCTGATGCATATCCGCTGTTCATGCCGACCACGCAGAGTATCGGTCTGTGGAGGATCTATGGCTCGAGTGGACGGAGGGGGTACTGCTGCCCAAGCGTGAGGGGCGACTAGCCCCACTCTGCGTCCTGGAGCACCCCGAGCTTCGGTCGGTATGGAGGAGCAGAAGGGAGATGATTAAAGAAATAAACTTCCGTAAGACTGTGATATACGCGCTGCATCGGCGCATTCATGGTCAACCGCTCAGCAAGGAGGCGGCTGCGGGCGCGGCTCAGATGCAGCACGAGGTCATGGACCTGGCAGCGGCGTGGTCTGATCTGCAGCGAGAGTATCAGCAGGGCGGCCAGGCGCAGCCGCCCAGCGTGAGCGTGCTGTCGCGCTCGATTCGTGAGTGGCAGCCGTCCAATTATGAGGAGTACGCCCAGCAGTCTGGGTTGCGCCTGTTCGGGTGCTAGCCTTGCGTGAGGTGATGTTTGGTTTATGGGTGTCGGCTGTGGGGGCTAGCAGCTGAACTTAGAGTTGTCCACTGGTTCATTTCTCTTTGAGTGGCGGCCCGTGGATGGCATGACGGGAGCTCGTGTGTGTGTGTGTGTGTGTCGTGCGGGTGTACACTCGTGTTTTCTTCGGTATCCTTGTGAGGGACGTTGTTTCGGGGGAAGCTCCTGGGGTTCCCTTGAATGCTACGCGCCGTGGCTGAGGTACAGGGGGCGTCGGCACCTGACATCGTGGTTCATGGAAGCGTGCTTGGCGTGTAGGGCCTCCGTCCTTTCAGAAGGGTGATCGGAGACTAGGGGTTAGAAGGGAGATGGCGCAGGGATAGTGCCTAACCGTTTCTGAGAGTGCAGGCCCCAAACTGTCGTCCGGTGGGGTTGGGGGCAAGCGGCAATCCGTCCAGTTGTTGCCAAACACTATGCGGGCGGTTGCAAACAAAACCATTTTGCACCGTGCGCGTAAGGACTGAGGTCCCGAACCCAAGGAGTGTTGAGGAAATGGGCCACCGGTCACGGCAATGCTGCGTGCTACCACACCAAATAGACCTACAACATCTCTCCACAGGGGCAAACCCTAGACAGCCGCACCGAGCGTAACATACACAGGAGAAAGGCCACGCACTTGAGCTATTCAGTGTCCTCCACCGAGGGCGGAAGCCCCACACTCTACCCGAACATCCACCACCCGAACATCCAAATTTGGGTGTCGGGCAACCAATGTGTCCGGGGGACCTTCAAGGCCGCAACCCCCTGCAGCCTCCTCCAAACGTCCACTACAGCGCGGCGCGGCGCCCTGGTTGCGGGTACGCTGACGGATTTCATTGGGTTCTGGGAGTTGGTCTTGGTCGGCGGAGACGTCTTTTGTTCAGGCATGCGCAACACGTGCATGGCACATGGGACACCAAGGAAAGCGCAATTGGTCAGTGTTCGCTCCAAGAAAACGGGTCACCTACACTTCCAGGGGACAGCGGTCACAGAGAGAATGGTAGGGATCGCATCTGCCGGTTCACAACTCCACCCTGGTTCGGCTTCCCCCTTAGCCAAACACCCGTCGAGCAAAGTGGCGGCTGCTCCGACGGGACACGGCACGGACCGTGCCGCCCAGTCCCCAGCAACCATTGCCAACGCTAACTGCATGGTCAGCGGCCAGGCGAGCGAAGCGCGCACGGACGTGCAGGTACGGCATTGCGAACTGGGAAACGTGCAGTATGGCGGCAGTATAGCAGGGTTCATGCGCATGGGCCAAAGCCAATCGGAACGCAACCCTTCCCCGCCTTCCCCCTCCGCCAATCACCTGACGCGTTAGGAGGCCGGGGCTACCCCGCCGGTGGTTGTGGGCCTGGGCGGCGGCGGCGGTGACTGGCCCTCGGGCGGCGGTGGCGTGCAGGTCGCCCACATGAACGGCATGGTCAGCGGCCAGGCGAGCGAAGCGCGCACGGACGTGCAGGTACGGCATTGCGAACTGGGAAACGTGCAGTATGGCGGCAGTATAGCAGGGTTCATGCGCATGGGCCAAAGCCAATCGGAACGCAACCCTTCCCCGCCTTCCCCCTCCGCCAATCACCTGACGCGTTAGGAGGCCGGGGCTACCCAGCCGGTGGTTGTGGGCCTGGGCGGCGGCGGCGGTGACTGGCCCTCGGGCGGCGGTGGCGTGCAGGTCGCCCACATAAACGGCATGGTCAGCGGCCAGGCGAGCGAAGCGCGCACGGACGTGCAGGTACGGCATTGCGAACTGGGAACGTGCAGTATGGCGGCAGTATAGCAGGGTTCATGTGCATGGGCCAAAGCCAATCGGAACGCAACCCTTCCCCGCCTTCCCCCTCCGCCAATCACCTGACGCGTTAGGAGGCCGGGGCTACCCAGCCGGTGGTTGTGGGCCTGGGACGGCGGATATGCTCATTGCTGCGGCCTACCAGCGGATGGGGGGTGAGCGTTGCTTTTTGACTATTGGTATTGCCCTGGCACTGATGAAGTGTAGTTGCACTTTGCAGAAACGGCCGCGCCCGTTGAAATCCAACCAACCGCCAAGGCCGTCGCAGCCGCACACATGAAATGGACATCTGCGGAGGTATGCTAAGGGAACCCCCGCCGCTTGCGAGCACACAACAGGTGAAAACCGATGTGAGTTGGCAGGTTCGTGTTGCACACATGCCTTATACTTGGTCTTGCGCTCTGCGTCCATCTGAACCACACTCCATGTGCGTACAGGGCCTCGCCATCGTGCAGCGCGGTAGAACCAACATGGGGACGGAAATGGCAGCGGCTGGCTTCCGCGACCTGGAACTGGTTGCAGTATGCACAGGCGTCGCCATGTCGGGCGGCAGCCACTTTACCGCTTACATCTACAAGCGGCTACTGCCTGTGTAGCTGCTGACCGTGTAGCGGTTGCGTGCGTGCGGCTGTATGGGTTGGTGGGTGTAGAACGTCCGTTCCACAACACCCTGGATGTCACGCAAGCTGGGGACGGGGAGAAGGGGAGGCCTATCTGCCCCATGGGTCGGCTCAAAGACACAGGGTGTATGGTTCAGTGAAGTCCGGTTGCACGGGGCCACATAGTGTACGCTGGCTTAAGCCTTTAAATGAGGTGTTTCCAGAGCTCCACATCACGCCCATCGAGATCACGCCCATGGAGATTGAGATTTCGAGTGGTGTCTTTCATTCGATTAGACGTAAAGTCTGTCATTCTGCGTTGTTGACAGAGGCTTCTGGGATGGGCTAAGGCTTGGTTCAATGTTTTGCGGCGAGATAGTCGAGTCGACATTTGCCTCCTCGAGTTTGTCGCGCCTGAAAGTTATGGCATTGGGCATTCCTAAACAATTAAGAAGAACGTCAGATATTTGTTTCTCCAGCTCTGTAAGCTCGCCGTTGACGTTGACTCTTCATCAGGGTCGGAGCGACGATGGACAAAATTGGCCAGCTCCATGAACTGCACGTCTCAGTTGGGCCATTCTAATACAAGTAAACATAAGCTTTTCATAGAGTTAATTATTGGCCGTAGTGTAGGGGTCCCGGACGGGGGTCTCGAGGGGTCTCACCCCCATAGATAACAGCAGCCGCGCAATTCTTGGTCCGATACGTAATTTCAACCCTGTCAGACAACGCAGGCCTGATGTTATGCAACTGTTACAAGGTGCACCTTAGTCCCGACGGGCGTTCCAACGGGCAGTAGGCGCCTTATCTCATCAACCCCTACCATGGACCTGCGCACCTTCATACAGGCCACTACACCAGGTTACCAGCGCGCCAAGATTGCCTCTCCTGGAAACCGCACCAGACCCGCCGAATCACTTGGCGGGGTAATCTTATGCAGATGTTACTTTCCACCTTGTCCGACGCGGCTCGACGAACGCTCATAATGTTTTATGCATATCATCGATACACACAATTGGCCCAAACTGGCCCAAATGGGAAGCTAGGGGCGGAACGGCAGGTAAGGTATGTACCCTTATGTACGGTTTGGCACGGTTGGTACAGTCTGACGTACAGTCAGGAGCACGGTCAAGGGGATGCGCTATCACAAGCGGCGTATCCCGTCGGAGCCGCCTCAAGCATTATCCCCATACCGGCCAACCCTTACGAGTTTAAGCAGGAAGTAATATTGTAAACACACCGTTGAACTTCGAGGGATGTGGAGCGGTTTCGTGCTCACATTCAAGGTACGTCGTCACCGGCATTTGGTAGAAAGAGTCTGACGGATGATACACTGGTCTTAACTTCGTAGACTACAGGTGAACGCCGGCCCCAATTCGCCTTGACTGATCTGCATGCTGCAACTTGTCATCTGGCGATGGCTGTCAGAGTCCTCTCCCCGTCGGTCGATTAGGCGGTCTGACACGAGTTACCAGGTAGGCAGTCATGGCGCACTGGAGTCCGTGGTGTCATCTAACGGCGTACAACCCCGCCAGGTGGAAGTGGATGGGGGCGCAGGCTTTGGCGAGCACTGTAGATATGTGACTCCAACGAAGCTGTCGAATCCCGGTGGAGGCCAGCGTCCACCGTAAAGGTTTGTTAAGCAGCAACCTGCTTACGACCACTTCCGCAGGCTTCATCAGCAATTCCACCAGTCAAGACAAGCGCAACGTTTTCTCAAATGTCTCTCCTTGTCGGAACGTAGAACGCTACTTCCCAACTAGGGGCGGCAGGGTTGCCAGCCCAGGTACCGCCTCACTCTTCAACGACGTTACCATCCCTACATCGCAAGCCACGCAAGAACCACTGGCAGGCTGCAGGGAGATTCACCCACTCTCAAGTTGGTTCAGCCAGTACTCGCAGTCCATCCCTCAAGAGCAAGGGCCATTCGACGGGTCTACCTGCTGAGGCACATATCGTGGGCAGCCACCACGCCGAACTGGCCAGAGCCGACAGCAACATGTGAATTGCAGCACGTAAAATGCCCAAAGCCCCCTGAGAAAAAAAGGTAGGCTAGGTCAAACAGCACACTGCGATCCCGCAGCATATACGAGGTAAAAATGCCCGGCTTACACCTCAGAGCATTCACAGATTTATGTCTCTGCAAGAGATCAGCAGATGCAGGGTATCGCGAGGTCGCTGTGCCAACGTAAACATGCCAGAACGCCAAGCAATGTACGACACCGACAAGTCACCTGCCCCCATCTCGACACCAACTTCTACGGACCCATTAGGCGTGGACTACTGCAATCACTGCCATCGTTAATATCAGTTTCGGTCAATCATGAAGCCGAGCCAAGTCCCGAAGGAAAACCGTCAGCGTCACAAGCGAATGGACTCTCAAGACGTCTTACGTACCACCGTCACCGTCATCAGCAGTCATCCCTACTAAAGGCCCTTCCCTCGCACACGAACGCCTGCACAAGCACCGGATCCCTGCGCAGCGGCGTACTAGGAAATCAACATGCCCGTCAAACGGAAAACCTGCAAGCGGACTTCAACGAAGACACATGAACGGAACACATTAGCTTCAACGTTCAACAAGCACTATGTAGTTTGTGTCTTCGGTTCACCCCAACAGGCCACGACCGGATGTTGGCCGCATTACGTCATGCACATGCACATTCAGTGCGCCTTGGTCGCGGTCGCGGCCTCGGCCTTCTTCCGCGAAAGCGACGCCAAGTAGGCGAGGTGGTCGCGCATCTCCTGCAGGTTGAAACCCTCCCACGCAGAGTGGGCGTCCTGCGACAGCATGCAGCCGAACAATAAAAGTCAAACCTCAGAACACGTTCCGCAATCATGCCCACATGCAATGCACAATGAAAATTCGCATGCTGTTCGCACCCTACGCAAGAGGAAAGAACGTTTGATACACTGCAACCTTGTTCGCAATTGCACCGATGCATATTCCTGACTCTCACCTTGAAGGTGCGGTTTGCCCGCCAGACAGCGCTGTTGCACTTGAACCCGCTGCCGAAGGCCAACTGCCAGATGCGGTCGCCGCGGCGCATGCCCTGGAAGGACTCTAGGTATGCCAGCACGTACCAGATCGAGGACGACGAGACGTTCCCGTACCGGAACAGCGCTGCGCGCGACGGCTCCACCATGTCGGTGGTCAGCTGCAGCTGCCTCTCAATCTCGTCAATCACAGCACGGCCGCCTGCAGTTGGTGAGCGGCCCCAAACAGAATATTCAGCGACTCATATGACTGCGCGGTCGCACCTCTCGTACTGCTGCAATCCCACCTTAGGGGCTGGTGAACGAACCTGTGTGGATGCAGACCTTGTCGAAGGCCAGCTTAAAGTCCGGAATGTACGGCTTGGTCTTGTAGCCGAGGACCTTGCGCGCTACCAGGTTGAAGAAGAACAGCAGCTGCTCCGACAGCGGCAGCACCAGCGGGCCTAACGTTGTCACGTTGATTTTGAGCGCCTCACCGGCCACGGCGAACAGCTCCTGCACGAGGATACGAATCGCATAAAACCGGAAGTACTGAGAAGAAAACGGAACACTTCCTGATCACTACAACAAAACAGGGCACAGGGATGTACCTCCAATTACACCTCGTAGAATTCTATTATCGCCTGCGCGGGCTGAGAGCGCCGCACAAATGTTTTTGGAAAGACTTCATCTGAAGCGTACCTTCGTCAGGCGCACGCCGATGTTCCGCTGCTCGTCCTCCATCTGGAAGATGCAGCTGTACGCATCGTTCTTGGCGCCCAGGTGCGTGCGGACCGTGTGCAGCAGCTCGTACTTGGCGCGCCTTCACAGAAGCCAAAGAGCGTGTTCGCACGAGCAAGGATTGAGCTCTTAACCGAGTGTTGGAACGCGCGGGAAGTGCAGGCATCTAGATGTCATGCGTAAGCAACCAGCGCGCCTTTTGAGCCACCTCGAAGTACGCTACCGACGCTGGTCCACCTAGAGATCAAGATGATAGCTTCGTCGGCACGACAGGGTGCATGCCACGTCTACCCACCAAGAGTCGCGCCGACGGTTCGAAAGCAGGATCGCACCGCCGCCCACGCGGAAGAGGCAGTTGGGCAGCAGTTTGTCGCGGTCGTTACCGAAGTACCAGTTCTGCAGAATTCAAGCAAGAGATGCACCCATATGTCACCACATCATAATTATGCATTCAACCGCCTGCGCAGATCACACTCGTTCGCATGCAATGCAACTGAAATATTATTGGCTGCTTGTGGCGGGTACCTGGGTGATGTTCTCCGTGCTAACCACCAGGGCGTAGGTCGACGGGTGTAACTGCAGCAGCTGCTTCGCCAGGTCGATGGAAATGGGTGAGGCAGAGCAGCCCATGCCGGCCAAGTTGTAGGACAGAATGCTCGAGCGCATTTTGAATTTGTTGATGATCATCGCCGTCAGCGACGGCGTCGGGTTGAACAACGAGCAGGTGAGAACGAGAATACCGATCTGTAATGGGGCCACGTTGACACACAGAGTTTGCACGGGTTAGGCCGTGTTTGGTTTCGCAGCTGAGGTGCCGGCGACCGTGATCTTCATGGCTCAAAAGAAGAGCATCTGGTCATTGATGCGCATCTCCAGGCACTCAACAACGGACGACGGGCCCGAACAGCACGAGTTGTTCAGCGTGTCGAGGAAGCAGTAAGTAGCATGGCGCAACAGCACCACTGCCGCACCTGCTTCGGGTGCACGCCAGTGCGCTTCAACAGGTCTTCGATAATCGGGAACACCACCATTTCAAACTCCTTCCGTGCGTTGGCCATGGTGCATTCCGGGGGAATTACTTGGACCGCTGAAGACATTCAAAGCAACAAAGCCGTCGGGCGAACAGCACGCATCCGGCATGTCAGTGACTGGCATGTGACTTGTCGCAGCCGCCTGGCCGTAAGCACGCACTCGCCCACAACGACAGTATCAGGGAGGACCGGGACCGTAAAACTGCTGCATCGCGACATGACAGCTCGCGAAAACACGTACATGGTGCTAACTACTGGTTAACTACACGGCAGGGGACCGACGATTGAATTGACGGACAACCTTGCGCGAAGCAAGTCGTGCAGTTTCCGTTCAGTGTCGGCTACGCACAACAGTGGTATGCATTGGCAACAAACCAGCTCAGGTCATGCTGGGCACACGGCATGACGTCGAAACACACCACACCGCGGAAACGCATATGCCCCATATGCACGGCCCCGAGCGCATATGCCCCATATGCACGGCCCCGTTGCGACCGATGAGCGAGAAGGTCGCAACGAACACGTCAGCCACACCGGAACTTACTCAAATATGCAATCAAAGTTCGGTCGTACGCAAGCCCGGAGGCATTGCAATGACCACCGCCACAGGACAGTACTTGGAACTCATGGTACACGTTTCTCCGCGCTAAATGCCGTGCAAACTCAGAAGAAAGCCAACTTTCATGCCGAATGTGTCCCTTCTCTCACCTGGAGGCAGGTATGTTTGCTGACCCAATCCAGACCGCTCCATGATTTTCTCCTGAAACTCAAGAGACTCCTCCGTGAAGCGCTGGGCAAAACACAGCAGCAGTCATGAAGGGCTGTTATGGACCCAGGCAAACGGCGTCCCCGTGTTAAGATGCAGCTAAGGACCTGCTACATATGGTACAACCAATCCCTCCTCGAATCAAAGAGCGGGCAACATGCTTTTGGCTCGTTGTACAGGCCAACGTCGAACCACAGCTGCTGTACAAACAGTTGATCCCACCAACCTGGCAGTTGCGGGAGCCGGCCATGAAACGAGTGTATGTAGCTTGCCAACTGCAAAGACAGCGAGTTGTCATTAGCACTGAACTCAGCAGCAGAGCGTCAACAGGTCCTCGACGACAATTCCGCACGAAATAACTACGGTGGCACGTGGGCAATGGCCAAATTTTCTACGCCAATTAAGAGGAGTTTACCTGTCGGGCGCGCGATACACGCTGAAGTCGATCAAGTAAACAGGTCGCGTGCGGAGGACGAAGTAACTCACTATCACACCGACAAGCGCTGAAACAGTCGCCACTGCAGTGATCTGTAAAGAAATTCAAAATGTATGGGTTATAGCTTGGAGCGGGGTTGACTGAAAGCGTTGCCAACGCACTTTCCCACGCGTTCTTACCAAGTTAAAAGTGAGGTCCGTCTGCTTGGCGACAGCGATTAAACGTGTCAACTCCCCATTTCGGTGCATATTCAGAAGCTCCAGCTGCGAACGAATGGAGCAAGGTGAACGGCACATCCGAGGACCGATACCAAGGGTGATGAGAAGCGCAAAGCTTACCATCAACATCCCCGCCAGCGGCACCAACGCGATCGTAAGAAGGTATGACATGAGAAACGTGTAGCCACGCTTGACATACTTGAGGGCAACGCTGCGACGATAGTCTGCGCGCGCGAAATTTGAGCACTCAATAGGCTGCTGCAACTGAATTGTAGCGTCTAGGTATCACACCTGGAAACTCAAGGCCACGCTTGGGTTGGCCAGTGCCATTTGCACTGCCATTAGCTGCACCGCTCATATTGACAAAGCCGCGGGGCGCTGCGGCCTAGCCAAAAATAATATGACAGTTCAATAAAAAATGTGTTACAATGTCAAGGAGCGTCTGCGATAGATACATGCAGGGTATTGATGCTTAAGCAAGTTTTGGAAGTGTACGGATCTAGCACCGAAACCATTCATTAATGTCATTGGGTCTTGTTGCTGAGTTACAAGCATTGCAATGTCGGTAAGGCATCGACTGCCGATTCAATGTGTGGTTGTATATTCTTCATAGGCAAACCTCAAAGCGCATCGTGTATTATGCAAGGTCCTTTTTAGTTGCTGTATGAATATCACATTCATTTGGAGAGAAAAAGCTTAGGTTTGTGCGCGCTTAGTATGAGTTGTTCGTGATCTACTGCAAGAACTCATGAAAGCTGCTGTCGCTGCTGTTGCCAGAGGAGACAAGCTGTAAGACGCTAACCAGGGAAGATTAAATCAAATGGCAGCGAAATCAGGCGGCCCTCGAACGCTAACCAACACGATTAAGTTGCTCATCAACGCGGGGGCAGCGAAACCAGCGCCACCCGTGGGCCCCGCTCTAGGTCAAGCGGGCCTGAACATCATGGCATTCTGCAAGGTATGCACGCAGCATTGTGGTAACTCTAGCTTGGAGTCGCGGGTCTGGCAGGGTGAAGTGGGCCCGTGCCCGCTTGGGCTGCACCGGGTCTTCCTGAACCCACCCCATCCGCATCCTGGAATCCAACCCGTCCCCGCAGGAGTTTAACGCGAAAACAGCGAATTTTAAAGAAGGAACGTTGCTCCGAGTGAAGATGCGGGTTTACTCCGACAAGACCTATGAGTGGGACCTCAAGATGCCCCCAAGCACGTGGCTCATCAAAAAGGCGGCTGGTGAGGCTTTGCACCAGGGTTGGGATTCACGATTGCAGCTCCGCCCCGGCAACCCGGTGCATGCTTTGACTCAGCATATAATTTGGCATCGCAAAGGGTTCAATCGCTTTCAGCTGGCGTGCAGAGAATCGCCTTCGGGTCGCATCGCTGGATGCCCCTTGCCCACTCCTATCGGCGCTGCACACGCGCCCGCGTAATGCCTCGGTGCTCACGCCCGCCGTGCCCGTCCATATTCCACACCCTTAACCTTTACTCCTCCCTTGGCGTTCCCGTACACCGTAGGCCTGGCCCGCGCGTCTGGTACCCCAGGCCACGAGGTTGTCGGCACGGTGTCCCTCAAGCACTTGTACGAAATTGCGCTGGTGAAACAAAGAGACATGCCCAACGTGCCGCTCCGGTCCATCGTGACGTCGCTGCTGCACACCTGCCGCAGCATGGGTGTGCGAGTGGTGTCCAGGCCGGAGGACGCGTGAGGGCAGTGGGACGTCTGGGAGGGCATCTGCTTGTGGCAGGTCCAGGCGACTCAAAACTGTACACCGCGACGAAATGAACTTGGCTTGGCGGCGGTGGGATAAGAGTATTTGGAGGATACGCGGGACGGGGCGGGGAGGGACGGGGCGGGATGGGACGGGCCAGGATGGGACGGGATGGGAAGGGGCGGGAAGGGAAGGGACCTACTGGGGCCCCGGGAGAGGGGATCCAGGTCAGTACATACACCAGCTTGGCGACGGTAAACAACCATCCCTGTACGGGTGCGCAGATAGGCACACGCTTCCGAAGTACCAGGGACTGTGTGAGCGTTGGAGGGAGGTGCGGTGCGGCTGCGTGTGAACCTAAGCCTCCAGGGGCTGATGTCGGGCGCACAGGGCCGATCGCCGCGTCCAGCTGGTATGGTATGACGAGTGCGTGTACGGCACTGTATGCCCCGTGTGGCTAATGAGAAGCCCACCCATGACGAATGCGTGTACGGCACTGTATGCCCCGTGTGGCTAATGAGAAGCCCACCCATGCCCCGTGTGTGTGTGCGAACGAAGTGGCGAGTGTGTGCCGGTCAGCTTGGGTTAGCTTGTTGGTGGTCCGTGCGTCTCTGCAATCGAGACGGGGGAACAGTCTGCGCTGTTCGGGGCTGTGGGGCAACGAGCACGCGTGTGTGCTATATGGAGGGCAGCCCAGGGCGAGCTGATGCAGCTGGGAGACCACCCGGCAGGTCCCGCTCTGCCCGCGGCGGCTCCGCGACGGCACTCCAGTTGGCTCATTGGGGCTGAAGGAGGTCGATTCCGCCACTCAGTGGGGTGTGGAAGCCGCCACACACGTGCACTGAGGGCGCGCCTGTCTACGGTACATGGAGTGTCGAGCTCGGCTCTTTTCTCGCGGCTGAGTTCTTCTTACACTATGAGGCCCCCCTCGTTGCTGGCTGGAGGGCGGCGGTACCGTACGACGGCGTGTGCCCAGGCTGGGGAGGCTGAACGACTGCGATTGGGGTCGATCTGCCGATGCTGGGCAGGTAGACGGGAGGGAGCCAGCGGGACGTGCAGCGCGGATCATGTCGGCCACGGCCGCAGCGTCGGTTACATCTTCGCTGTCCGCACACACGAGTTACCGCCGCTGCATACAGGTCCGACGGCCGGCCGCGTCGACCAGAGCCGGGCCATTTCCTTCCATGCCCTTGGGCGTCCTTCGCATTCGTTGAAGGCAGAACCTGCCTTCAGCTGGGTGCAGACAGCTGAGGGTTACCCAGCTCGCCCGCGCATCAGAGCGGCGTAAGGCCCGACCCCCAACTTGTGTACGTCGATGGCTCAGTCACTGACCCAATACCCGTCGTCAGCGTCAAGATACTCGGCAGCCATCGACTGCGGCGCAGCCGGCGGTGGTGCGGCCGTGCCGCCGCGCCTGGAGGTTGCCGCAGCTGCAGCAGCTGCAGCTGCTGGCACAGACGGCGCCGCCGCTGGTGCGATACGGACGCGGCTGCTTCCGCCGATGCCAGCGGCTGCGGGACGCGATGCAGGGCCTGGCTCCGTCAGGTCCGCATCTGCGTCGGCTTGCGACGTGGACGCGGCTGCAACCTCGGCGGATGCCGCAGGCGCGCTCGCCACCGAGGTGTCGTACTCGCGGCGCCGCCGAGCGGCCGCAGCCTCACCGTCGGCGGCGCTGCGGAGGACGGCGGGCGTCCTGTCCGCGTCATCCGCACTCATGGAACGGGCGCCGGCGGCTGTGAAGCCCGGTCCGGGCGCAGCGCGACTGGCAGCGTCAAGTATCCTGTACTGAGCGACCTGTGGGTGGGTCCGGGGGAGAGGGTGAGAAGCACGATGTGAGGCGCGTGGACAATGTGGTTGCTCGCGCCCCGGGGCCAAGCGGTCACGCAGAGATGGATCCCAAATTCGGAAAGGCGCAAGGCTGTGGCACGTCCGTTCCTGCTGCCGGGTCTTGGCCCGGCCGGCGGCTCTGGTATATCCCTTGGTCGAACTTCCCGCTTGACTCGCGGCGCCTCAGTAAATCCACCCTCGTCAATGGAGCCTTACATACCCACACTCGCGCCGCGCTTCGGAGTGCGTGGCCGGAGGCGCTCCCTGGATCAATAGGCCCCCTAGGTTTCAGGCCCTCAGCCGCACCCGTACATCCACGCCGCTCAGCAGCAGGCCGTGCTTGGACTGGGGCTTCAGCTTGAGGTAGCGGAAGGCGGCCGGGTTGCCGGACACCACCGTCGCGGAGGCGCCTGCAGCACAGGACCCCACGGTCAGGTGGGTGCCTCGAGCAGCTCCAGCGCAGCTGTCAGACCGTACGGCAACGTACATTCGTACGGTGAAACACAACCACAAGGCGTCACGGCCCAACCGCGAGGGCCGTCGAGGACAGACCAGACCTGCCTGAAAACCCTCACAGTCAGGCCACCACGCCCAAGCGCATCGGGACGTTGCCTGTACAGGATGTATGTAGCATCACGGCTGCGCCAGGCCCTGAACCCGGAACAGGCTCACCAGGGCATTGCCTGTATAGGAAGCCGTCGAGGCTCCGCCAGGCGGTCGCCAGAAAGTGGTCGTCGGGGTCGGACCAGGTTTCGGAGCGGACGCCGGCCGGACCAAATCGCGCCTGGCCGCGGCGCGACGGCGGAGCCTCCGTGTTGTCGTCATGCGGCGCACCCAGGGACCCCTGGCCATCGCCGTCGTCGCCACCGAAGTCGTCCTCGCTGCCACTGCTAGCCGCTGCGCGGCCGCGGCCGTCGTGGGTTGTATCCTCCGAACCATCCAAGCGCTCGCCCCAGGGAGGGTTGCACACTACCAGGGTCGGCACCGCCGCCGGCGTCACGGTCCCGCAGTCGCCCTGGCTCAGCTCCAGCATGTCGTACACACCGGCTTTCTTCGCTTGTCGTACAGCCAGACTCAGCGCGCCCTGTGATGCGTTTTGGCGGTTTTGTCGCGGTGCACAAATCGGATCCCCGTCCCCGCGCGGACCTCCATTAAAGCGGGCGTGTTAAACCTGCAAGCTATGTGGCAACCATTAAGGTAGCCGAACTGTAAAGCGGTCTTAGAAAGAAAACGTTTCAAATGGGAGCCACCCGGCGAGACCGCCCTACACCAGTGCCGGCTTGTAATCAAGAGCACTCGCCCGGCATTCTCTCGCCGGCCGTCCAATGCTCCAGGGGCCCCGCAGCCCAGGATCCGCAACAAGCTCGTGACAGCACCACAGGACCCGCTGGGCCGGCCACACACGCCATGCGCTGTGCCCCGCGTCGACCGTATTGCGTGCCTTACCCGTACCACCCGTACGCCGTACGTGGTCGTACCTCGTGCACGTCCACTCCCAGCAGCCGCCCGCTCCAGGGAGGCCGCACCCGCGCCCTCGCCTCCTCCACCGCCTGCTCCCACGCGCGGGGATCGTAGTCGTCCCACCGCTGGAAGGGCCACGCGTCCGGCGCGAGGGCCGCATTGCGGCGGCCGCCGCCGCCGCCACCGGTGGCCCCCGCTCCGGCCCCGGGTCCCATCATCAGCGACCGCATGAAGCCGGGCGCGATGTCCCGCGCCATAAGGGCCGCCTCTATGAGGAAGGTTCCGGAGCCACACATTGGATCGGCCAGGACGAGGCCTGTGGCAGGGGAGAGGCACCGGGGCAGGGGATCAAAGGATGCGTCGCGCAACCTGGCTGCGCGGGTTCGTGATGGGGTGCATCAGACCCATGGAGAAGGTGCGTGGAGTGTGTTTGAGGGAAGGGGCGCGGTGCTGCTGGGGCTGCCAGCAACTCGTCGCGCGAACACGGTAAGCCAGCCAGAATTTCCAAGCCGCGACGGCAAGCCACCACTGGAATCCGCTGGTATGTTTCACGTAGAGGGGCCCACGCACAGCCTGCGATTCTGGTTGCTTGCCGATGGATGGTCTAGAGGTTGCGACGGCGCACCGAGACCTCCGCACCGCCAAAACACACACGCGGCTCGGGCGGGTCCCTCGCTCAACACACACACGCACCTTCGCCGTCGCCGGCTTCCGCCAGGGCCTCCCGCCAGCCGCTCAGCGCCAGGACCCCCGCCGCCGCCGCCTCGTTGAGGGCCGCCCGATGCATCACGTCCCGGTAGCCGCGCCTGCGAAACGCACCCCAGCAACCCCGCCGTCGCGCCTTCCGATGTTTCTCTGAGCGGCACCGTCCCCAACATCGTCAAATATCTCTGACACCGCCTCCCGTGTGTTTGCTGAGCGAGAAATCCCTGCGTTTCGCGAAAGAAGCCGCCAGACCCAAAAACTAAATTACTATATCCCTGTGAGCCTGTGTTGAATGTTATTAGACCCACCCAGACCCGCCCAGGCCAGCCTGTGTATGTGTGTGGGTGCGCTCTGGACATGGACCTGGCACACAGGCATGTCTGCAACGACTCGCCCCCTGCCCTGCCGCTGTCCGCTCACCTGTGCAGCGACTCGCCGCTCATGTCCCGGAAAATGCGCACCCGGTCCCGATAGCAGGACACGTACAGCGGCACGTCAGCCACAGCGCCCTTATCGGGCGGCGAAGGCTTCTCCCGCCTGAGGGATACAGCGCAGGGGCACAGCGAATGTGTCTAGCAAA
Source organism: Eudorina sp. 2006-703-Eu-15 (assembly GCA_003117195.1). Lineage (NCBI taxonomy): Eukaryota > Viridiplantae > Chlorophyta > Chlorophyceae > Chlamydomonadales > Volvocaceae > Eudorina > Eudorina sp. 2006-703-Eu-15. The sequence continues at coordinate 7,650 of BDSI01000026.1, read as the reverse complement.
TCTTCGCCAAGTTCGCAATTGGCACAGCGAGTGTAAGTGCACTGACTGCCAGGGCGGGGAGCAACGGCGAAGTCGCCGCTGCTCCCCCGCGCTGGCAGTGGGACGATGGGGCGATGGGGGGGTTGATGGGTAGGGCGATGGGTACGGTGATGGGTAGGGCGATGGATAGCGACGACGGACAGAGGGCAGCTCCTTGTCGCGAGGTGCGATTGCACGTGTAGGGGCTGAGGTGCCGGGGGAGCCGTGTGTGTAGCCAGGAATCCAAACCCCTAACCGAACCCGTTGTCGAATGTAAAATATGGGCGCGGGAGTCGTCCGTGGAATGCGTATGGCATAATAGATGAGACGATGATGAAACGATGATGTGCAAGGTTTGGAAGGCTTGTGCGGGATGAAAGCCGTGCCGTACGTACGGTACCGTTCAGCGCATGTGTGGCGCAGCGCACCGCTGCTGGCAACTGCCGTACACCATACACCATACCTGTGCTGCCGGATGCTGTCGCACACGGCGTCCTTGACACGCGACCAGACCAGGCGCGTGGAGGAAATGTCGGTGCAGCCCCACAGCCGGGGCTCCACGCTGAACGTGGCACCGGGCGGGATGACCTCATGCCAGGGGGCCGCGCCGTACACCATGTCGTACAACTGCACGGCAGTATGAGTCCATCATGCGGCGTTGCGCGGGCACACGGGCAAGGCGGCCGGGCCACGGGGCCGGGATGGGGCGGTGTTCACAGGGAGTAACTCACTAGAGCCGACAGCTCGACACATGAGCATAGTATCCCGAGCCCTGTCCGCTGCCAAGGAACCGTCTGCTGCTCGTGCGGCAGCCGGGTCCTGACCGCGCCCGCACACTGCGGCATGCTCCGGCCTGGTCAGCGCCCGGCTGCTACAACAAGTGCAGCACCTTACCGCCTGGCCGCCACGGACGCCGACCCGCGGGTCAGCCCCCAGCTGCCCTTCCGCCAGCAGCACCAGCACCCGGATCGCGCTCCGGAGCCACAGGTTGGCGGCGTAGCCGTCTGCCACACGGCGGCCCCTGAGCCGGTCGGGAGAAGGCGCAGCGCGCGAAGGCCGGCGGGGGGACGCCACGGGCCGCGTCAGCTGCGTGTACGAAGGTACCCTCGTGTTGTTCATACCAAGGTACACAGCGTGAGAGATGAAGGCGTCAGACGGCGGCTGGGCGCACCCGACCCAGTGCATCAACGCCGCGTCGGTGAGCGCAGACGCGCATCGGCGTCAGCAGCTGGCTCACCAGTTGCATCTGCACCTAGAACTGGAACCCCCAGTACGGCAGTCCGGCCCTCCCTCCCTCTCCACGGCCCCGGCCCCATGCTCACCTGAACGACACGCCTGCCTTGGACGGCTCCACTCCCAGGTACCCAAGATCCGCCAGCTCCCGGGCCACTACCTGTGTCGGGGAAGGGGAGGGCACACATTCCTATGTTTAAAGCAGTACGGCGGAAACAGCTGGTGGCTTGAACGGCCCGCCACGTTTTCTTCGATTGTCAAGGCATCGTGAATGTTCCGCGAAGGGCACGACAGCGCCCCGCAGCTGCCCGTGTGGTGATATTAAATCACTTCCCACCCCTGAAAGTATTAGAAAGGCGGGACCAGCCGCAGCCAGAGCCGTGCCGTGTTGTGGTGCTCCGGCCCATGGTTGTTTTGCTGAGGCTGGGCGATACCTCTTGAGGGATGGCAGCTGGCGCGGGTCCGCTGCTCTGTGCCACTCAATCACACGGTGCGTCTAAGAGGGGCCTTAACCCCCTAATTATCTGGCGCCTGCAGCCCGCTGGCTGTACCCTCAGCTGTGCAACCAGCGGTGCTGCCTGCTCCTACGCCGCGGAGGGTTGCCCGGACCGTCTAGCAGGCACCCACTGACCTAAGGTTATGTACGTAGGACACGGTGGAGACGAACTCAAAGTTTGGTTTGGACATATCAGTAACATACGTAAAGGGGTGAGACCCTGTCGTACCCTGATGTACGGGTCACTGAGACCCCTACGCGGACGAGCATCAGGCTCGGAAGGAGTCTCAGGCCTGATACCATAGAAACGGGCCCAAAAATTTTCACAGTTTTCAACCGCAATTTGCTTAATAAAAAGAGCTATTTTTTACCGACTGTTTAAAATGCTTTGCGTTAAAAATGAGCAGTAAGACCGACTGCCGCTATCTCGGTGGCCTTGACGGAGACGGTTTGTGTCGCGTAGGTTGTCCAATCCATAACCTTACACCTTACGAAGCTGACCTGCAAGCGTACTTAAGCTCTGCGGGTTTTGACAAGTCAATCCTTGGCGCGCTTCTGAAGGAGACCACCTTGAGCGCCAGGAAGGGCTCAGACTATAATTTTGTCACATTCATTCGTAGCTGCAAACGGTTTCCCAAGAGTAGAAGCTCGGGCAAACCTTCTGCATGTTCTCGTGCAAGCCGCGGTGCTCACAGAGCGGGTACGTCTGGGCATGTCCGTTTTATCGGTGTTCGTGCTCTGCTCTGCCTAGCGATGTTTGCTTTCTGTTGCGGTCAAATGGTCAATGGCGGGGAATACCATTGCCCGAACGCGCAGGGTGAACTTAACGGCGATGACAGCGTGTACAGTCGCCTCGCGATGGATATTTGGCATGTGCGCCGCATTCTTGCCAACTTTGCCGCCAACGGCGCCAGCGTCCAACGGGTCGCTGAGTTCCACGCCCACATTATGAATGGCACGCGTGGCCTCACGGCGAAGACGAAGCAGCTACTCACCATCTCACTCCCGGTGCAGCGGCTCTTATGCTTCAGGCGACGGCACGGCGTCGTGCAGCAGCATGGCATCAGTCCTGAAGCGGCGACGGCGCCGCTGTCGCCATTCGGCGCCACCGGGACGAAGCAATGGCCAATGCGCGATCGGGTGTCATACTCCCCCGCGCGATGGTGTGTGAGGGCAAGGAGCCGACGTCGGCCGTGCTCGCTATGAAGGTGAGAAGTAAGGTATTTCAAACCTGGCACCCATTCCAGTCCCTGATAAGCAAATGACTCATCGTAGGTTAATAATCGTTCTTCGTCTGAGCGCCCACAGGCCGTCAAAGATTTCCATCAGGGACTGACTGCGTCAGCATTGAACCTCGCAACAAGCAGCTCTGGTGCCGGATCCTTGGATGCGAGGGCAGCGCGCACGAACGTGCAGGTACGGCAGTGCGCCATGGGAACGTGCAGTATGGCGGCAGTGTAGCAGGTTCATGTGCTTGTCCACATCCATTCGTGTGCCTGGCTGCTGCGATGAAAGGGGCAGGGGAGGTAGGGGCAAACTGGTAACTTGCTAGTATAGCTCCAGTATAGCAGCAGTACCCTCCCAGCTCTGTGCTATGGGGGCCTCGGGTTTAAACAGTAGGCGGCAGGGTAGGGGGGTGCGGCTCGCCACACCATTGACACGTTGCCCCAAATCCAACCCAACCCTGCCCCGCTTTCCCTCTCCGCCAATCACCCGACGCGTTAGGAGGGGGCTAACCCGCCGGCGGTTGTGGGCCTGGGCGGCGGCGGCTGCGGTGGCTGGCCAGTGGGCGGCGGCGGCGTGCAGGTCGCCCACATGCACGGCATGGCCAGCAGCCACGCGAGGGCACCGCGCACGGACGTGCAGGTACGTCAGTGCGCCATGGGAACGTGCAGTATGGGGGCAGTACGGCGGCAGTATAGCAGGTTCATGCACTTGCCAAAGCCAAGTGGAACCCAACCCTGCTCCGCTTTCCCCCTCCACCAATCACCCGACGCGTTAGGAGGACGGGGCTACCCCGCCGGTGGTTGTGTGCCTGGGCGGCGGCGGCGCTGGCTGGTCAGTGGGCGGCGGCGGCGTGCAGGTCGCCCACATGCACGGCATGGCCAGCAGCCACGCGAGGGCACCGCGCACGGACGTGCAGGTACGTCAGTGCGCCATGGGAACGTGCAGTATGGCGGCAGTGTAGCAGGTTCATGTGCTTGTCCACCGCCATTCGTCTGCCTGGCTGCTGCGATGAAAGGGGCAAGGGAGGTAGGGGCGAACTGGTAACTTGCTAGTATAGCTCCAGTATAGCAGCAGTACCCTCCCAGCTCTGTGCTATGGGGGCCTCGGGTTTGAACAGTAGGGGGGTGCGGCTCGCCACACCATTGACACGTTGCCCCAAATCCAACCCAACCCTGCCCCGCTTTCCCCCTCCGCCAATCACCCGACGCTTAGGAGGCCGGGGCTACCCCGCCGGTGGTTGTGGGCCTGGGCGGCGGCGGCGCTGGCTGGCCAGTGGGCGGCGGCGGCGTGCAGGTCGCCTACATGCACGGCATGGCCAGCAGCCACGCGAGGGCACCGCGCACGGACGTGCAGGTACGTCAGTGCGCCATGGGAACGTGCAGTATGGCGGCAGTGTAGCAGGTTCATGTGCTTGTCCACCGCCATTCGTCTGCCTGGCTGCTGCGATGAAAGGGGCAAGGGAGGTAGGGGCGAACTGGTAACTTGCTAGTATAGCTCCAGTATAGCAGCAGTACCCTCCCAGCTCTGTGCTATGGGGGCCTCGGGTTTGAACAGTAGGGGGGTGCGGCTCGCCACACCATTGACACGTTGCCCCAAATCCAACCCAACCCTGCCCCGCTTTCCCCCTCCGCCAATCACCCGACGCTTAGGAGGCCGGGGCTACCCCGCCGGTGGTTGTGGGCCTGGGCGGCGGCGGCGCTGGCTGGCCAGTGGGCGGCGGCGGCGTGCAGGTCGCCTACATGCACGGCATGGCCAGCAGCCACGCGAGGGCACCGCGCACGGACGTGCAGGTACGTCAGTGCGCCATGGGAACGTGCAGTATGGCGGCAGTATAGCAGTATTCATGTGCTTGCACACCGCCATTCGTCTGCCTGGCTGCTGCGATGAAAGGGGGCAGGGGAGGTAGGGGCGAACTGGTAACTTGCTAGTATAGCTCCAGTATAGCAGCAGTACAGCTGCAGTTAAGCCGTTGCGGGCCATAGCCAATCTGACCCAACCTCGTTTCGGCTCCCCCCGGGAGCATGCAGGCCGGCGGCGGGGCCCGCGATCTTGGCGCCGTGACAGCAGGCCAGAGCCCCATCCGCAGCACCACAGCTGGTGTCGTGCAGGATTTGACTCCATACCGGGCTTCACTGATTCGAGCTCTTGTGCCCGTGGTGGAGCAGACCGTCTGCAGCCAGCTGCAGCAGCAGTTGCAGCAGCAGTTGCAGCTTCAGGTTCGCCCTCTGGTGCAGCAGTTTGATCGGCTTCGCGCCGAGCAGCTCAATACTGGGTTACAGCTCGCTGACGCACTAAACGCTGTGTCAAGGAGTGCAGCCGATGCCGCTAGTCTGGCGCAGACCGCTCTACTCGCGCGCACTTCCGGGTCTGGGGCCGCCCAGATTGCTCATGCAGAGGCGGACAAGGTGGGCTTCTTCGCTAAGCGGTCGCTGAAAGCGATGCGGCTACAACATCGGCAGAGACTTCTTACCACTGCATTGAAGGAGGCCGCCGTGACACCTGGCGGGAATGGCAATGAGGCGCCTGGCGGGAGCGGAGCTAAAGCTAGGGAGCCCTCTCCACCTTCACTTTCTACACTTGTCGAGCAGCCACGGATTGCAATGGAGCCAGCCGCTTCAAGCACCATACGCTACCTCAGAGTTGTAGGCCGTGGCGCCGACGCCAAGGGGTGCGTCGTGGAGAAGCAGCTGTCGTTTCACTTGGCGCCGGGGTGGGTCATCCCGAACGTCCTTGGCACGGGCCGTGATGGACCCGCTCATTCGCAGTGGACGGAGTGGTCTGGCGAATTCAACCAACTGGACAGTAAGTGCTTACGGGTCCGGGCCGGAAGTTGGAGTCTTAGATTCTACCAGAGGCAGCTTGTGTCCACCTGCCCTCGCTGATGCATATCCGCTGTTCATGCCGACCACGCAGAGTATCGGTCTGTGGAGGATCTATGGCTCGAGTGGACGGAGGGGGTACTGCTGCCCAAGCGTGAGGGGCGACTAGCCCCACTCTGCGTCCTGGAGCACCCCGAGCTTCGGTCGGTATGGAGGAGCAGAAGGGAGATGATTAAAGAAATAAACTTCCGTAAGACTGTGATATACGCGCTGCATCGGCGCATTCATGGTCAACCGCTCAGCAAGGAGGCGGCTGCGGGCGCGGCTCAGATGCAGCACGAGGTCATGGACCTGGCAGCGGCGTGGTCTGATCTGCAGCGAGAGTATCAGCAGGGCGGCCAGGCGCAGCCGCCCAGCGTGAGCGTGCTGTCGCGCTCGATTCGTGAGTGGCAGCCGTCCAATTATGAGGAGTACGCCCAGCAGTCTGGGTTGCGCCTGTTCGGGTGCTAGCCTTGCGTGAGGTGATGTTTGGTTTATGGGTGTCGGCTGTGGGGGCTAGCAGCTGAACTTAGAGTTGTCCACTGGTTCATTTCTCTTTGAGTGGCGGCCCGTGGATGGCATGACGGGAGCTCGTGTGTGTGTGTGTGTGTGTCGTGCGGGTGTACACTCGTGTTTTCTTCGGTATCCTTGTGAGGGACGTTGTTTCGGGGGAAGCTCCTGGGGTTCCCTTGAATGCTACGCGCCGTGGCTGAGGTACAGGGGGCGTCGGCACCTGACATCGTGGTTCATGGAAGCGTGCTTGGCGTGTAGGGCCTCCGTCCTTTCAGAAGGGTGATCGGAGACTAGGGGTTAGAAGGGAGATGGCGCAGGGATAGTGCCTAACCGTTTCTGAGAGTGCAGGCCCCAAACTGTCGTCCGGTGGGGTTGGGGGCAAGCGGCAATCCGTCCAGTTGTTGCCAAACACTATGCGGGCGGTTGCAAACAAAACCATTTTGCACCGTGCGCGTAAGGACTGAGGTCCCGAACCCAAGGAGTGTTGAGGAAATGGGCCACCGGTCACGGCAATGCTGCGTGCTACCACACCAAATAGACCTACAACATCTCTCCACAGGGGCAAACCCTAGACAGCCGCACCGAGCGTAACATACACAGGAGAAAGGCCACGCACTTGAGCTATTCAGTGTCCTCCACCGAGGGCGGAAGCCCCACACTCTACCCGAACATCCACCACCCGAACATCCAAATTTGGGTGTCGGGCAACCAATGTGTCCGGGGGACCTTCAAGGCCGCAACCCCTGCAGCCTCCTCCAAACGTCCACTACAGCGCGGCGCGGCGCCCTGGTTGCGGGTACGCTGACGGATTTCATTGGGTTCTGGGAGTTGGTCTTGGTCGGCGGAGACGTCTTTTGTTCAGGCATGCGCAACACGTGCATGGCACATGGGACACCAAGGAAAGCGCAATTGGTCAGTGTTCGCTCCAAGAAAACGGGTCACCTACACTTCAGGGGACAGCGGTCACAGAGAGAATGGTAGGGGATCGCATCTGCCGGTTCACAACTCCACCCTGGTTCGGCTTCCCCCTTAGCCAAACACCGTCGAGCAAAGTGGCGGCTGCTCCGACGGGACACGGCACGGACCGTGCCGCCCAGTCCCAGCAACCATTGCCAACGCTAACTGCATGGTCAGCGGCCAGGCGAGCGAAGCGCGCACGGACGTGCAGGTACGGCATTGCGAACTGGGAAACGTGCAGTATGGCGGCAGTATAGCAGGGTTCATGCGCATGGGCCAAAGCCAATCGGAACGCAACCCTTCCCCGCCTTCCCCCTCCGCCAATCACCTGACGCGTTAGGAGGCCGG